>JAHDVF020001268.1:600000-1200000 GCA_022606425.2 Lepidostoma basale | reverse complement strand
TCGCCGTTTTATTGCCACTAGCACTTTTTCAGCACAACAAAACTCTCATTGCCGGGAATCAAACCTGGGGCCTTCGGTGGCAGTAATGGCTGTTACTATTCTACCACAACAATGTTAACTTTTTTAATGATTTTTATGAAATTTGTCTACGTTCTTTCGATAAAAAATGACATATTGACACTTGGAGGAAATGGTAATTGAATTCCTCACGTCCTAAAATAACACTTGGACTAGGTGCTTTACATCATTCCTGACGCTCGCCAACTCTGTAACGACCTTTCCTAGAATTAAATGAAATCATCCCTCATCCCACGGAGCCATCAATCCAGGCGACACTTTCAACTTACAGGTGCTCAATTTGACTAACTTATCTCTCGGATGCCTTCATTTCATTTACATTCCGCCTATTGGCTCGCCTTCGGGTCTTCAATTCAATTTGCGCCCCAAAAGTACCGCTCCATTCCGATTGTGAAAACTCGATCAAGCCGGTTTGACGGTAATCGCCCCGAATCGTCCCGTCGCTACTCCCATAAAACAAACGAATGTCGCGCGGCCTGTCATCAGTTGTTTCCACACCTTGAGGGGACCAATTACTCCACCAACAATGAATAATTTGTGTTAAAAGTTAGGAATCCGGCTATTTCCTTTTTAATGTATTGTTTGACCTAATTTTATAGCCGGGATATTTTAAATGCCCCTAATTTAACGCCATCTGTTATCTCCATCAATTCTCGAGATTGTTTGCTGAAACAGGAAAAAGCTTTCAGATTATTTCCTAAATTAGGTAGATTACTGGGCGGTGTAGTCATAATTAAACCAATTAAGACAATTAAATCGTAATGCAATGGGCACAATTTTAAATGTGTAACAAAACGCGTTTCGTAAATACAATTGCGTACAAAAAAAAATGCAAGTTATCTGACAAAATCATTGTTTCATTAACTAAAGCGTTACATTTTAAGAAAATCGAATATTTTTACTGAAACCTAGTGGTGCAAGTCCATCTTTACGCATATATTATTGTTTAAATACACTTATTAAAGATAATCAAATGATTTAACTGAAATCTCTGGATGGAAGTTCATTTTAAATAAAACGATGTTTTAAAAAAAAATATTATTTATATTTTAAAAAAATAGAAATAAAAACATTGCACTTTGTTTTTCACCACTATGCGGTTATTTTAATTGCCGACTAAAATGTCTTACCACAAAGTGAATGCGTTATACGAAAATTTAAAATGAAGTTTTTTTATAACTAAATACTTCCACATTTGTCTTTATTTCTACAGCGACTGGTTACGCCAGGCTCGCTGGCATCGACAGACTGGTGACACTACCATTCACTCTCTTTAATACACATATGGCAAACATGATTCTATATAGAACCAGTTATACAAAAAACATCGTTTTATTTAATTATTATTTAAATATACGTATATTAAAACATATAAAACCAATTTAATATTATTGTGATCAATTTTATCTTTTCGTTCTTAACGGCAAGAGAAATAATATAGATAAGGCCTTGCTATTGACACGAGAAAGAAGAAGATTAAATAATATGTAAACTTATTCTTCATGTTCTTCCTCGTCGTTTAGGTCGTATTACCTGTTTGTGACGGTAATTTTTTTGTGATGGTAACTTCCAGCCATCCCTCCATCTTTTCGGCGGCATTCCTGGTAGTCTCTAGCTGTGGGGGGTTATTATTAATATTTAAAAAATACACAAAATATTATTTGAAAAATATTCATTATGTTGAAAAGATTCTCCAACCATCCGACTTTAATCCATTGCGTTCTGATAAAAAAAAATGTAACTAAATCGCTGGTTGTAACTGTTTAATACCCGGTACATCGACGCGCTTTGAACGTTTTTTATGATATAAAATAATAATAAACAAAAATTACCCCACCAATCCCAATAAAGTTCTGATTTGCTGCTTTTTCCAGTAAGCACTAGAGTGTACACTTTGGTTAATCTAAAATCCGCGGATGCCGCGGTGAAGACTAAACTGTAGTCAACGAACCGACGACAAAAATTACATTTCCCGGCTAGGATTGGAGACAAAAAGTACACCATTATCCGGTATGAAAACGAAATGAAGCCAATAATTCGCTGAAGGCAGAGCTGATGTTCCGGGCCGCTACCGGCGACTATCTGCCCGCTGCAGCTGCCGTGGATTTGCCCTCCGCGTGATTGAAAATGGCGGGAAAATTTTTAGAATCGAAAATTTTTTGACAGTTTTTGTAATGTAAAATGTTTTGTTGATTTCATTTATATTTCTTAGTTTTAATATATATTTTTACTTATAATATTATTAATTAACTGTCTTGACGTCCTTAAACCAACCAGTCAAAATAAGAATGAAATAATCCTAATATGAACAGTACAAATACAACGAGATAGCCCAAGACCTAGAAGTCTGGTGATGTTCAATTAGGAGAGCCGACCGATAATAAATGGGAAATGGCTTTTAGAAAAGAAGAATAAGAATTTATTAATGATGATTTATCCTTATATGTAAAATAAATTGTGTATAATTATGATTTTTTTATAATATTTATGAAAACGTTACTTTTTTACAAGATATATTATTATTTCATGAAATGATATATTTCAAATTGTTGGAGCATAATCATAAATGTTTGTCTTGTCACTCGCATAAAATATAAAAAAACTTTTAAAAAGTAACGTTTTTAATATGTAAACTATGTTTTATTGCTGAGTATGGAGTTTTACATCATTGTTCAAGAAGCAATATATACCATAAATGATATGTGTAAAATTTTAATAATATTTAGCTTGAGTTGAAAATAAAAGTTTAATTCAAAAGCCAAAACGTACGTGTTTGTTTGTAATATGTTTGTTTTATGTATTGTGAAAATCGTCGTATTATGTATATCAATGTTGAAAAATATTTTTTACTCTTTTATTACTTTTTGATTGGTTCGTAATATATTTTTTCTTCTGCTTGCACTCCTCACATAACGAACGGTTGTATCGTATTTCATGATAACTATCCAACCTTGACTATTCACTCACCTCATCCTTCATTAGAATATCAAATATTCGATCTTCAAATTTAAAATACAAAACCCGCGGAGGAATTCCGGTATTATTTCCTCCGCCGAGTAAATTCAATAAAGGAACAAGTTCAGTGATAAACTACAATCACCGGCTGTCTGGGTGGGGGCGATCCCCTCGCCCCTCCCCCGCGCGGCCCCATCTGATCCGTATGCCTTGACAAGGGGCTTTATTCTTCTTCTCCCGTCCCTACGGCCAGATATCTATTAGAAATCGTTAAATCCAACCTCAATTGCATCGCATTCTCTACCCTCTGGTGGAGCGCGAAGCAATCGACGTATCCAGTACAATACACCGCGCCGTACCCGCCCGCGTCCCCCGGGCCGCGTCGAGACATCGATCTGCGGAAGAGGTCTATCGATCACCGCCACGGCGCTGCACGTTCACCAATTGTATAGTGGCTCACTGATTTTGCAAAGCAATTTTTTAATGTCGGGTAAACAGCGAAAACGTTTACTTAGTCACATTATTCATGACAAAAAGCTACGTTATAAAGAAAGATTAATAACACGAGAAATTTTACTTTCGCTCTATTTTACGCTGTTTCTTAAATCCCACAAATAAATGTGGATCTTGGTTAAGAATGGGTTTTATGAAACACGTTTTTTTTTTTAAGTTAGCACGATTTCATTTAAGATTGAATTCATATTTGATCTTTGCAATGTGTTCGATTTGACGTAAGTAGTGACACCAGCACGAGACCGCTATGAAGGTGAAGAGACTCCATGATCTGTTTCTCTCTCCATCAGCTGTTCCTCGTCCCCTGGATGAAGTCCGCCCTGCCGGGGTTGCCCGCGCCGGGCGAGGCCTCTCCCGGGGCCGGGTGGCTGGACTGTATACAATATTTTTACAGGCAATTGGTAGGAGAGCTCGAGGGCGGTTCCATTTTGGCCTGACTTTTGCTTGTTTCATTAGTTTTTTTCTCTCACCCTTGCTCTACTCTCAAGCGTTATGAAATACCTATGCAATCTTCATCACTCATACTTTATTAATATCGCAATCCTTTGACGTAACGTTTTCCATAACTGATTTATCCGCCTTTCGATGTTAATAAGTAGAATAAGCAGTTTTCAAAGCACAGTTATGCACGCCCTTCCTTACTTGTAAACATTGTTGTAGTTAACGTATTTCTTTTTTTTTTACTCTTTGAGCGTTGTATTATAAATTGATGATTTGTTTATGGCAAGTTTTATACGTAGACGTTGTTTAGCAACCCTAGTCTAATAGTTGCCGGGATATAATGGCGGAATGGAGTGTACCATCGCCCCCTTCTGACACTGCCGCGGGTTCTGTTCAGAGGAGACTAAGCGAATGGTAGATGCTTTTGGAATATTCTACTTATTTTTTTCCTGTCAGCATACAGCCTCTGTTCCCCGCTCGCCGATAAAATGTGTTTGTGCAGCAAACTACGTACACGGTCGTATAGCGCTCTTCCTTGTATCTACGGCATACAGCAAACTGCACTACGCTATCCACCGGTTAATGCTCACTTATTTACGAGTGAAGCGCGTTATTGGCTGAACTACGGTGTTCGCCGCGATTCCTCGTTTATCAGCGGTGATTGATTTCCTATCATTGATCATATGCAAATAAATACATAGATTTACGTTATTTCTCCCATACATATTCGTTATTGCATCGATAGCAAATTGCACGGCAATATTTGTTTGAATAAAATTACGAGTTTCACATTTTCAGTGCCATTATTCAGTTACCTTTACTGATTGTTGATTTCTAACGAAAAAATATCACTCATTCGTAATTTACTATAAAAATAAACAAAATTATCAAAATATGTGAAAAAAATAAATTGTAAAAATTAACAGTCATGTAAAGAGAAAACTACCCTTATTTTTATCTAGACGTGCAAAATAGTCTGCTTTTTTTTAAATGTGTTATTTTATATAAATTGTTTTTACTTGATTATTTTTCAATCTTTACGAGCTTAAACTGATAACGTAGTATTTGATTACTTTATTCTACAACCAACTATTCTAATTGTTGCAAAAGCTAAAGACTTTTAAATAGATTAGTAACTGCAGGGTCTGTCTTTATACGTCCGGAATGACAAAGCATTGCCCGAGTTTAAAACTGTTCGATTATTGTGTCATGCCTATTAACCTCCATAGTGCAACTGACTTCATTTGCAGTAAAATAAAGTATATTTTGAACTATGGTTTTGTACATTTACAATTCCTTTTTTCATATTATGTAAAATTTAGTAGTAAGGAACAAAATTACAAAGGTTTATATGATACATTCAAATATGAGCTGCAAGTGTAGTCTGCCGTAGTTTGAAACCATTTTTGAACTGCAAATGTAGCCGGTCGTACTATTGGGGTTATAATAAGTTGTATTCTATTATTAAATGCTCGAGCAATGTTATGCGATCCCGCTCACGCTATTTTTGATGGGTGATTGCATTTTAACGGATGTGGTGTTGTTGCAGGGGGCATCTTCCAGCTTAGTGGTAAAGTTTGCAGACACCGAGAAGGAAAGGCAACTCCGTCGTATGCAGCAGATGGCCGGCAACATGAGTCTCCTCAACCCTTTTGTCTTCAACCAGTTCGGGGCCTACAGCGCGTATGCTCAGGTATGAACCGATCTTCTTTTAAAATAATTTAATAACTCTTTACGTCATTACAGCGCGAGCCAAATCAATGTAAATGGTATAGCTATTATACTCGTATTGATTCTTATGACATGTAATTGGTAGCTAATCTATAGCCATTTTATTGTCACGTGAATGCTACACCAGACCAAAGACATTGTAAGAATCACACTTTCATCGTCGAGAATCGAACCATGCCAAAAGATATCCAAAGATTTTTTTACGTGTTGCCTTAACGATTTAAAAAAATGTATTATAATTATTCGCATAAAGCATACGTGCGTTTAGTAGCAAAAGCTGATTGCCCGTGGAAAATGAAATATTCCGGAAAACTCAATTTGGTATTAAAAATTTCATCGGTTTACGAATCCGAAGTTTCCTTTGCCATATATTAAATTGGGGCATTGGCGAAAGTATAAATCAGAACTGTGTAAATTTAATTAAATAATTCCAACCAGTAAACGCGTCTGAATGTTGAATTTGTCAGATTTTCTGTTAAAAGATAATTATAGTCGCTGCAAGTAATTTGAATTTCAGTAAATATTCGCGGACGTTGAAAAGGGAATTCCCAGATTCATTTTATAATTACTTTGATTTCAGTTTGAATACTCCCCTTGGATATCTGAAACTTACATTTACGAAATTAATTTGTTTCCAACTATAGGCACCCTTACAATTTAAAACATTTATTAACTGTTCGGCTCGGAGTTACTCGGCGGATAGAAATCATTCAAGATACTACCCTCACTTTTATGTACTCCGGTCGCTTCTTTCCTTCAAATGGTTGTAGATATATAAAAACGTTTTCATCAAATACTGAAATCTCCGACAGAGCTTTTTTTCCGAAAGCGAAATTGAAAAACAAAGCTCCAGCTTTTGAATCTGACAATATTTTGAAACCTATTTATGAAAATTGTACCACGCAAATCTTTTGATTTGCCCTTCGCGGCAGTTAAATTAAAAAATTTAATTTACAAGGAACATATAATATTAAAAAAGCTTTTCAATTATACCATTTAAAATGATGACAGAAATAATTAATGTACTTTGAGAATTTAAAAAAAAATATTGTTTAAACCACTTTTTAATAAAAAAAATACATTTTATCTCCCAAGCTCCCATTCCCAACCAAATGCAAATTAATCATTTATTTATTAATTTCTATATAAATTATATCTTTTCAAATACATGTTTTTTTCTAAAATATATTATCATCATGTATTATTATTATTTAATGTTATTTATTATTTTAATGTTAAAAAATAATTTTTAGTATCTACTTACAACAAATAGCCCAACTTAATTTTTAATTTTTAATTTTTGTATCGAGTTTTAAATGTGTTTTTCATTAGTCTTTCTTTGTTTAGTTTTTGTTGTGTTTTTTACACCTGAAGATGGAGATATCCTCTGAAACATGTCGTGTATTTTAATATTTTTTTTATTAAAAAAGTGGTCTAAACAATGTTTTTTTTTCAATTCCCAAAGTAGATTATTATGGAGTTCCACAGTGTTAATGCCTTAACTTTCAATAATTTTAATAATTAATGTAAATATAATACTTTTTACATTAAAAAAAAAAAACTTTTTTAGATAGATTTTATGTACCCAGTTCGTATAGCAAGGATCCGTTTTGATTTGCCAACAATAGATGGCGCCCAAGTTTAACGCTGAGATGTGTGATGATGCGTGGTTGCAGCAACAGGCGGCGCTTATGGCCGCCGCCACCGCACAGGGCTCCTACATCAACCCTATGGCCGCTCTAGCCACCCAGCTGCCGCACGCCCTTAACGGCATGCCCAACTCTGTGGTGCCGCCGACTTCAGGTAAGACACGAGCACCCTACACCTTCAAACACCATCATTATTATATATTTTTAGTTCCAAACCTAAGATTGGTTTGCATCAAAGTTTATTAACATATTTGCTACATTTTGTACGTATATGTGGTAAAATGGTGTACGACAGAAATTCTAATGCTGACATCAGGAATGAACGTAGAGCGGAAAAAAATGGATTTTCAACAAAATTATAAAAGGATCACATTGATGAAGAAAACATTGTTAAGACTATATACGTTAACGATGTGAATGGAGTATGGAGTCGAGGAAGTCCGAAGAAACTTGGCATGACCAAATTAATCAAATTTTAAAGTTCGGCCATGTTAGAAGTCGGAAGAATCGACGTTGTATGAATGTAGAGGAACCTATAGAGCAATGTCAGGATAGAGTTGTGTGGCAGTCCATTCTCTCTGCCTACCCTTACAGGGAAATGGCGTGACGGTTTGTTGTTACTGTTGTTGTTCTTGGTTCTTAGGATACCATTTGGGCCTTTTTTAATGTGGTTGTTTCCCGTTAGTTTCTACATTTGTAAACAACAGGTTATTTGAACCCAATAATTGTTGGCTATTGATGCTCATGACATGTGATAGGTAGTTAATCTATCGTAATTTTATTGTCACGCTGGCTGGACATTACAAAAGTTCCGAGTATCAAAAAAGTCTAAAATCAGTTTTTGATCCCAATTGGTGTTAAACATAAAGGGATAATAACCGTGCGAACATTTGAAAAACATTGTATTTTCACAAAAAAAATTCAAAAAAATATTTCGAACCGCAGGCGTTCTTCAATTGTGTGAAAATTTTATTTTAAAGTATTTAGTAAATAAGAATTTAGTTTATTTAGTTATAACAAAGTAAATGGTGGACTTAAATTTGGCATCGCAAACTAAAGCCTATCCAAAAAGCTAATATGGCAGTGTCAATTGTGTTCTTGTATGGAAGTGAAACGTGGAATTAGCAAATGAAGGATTAAAGTAATATAAACGCAGTAGAAATGAGATCTCTTAGACGAATATGTAGTAAATCTGTTTATGATAGAGTGTCAAATGTAAATATAAGAAATGAATGTGTTGTGAACAAAATAATGAATTAAGATGATTTGGACACATGAAAATAATGAATGAAAAAAGTATGTTTATGTTTACGATGTAAACAGAACACGAAACAAAGGAAAGCCGAGGAAAATGTGGCACAATCAAATCAATAGAATGATGAATTTCGACCACGCGAAGAGTCGGAGAAATCGACCTGCGTGCATGACACGGTATGGAAGCGAAAGGTGTATGTCAGGAAAAAACTGTGTGACGGTTCAGTATTTCTGCCAACCCCTTCGAAGAGACGGCGTGATGGTTAGTTAGTAAGTAGTTATTAAGATTTCCTAGTGTACGTGATGCGAGTATGACTCTTCCCACAGGCCTGGCGATAGGCACCAGTGGCGGACAACCGTTAAATGGCACCCTGCCCTCTCTCCCGTCCCCCACGATGCCAACTTTCAACATGGCGGCCCAGACCACCAACGGGCAGCCGCCGCCACAGGATTCGGTCTACACCAACGGGATTCACCAATCCTTCACAGGACGTAAGGAATCACCTCTTTAATCACGAAATAAGCATTCACAAAACAATTATTATTATCACACATCGCACAAGTATTTCTAAAGTGACACGAATCAGAATCAAGTGTTCGTCTAGTGCAGAGGTTCCCAAACTTTTTTGTCCCGTAGACCCCTTGCCGATTTCTTCTATTTTGTGTAGACCCCCTGCTTTCCTAAAATTGGTTTTTTTTTCAGGGCAAATTGGGGAAAATTTCGAAATCTTCAGCGACCCTTTTTTATTTCAGCTCATTTCGGGAAATCGAATATCCAATCTTTGCCGAATGAGCTAAATAAAAAAGGTCGCCGAAGATTTCGATATTCGTTTTGCGTTTCAATATTCGGCTTCAATTTACTTGAACCATCTCGTGGACCCCCATTTACATCTCATGGACCCCCATTTTTTTTTTACAATTGTCATAGACCCTTTTCAAGTTATCATAGACCCCTGGGGGTCTATATAGACCACTTTGGGAATCACTGGTCTAGTGTCACTATAGAAATACAAATTTTATATATTATAATATAAAATTAGTATTTCAATCTGGCAAGACACTACAAGATATAATAAGGAACTCAAGGAAAAATATGATATGCGAGGTCGAGAATGTCGTTAGATGGGGGAGGCAAAGGAGAAGATAATGGTATGCACACGTGAGAATGATGTATACATCCAGATTCCCTCTCATTGTGTTGCACGGCCAACTCCAAGGTCGTGACCCCGGGCAGATCACCAACTAGATGGATCGACAGCTGGGAGTCGAACTCGCAAGAGGCCAATTCCTCTTAAGAAACTGGCCATAAGGCCTACACTAAGAAGAAGAAGATATAATATAATTAATACGAACGAAGAAAAATATTTATTTTTTGGGATTGCAAAATCATTTGATTAATGTCTTGGCAAGGCGAAACATGTCATTCCTGTAAAATAAAATAAAATTTCTTGAAAACAGACGTTTTCATTCCATTCACAGATACATCAGTCAAAACCTACCCAGGGGTGTCGAGCTTATGATGATGATGTTATTTTCTTACTGGAACGATAACATGAAATGTTATTGTATTACCGAAAAATAAAAATATCAAATTAACTAATTAAATGTCTTATATGTTAAATCTGTAACACTGTTATAATATCACAATTTATTGATTTAAGTTTTTTATAATTGTCGTGAGAGCTATTTTCTACCATAACAATGAATTATCAAATATTATGATAATCCCTAAAAATGTACATCAAGATACCTAAAAAAATTTTAAAGCTTGTAGCACGTAATGTTTTTCATATCAGATTGCATACGCCTTGCAGACCATCCTGAGTTGATCTCCGCCGTGCCCGTGACGGCGCAGGGTCTGCCTAATGGAGAGGCTGCCCTGCAGCATGCCGCCTATCCTGGCATGCAGCCGTATCCTGGAGTCGGTGAGTCCAGCCACCCCGCTCTTTCCGCCCTCCCTGTCGCTTCATGTAAAGTGTATAGCTGTTGCCACAATACCTCAAGGATTGAATTCGTGGATTTTTAAACGATTATATTAACCACCATAATTGCAATAAAAACTTTTATTTTAAAATATTGAATATTGAAAATTCCCGAATTTGCTAATTGCAATCGCAAACTTTAATATTTCATAAATTTTATTTTACTTTTTAACCCCTATTGTGCGATTGACTATATTTGCAGTCTAAAAAATGATTTTGAACTGTGGCAAACTACATTTGCAGTCCAAAAAGATGGTCGAACTGCGGTAAACTACATTTGCAGTTCATTTATGAATGTATCTGAAAAACATTTTTACTTGAGTTTACTTACTACAAAATTATGCGTAATATTGTGATGAACTGGAACTGTAGTCAGTTGCAAATCGAGACCATTTTATTACTGCAAATGAAGCCAACAGCACAATTGGTGTCAAATATATTAGTAAAAGTTGCATTGTTGAAGTAAATTATCATTTTGCTTATATTATCAAATCGAAAACAAAAAACAGAGTATTTTGTCAAATTACTTGCATAATTTTAATCTATCACGAAAGCTTACATCTGATATGCAAAGTAATTGTCTAAATTTCATATCAAATGTTTTTTTAAAAAAACATTTGATATGAAATTTAGTGATTTAGTAATTAATTAAGTGAATCATAAATATAAAACTCTAGTGATTCGCTAAATTGTGTATATTTTAATTAAATAACTTAATTCGTCAAAATAACTCAATATTTTTGTACGCTGATTTTAAAAATCTTTAAAATAATCCATGAATTTGATTCTGAAGAATCGATGTAACATCATGTCGGCACTGTGTATCTATTTAAATTTGTGTTTTATAAGAGGACTTTGGTACGTATTCCTATAAATGTTTTATATCATTTTTATATTTCAAAGGCTACAACATTGACCACCTAAGGAGATTATCTCAGTAGTATTAGGTATTATGCGTTTCTAAAAACTGTTCGAATCTTGCTTGCTCATCCAAGAAGTTTAAGCTGAAATATTTCAAATAAATAAATGCACTGCCTTACGCATAATGGAAAATTAATATTACTAAATATTTGGTTATATTCTTAAGTGTACATCATTTGCATATAATCAATTTACTTCTTATCTGCTTTTGCAGTTCAGTTGTATGTTTGTTCGATTAATATTTTTATAATATTATAATTTCATAAAGATTTATTTTCACTAAGAAAAACTACCCTCACTCTGGTTTCTTGGTAAAACTGTTTCCCCTTTTTATTCCACATTAAATTTAACGATTTTTTGTGATTTTATTATCGTCTTGTGGAACGTCATAAATGTTCGACATAAATAAATATTTCTATGTAAGTGTTTTGCACTCCTATTTCCGTTTGGATGTCGTAAATTCAGTTTATATGGTTGTACCGCTGTATTATACATGGAGCACAAGTTATAAATGGGGCATATAAAACATCAAGAATCGCGAGTTTATTGATATTCGGTTTAACGGCAATAATGCGGTGAGATTTCATTTAATAATGTCAATAGAGCGTTTATCGCATAATCGCTCGATCAAGGTCTCCTTTAGGAACAAGCAACAATGCAATGTGTCTCTCTATTTATTATATTTGATGTGTTAACTGCATTAGTCTACGCTAAATGCTGCATGTTACCATAGAGTTGTTTTTCAGTTACGATTATACGTTCTGGTCACATCGCAATCTCTAGTGGGCACTTGGTGTATGATGCGGATTAGCTCTAAGTCCACACTTCTTTATTCTACATTATATCTGCATGGTCGGTGTTTAAAAATATTCTTTTCCGCATCTTATTAACGAAATGAAAAATCGTCAATATCAATTTTTTCACCCTGTGCAACCAATCAAAATTTAATTATTTTTAGTTTAAAAAAGGAACTAAAACTTTGAAACCCATTGGCCAGTTACGTTGCGATATAAAAAAATATATGCAATAACAATGTATTGCGAAAAATTGAAAACAATTGTTTCATTGAACGTTTTCGTTAATATTTTATTTATATAAAAAAAAATGTTATTGCAAAGTTGTCATCTTTGAGAATATACTGCACATTTTGCACATTTTGAAATAATCAATTAAATCATTAGTTTAATTTTTTACTATATCTGATTTGTTAGCGCAGTGGTCGGTAAACTTATTCCTAAAGAGCCCAAAATTAGCAGAACAAAGATTTAAATGTATTAACAAGCTTATAATTATTTGAAATCTGTTAAAACTAGGCTAACTGAATTAACTAGATTTTATACTTTATAAATAATAATCGTACTAAAAAAAAATCTATTTAATTATTTTAAAAAATGTGTTTTTTGGTCGCTATTGTTTTAAAATTTAACGCACAATTGATTAAATGCGATAATTAAACAAAATAATATTCTTCAAACATTTCCTTCGTGGAAGAATTGCACTCACGAGTCGCAGTTTGCCGACCACTGTGTTAGCGTATTTTTTTAAATTAAATTATATTAGTAATATTGAATATAAATTTTAGTATATAAAATCAAAATATAATATGTGTCAGTATAAATTGTTGAAGGTGACAATGGACGCAAATGCTGGTATACATTAATGTTAATTGTGTGTTATGTGCACGATGAAATGAGTTCCTGACTCTTGTTATGGTGTCATGATTGTGATAATGTTCGGCAGCATACCCGGCAGTTTACGGCCAGTTTCCGCAGCCCATTCCGCCGCCCCTCTCGACCATCGCCACGGCCCAGAGAGAAGGTAAGTTGGTGCCCACGGCACATGTCTTCCGTTATACTCACCTGGTGACATGCGGAGCCCGCGTCTCACCACCTAACACCCACCGGTAGCAACAACACAATTAATAGCCTCCAATATTAACGGTTCAAAATTAGACAGTTTCATGATGCAAGACGTTTTTCTTTTAAGTTTCAATCGAAGGAATAGATTTGCAGGAAATCTATCATCTTAACTGGTTCTTGGGATGCCACTTGGGCCTTTAATATGATACTTTTCCGTTGCTTTCCATAATTTAATGCATCTCTGCGCTTTTGATATAATTAACATGTTTTATTGAACTCGAATAATATTTAACCCCCATTGTGCAACTGGCTTTATTTATCAGCCGTCTTTCGTGCATTGCTGAACGTAGGCCTTTCCGAAACCACGCCACTGCCCCCTATCCACCGTCACTCTCATTCAATCACATCCAGCAATTCTTGTAACATCATCGGTCCAGCGGGCAAGGGGACGTTTAATTTTACGAAATCCTGTGCGCGGTATTCACTCCAGAACCCATCTCCCCGTCGGCCGTTGGTCCTCCGACAAATATGGCCAGCCTATCGCCACTTCAGCCTATCTTCAGAGCCACCTCAGTCACCTTGTTGGTCGAATAAATTTGTTTCAAATTCTGTGACTCAAAGTTATTCCAAGCGTGGCTCTATCCATAGCAGGCTTTATTTACAATAAAATGGTCTCGAACTGCAACTGGCTGCATTTGCAGCTCAGCTGGATGGTACCTTTTTATTCTTCCGGTGTCATGTCAAGTCCCCACGACGTTGACAATTACTTGAGAGTAGGCGTCTCTGTCTCTGGCAGCTCAAAACAGCTCCTCAACGCTCCTTAAGCCAGTCCAGTCCCTTAAGTTGTGGAGCCAGACCCACAATTCCCTATCAGCTCTGGCTCTACGGATTATACCAGTTCTTCATAATCTTACACGTCATTTTAGTGGTAAAGAACTTAATTAAAAGGTTTTATAAAAAATGCAAATGTAGCTTGGTGCAGTTTAACTCAATTTTTAGACTGCTAATGTAGCCAGCCGCACAGTGAGGGTTAAAATTAATGATACCAGTAAATTAAAATACACTAGAAATATTCAATAAAATATAATGATATTTTTACATCTCAGAATTATGATGAAGTATTTTTAACTTAATACAGTGGAACTCCAATATTCGTCCACGCTAATCTGCGGGTTTTTTTTATTTCTTCCTAATTTGTTTTATATTCGTTCAAAATGTCAACTCGTCTCACCGCCGACACGTGGCCGGTGAGTTAGTTGGATTAATCTCTAGTTATAATTGAAAATGAGTGGAACATCTCTTGATAATATGTAATTTATTTATTTTTTATAATACATTTACAAATTAGTAGGTTTTTTTAATCAGCTGGTCATCTACCACCTAAGATCACTTTGTGATTACTTTCCAAATGTCCTGATGAAGACATAATGGAAGGTGACTCTCCTTCCAAACGAGAGTCTTACCCTTCTGAAATATTGAAAACTCTTAACTACAATATTTTTCTACCATAAAGATTATCTACATACCGTCACCTGAGAGTAAGAAGGTTCCAACTAACAAAATTTCACATTTGGCTTTTTTTCGTGAAAAGGGTTCTTACTAACCTTATCTATACGTACAATTAAAAAAAACATGTAATAGTATCGTCATTTTGATGTTACGAAAGAATCAAGTTCCATCTAATCATTCAAAACACACGATTCACTGAAAAAGGATTCATTTAAACTTGGAACATTATTATTCAAACTGTTGCCAGACAAAATTTACACGTTTCTCAGTAAAAGAATCTCTGGAAATTAGAATAAAACCCTTTTATTCCAAGATACACACCCGAAACCATCAAAACTTTGACTTCATTTTTCTCAGCTTTTTACTTTTGTCAGTTGGAACCTTCTTACTCTCAGGTGACGATACCATAATTTATTTTTAAAATTGTGTTTTACATTTTACTTAGGCTTGTTTTTTAATGAATTTAAAAATGATAGACACAATTCAAGGCTAGGGACAAATTAAACCATATTTAGTGAACTCCTGTGGGAAATATTCATCCTCCCCTCGGGAAGGAATTTACAATGAAAATTGGAGTTCCACTTGAATATCAGTTTTATAAACTACCAAAGAAACAAATGAAACTAAGCTTATACTGAAAGACATTAAGACCCTACATCCATACGTATACGTACTGCGTATATTAGGAAAAGCATACACCACGCATGTAATGGACACTGGACCGACCATACCGCATTCACACAGCATTCACATTCTTATTCTTGATGTTTTGATGTTTATTAGATGTTTTGTGTGGTTCTTCATGTGCACTGTTTGTTTTATATGTTTATCTGTATATTATGTGTTACTCATTTCCTGTATATAGTTTCAAACATCCGGTAAAGGGAACGTGAATCTACTTATTATTTATTTAACCGCAATACGTTTAACTGTATTTTTAATTTAATACAGTGTATGGTATGTACCATATATATTATTATTATATTATGTATCCTTCACATCTGATCCGGTTCAAGTTCGTAGTTGGAAAACTCTTCTTTTTTACTGACGCAAATAACTGAATATCTTCACCACATTACAAGGTAAGAAATAGTTTGAATTTGATTTTAAGTAGCCTCCTGAAATGTAAGTATGCAAATAATTTAATGTTTTATAAAACAGATATAAATGAAACAACAAATTTCAATTATTAAAAGACAAAATTGTATTAGGGGGTATCGAAAGATTAATCTTGAAAAATGTAAAAAAACATAAGTTTGAAATAATTTTAACAAGGATTAATTGTATCTCAATAGAGACGAAGATGCAAATTGTTTTCTGGGAACAGAAGGTGGTGGCCGAGGCGCTTACAGGACTTATGACCTGTCATTGGTTGGGTTGAGCGATCGCTTCACGTTTAACAACATTCCCCATTCCGCCGTTATGACCACCACGTCTTGTCTACAAGAATTTGTATACATTCAAAATGTTGTTTGAAATAATTATTATATTCTTCTATATAATATTCTTCGACTCCAACTCCTCCTCCTGTCCTCCGCTTTGCCTCCAATCTGACACTCGTAACAATTTCGCCCCATCTCAGCCTTGGTCGTCCAATTGGTCTTCTACCACCTTGGTGCCACTCCAGCAATCTTTTTGGGGTTCACAATGACGGCATCCTCTGCACATGACCGACCCATATCAATCTATTCAGTCTGACCTGTGTGGAGATATTTACAATATTTACAAAGCTCCCAGTATCTCCAAGTAATTTCAATTACCAACATTAATACACAAGTTTAATCTAAGGACACGCCTGTTTCATACCATCTTCACTACTTAAAATATTTTCAGCATAACAAAAAAAAATTATGAATATCATAGAAAAAAATATATTAAAAATATGTTAGCTTTGTATTTAATATGTATGCCTTAAATTAATGACTCAATCTCCCTCCAAAATTAGTTTTAAGCACTTCATGTTGGTTTTCTAGACGGATATTGTGAGTTCTTTAAAGATTTTCTTATGTTCCCAGGCTGCTCGATTTCGGGGCCTGAGGGCTGCAACCTGTTCATCTACCACTTGCCACAGGAATTTGGGGACGCGGAGCTCATGCAGATGTTTCTTCCTTTCGGGAACGTGATCAGCAGCAAGGTCTTCATCGACAGGGCCACCAATCAGAGCAAATGCTTCGGTATGTATCGACGTGTGTTCTACTAACCATCAGGCCTTTTTTTTTAGGGGCTTAACAAAGAGGATGGACCACCACACTCTTTTTATCATGACATTCTCCATTCATATCATAATTTTATTTTGTATTGATTTGGTTATACATTTTTTTCATTCGTACTTGATTTAAAATGTGTGTCTACACCATATTCTTCTTCTTCTTCTTCTTCCTCAGCATATTCCCGTCCACTCCTGGATAAAGGCATCCTCCATTCGCTTCCATGTCATTCTGTCCTGTGCAGACTGCATCCAGGTTACTTCGACGCGTCTGTCCAGATCCTCCCTACACCGCAGTTGCGGTCGCCCTGCACTTCTCTTCGCCGTCCACGGTCTCCAAGTCAGCAGTCTTCTTGTCCACTTTTCATCTGAGCTTCTGGCTACGTGATCTGCCCATTGCCATTTTAGAGTCGGCACCCGGTGGAGGATGTCAGTGACCTTTGTTTTTTCTCTCACCGTATCGTTTCTCCGCACTTTGTTTGGACAATGTAACAGTTTCAAGACCATAAGTACCAACTGGCAGAACGCAGGCTTCATAGACTTTTTGTTTCAGGTTAATCGGTATATTCCGGTTTTTAAAGATGTAACTCATGTTTCCGAAAGCTGCCCAGCTTAGTCCAATTCTTCTTTCTAGCTCTGCGGTTTGGTTATCTCGGCCCAATCGAATATTGTACTCTCTATCTACACCATATTAATGATCAATTTCACCTACTTTTAACACCTTACACTTTCACTGGAACAATTCATGAATATGATCTATTTCTTAATGATAAATCATCATCGCACTACTAGATGATGAAATGTATCAGAAGTGTTATATCAGTTAACATTAACAAACAAACTACATATATATAAAAGGCTTTAACATGATCTGACTAAAAGAGCTTTTGAAAAGTACATCAGAATTAATGATTTGATTTTTTTTTTTTAATTTAGAAATTATTTTAAAAATAGATGAAATCACACAAATTTTTTTAAACATAAAGAGCGCTTTTTGAAGAAGATCTTTTTATTTTTGTTTCAATCCTACGGATTGGTTAGCAGCAAGTCTTATTTATATCTTTCCTGGTTCTTGGATACCACTATGGCCTTTAATGTGGTAGTTTCCTGTTGCTTTCCACAGTGTTTGTATCAATCAACAAGATAACCTGGTAAAATAATTGAACCCAATTACTAAATACAACTTTTTAATTATTGATTCTCATGACATGTGATCGGTAGCTAGTCTATCACCTTTTATTGTCACTTGAATTCTACCAGACCAAAGACAGTGTGAGAATTTTGCCATTTGGACGAATTCGGTGTGGTAGCCATAGCCGTTACCACTCTCCCACGAACACCATAGATCTAATGTACATGAATTGTTTATGAATTTTGCAGGTTTTGTCTCGTTCGACAATCCGACTTCTGCCCAGGCAGCCATCCAGGCCATGAACGGCTTTCAGATTGGGATGAAGCGACTGAAGGTACAGCTGAAGCGGCCCAAGGATGCCAACAGGCCGTACTAACCCCTTCCCCCTGCGTCGCGGTCTGTTGGGTCGGCACTAGCGCAACAGGCAAACCATGGAACTATAGGTCAGTCCGTGCGACATACGAGTATATCTTACCTAACTTTTTCCCTTTACCATAGTAATAATTAGTTTTTTATGTTTCAACCTAGGGATTGGTTTGCAGCAAAGTCCATTAATATCTTTTCTGGTTCTTGCAATGCCACTTGGGCCTATTTTCAAAGTGGTGATTTCCCAATGCTTTCCACATTTTTGTACACATCAGGTTATTTGAACCCAATTACTGTATACAATTGTTTAACTTTTGATTCTCATGACATGTGAGAGGTAGCTATTCTATCTATATTTTGATTGTCATGTGAATTCTACCTGACCAAAGACAGCTATATGTTTTTTATACTGTCATTCCCGGGAATCAAACCCACATTTGATGTGGTGGTCATAGGTGTTAAGTACGGATTGGTACAGAATATTTAAAGTGCTTTGACTTGGTTCGGGATAGCATGTTTTGAAATCAAGGGTTCATTGTACTAACTTAACTAACAAATCAAATAGATTTAGTTTTAATTATTGAAAACAAAAAATAAAATCAGTACCGTTGATTTGCAGCATTCACCTCTCAAATTCTGTAGGCAGATTTGTGATAGTATATAAATCTTTGCCAACTGTAACAGATATAGAAACATAAATAATAATAAAATAGAATAGTTAGGATCACAATGGTGGACTACTTAGCTAAGTTTTCATTTGAATACTCATATATATAAATAGAATGACTCTTATTTTTTAATTGATCAGAAAAATATCACTTCTGGGCAGGTTTAGACAACATATCAGTGCAGAAACATGTAAGAATGTATGATGCTATCATTCTTTACCATAAAAATTACTGTAGCAGCACATTTATTATTTTTGGCTAATGAAGATATGAAAAGATAAATCATCATTCAAAATAAAGCCAAGAGAATAATTTTAAGGAGAAGCATATATGCCAGGATTACAGTGATGCTGAAAGAACCTAAAATGATAACACTTAAAGAAATACTTGTTTGAAATGTTTTATTTCTGTAGTGGTCACACCTCCCAAGAATTCTCAAGAAAGATCCAATGTAACCCAGCATGAACATTCTAATAAAACAAGAAAGAATGATAAATTTGGGCTTCCTTTTAGAAGAAAAACCAAATCCCAAAATTCCCTTATATACAAGGCACTGAAAATGTATGAGGATATTCCGGAGGAAGTTGGAGTTCAAATCAGTATAATATTCAAAATCTATTGGCCCCAAACAGTGCCAAATGCCGTTCTCTGGACCATGGCAGGCGAAAAGCCAATTAGAGAACAAGTCGCTAGATGCAAATAGCAGTGGATCGGTCACACTCTGAGACGGAACCCAGCCTGAATCGCTCAGGGCGCACTAGACTGGTCCCCTATGGGGGGAAAGAGAAAGCGAGGCAGACCTAGAGCCACCTGGAGAAGAGCCCTGCAGGCCTCACTTGGGATGATGGAAGGCATCAGGCATGCGATAGAGTCGGGTGGAGAAGGTTCCTTGAGGCCCTGTGCACCATGGAGGTATGACAGGACAAAAAGAAGAAAAGATTCCGGAGGAAGTTGAAAATGAAAAAAATATATAACCAGCTTGTTTCTATTAGATGAATTCTATGATTCTAATGAAAGACGAAAGAAAGATTAATTAAGGCTCCCCTTTAATAAAGAAAAAAATATACCATAATTAAAGTAAATAAATAAATAACGAAGAGTATTATAATTAAAAAAATAAATCTCTACATTATCTACAGTTATTCAAATTGTCCTTGTTGTTTGTTTCAGGTAATGGAAGACCAGCTAAGGAGAAATCGAGGTCAATATTTTAACAAAATTATTATGAAGAAATGTACAACTCGCACGCCCCTGGCGCGCCGGTTACTGATAACTGCCGAATTAAATTCTGTTTAGTAAATTGTATCGGCAAGTGTATTTGTAATATCACTGACCTTAAAGGAATTTAAAATAATAACTAAATTTTAAAAATATATATATCAAGTAAAGAAACTGGCCATTTTGGTAAGTATACTAGTTAGAGATAATACCAAAGCAGCTTGTAGGAAAGCTTCATTTTATCATTATTATAAATTATTAAACTATTACATACATTTTATTACCATTAAATTGATTGATTATTATTATTATCACAATATATTATTATATATTCTCATAATTGATAAACATAACATACTATTATATAAACATACCTTAGTCTTATTGTACTTATTTATTGATTACATACTTGCTCTGTGAAGAAAGTATTTTCTCGTACTTAAGCCAAACTGCTAAATATAATGGAGTATTATATGATATGATACATGTAAAGCAAAGTTGATGATTATATTAATAAAGGGTTTCTAGTCAAATGGTTAACACTGTTCCCAAAGGTGTTGCACGTTCGGTTCATCGGGTGTGGATGCACTTACCTTCAAGTTTACCCTCCAATAAGGTTAAGTTCTGATAGAGTTGACTTGTAAATGTTTGTCAAAATATCACATTAATGAACTGAGCTGTTATTTAAATTTTGGGAATAAAACAAAATGGACTTTCAAAAAGAGCATCTATTTTGTTAAGTATTATATAATTGTGGGAGTAGTAGATCAGATGGCTGAGATAAAAACAATTTTGTACATGTATATCTTAGTACAAATTTTAAAGATTTTCGCTTTAATACCATATTTACGTCCTAGAAGTTCTCATTTCACTCCAAAATGAAACAAAACACTTAGAAAAACCTCCGTGTTTGCTGTGTCCGTTTTGGTATCTGACACAGGCCTATTCCCTACACAGGCTAACTGGCGCAGCGAGAACGGCGGAGGGCGGCTCGCACCCGCCCGCGCCCTCGCCCAGCGTAGGCCGCGCCCGGGAAATTCCAAATGTGCTGTGATAAACAAAATCCGTTTATGAATTGTACAGGCCGTTATGTCTTCTCGTCTGTGTGTGAATGTTATGTGACGCAGTCAATTGTGTCGCCTTGGGGGTGCCACTGCCACTCCTCATGTTATTTCCCTTGTAAGTATCTATTATGGTTAGTCATTCTGTAAAGATCACTCGAGCCACTCTCGACCCGAATCGACATCAACCGTGGCCGTCCGGGGCCACGCGCTCCGCCACGACCGCCGGGAGCCGCCAGCTCCGCTTACTGCTGACCAGATCGGGTGGGGAAAAGATGCGACGCGTTATGATTTATATTAATAACAAAAATAGCGTAATATTTGTACTAAATTCTAGATTCGTAAACAACAAAGGTACCAATATAATAATGTAAAACAATTTAACGTTATGATAACAACTAACAAGACAAAAGAACTAGCGATTAGTCAAAACTGTAGGTCTCGAATAAATTAGGATAAATCAAAATTTTCAAAACGACTAATTATTATCGGAACGTGATATAAACCAAATCACGACAATTTAAACACCGATTAAAAAAATGTAGATAATATAATTGGATAGGTGCTGTCGGCTGAAGCATACTCGTATAGCAAGAGAGGGGAGACGACACCCAGGCGAGAAGGACACAGGGGTAGGGCGGGAGTAGGGATGCGTGTGCAGGGCTAGAGCGGGTGGGGGTTGGGAGCGGGGGTGCGGGGCTGGAGAGAGAGGCCGGCGAGGGCCCGACAGCCGCCAGAGTTTGAACACCTCTAGTCAAATATTTCGGTCGAGGATATTAGCATAAATTTTATTTCAAGTAACAGAAATATATTAAGTATTCTAGATATATTAACATAGCTTTAAGGGGATAAATTGGTTAAGATCATTGAAGATTTAGTGTGACAAAACATTATCGGAAAATACTTATTTTTTGCATAATCGAAGATTGAAAATAGCATAGTGCAATATTATGTTTTAACTAATATATCTATTTAGAGTCCATAAAAGATCATAATTTAGCTGTTTGTTTATTTAAGTAGCGATTATAAAAGATATATTTATTTATTTAATTTGAATATTACTATTAACTAATATAATTTATTTAGTTCGCCAAAAGCGAAGTTGAAGATGGCTCCTTTATTCGCACTAACAATTAGGTATTTAGCATTCCAAGCTTACTAACATTCCTTCTAACTGAGTAAAGTGATTCTGCGTGCTTGTACCGAGCAGCGACCCGCGACCGGCACAGCACGCGAGATTAAGTTACTCACCTTGGTGTAATGTAGATTTTTCTTGTTATCTACAGTTACTGGACTAGATATTTCTAGTGATTATGGAGAAATACAAAATTATCTTATATGCTAGGCTAGGTCACTAATATTTTCGAGGCCAAAATGATTTAGTAACGTATTTGAAGGAGAATTTGATAGCGTGTGCGCATAGAGTACTACTTGAAGGAACGTAAGGCGCATCGCCGCTTGTCTGCTAAGGAAGTAACTGCTGGAAAAGATTCATTTAAATACATTGAAATACCCCACATGAAAATAAAATCGCGCAGTGAAGTGATTCTAGGATACAGGGTATGCTTTGCAATTATTTACGTGTAAATGTTTTTCATTCAAAAAGACGTCGTTAGAGCGCGCCGAAGTTTCTATATGCTCCATTTCTAGATATAAACTCATTAATTACGCATTTTCATATTTTGGCTATAGGGTGAGAGGTACGCCAGAACTAGGGAAACAGAAGTGCTCGGTGAGACCCGCCACCACTAGGAAGACCACTAGACTTGCGTCTCCAGTTTATCCTCCACAGGGCACAACGCGAGCCTTTCTTAACACATTAACATACTCGTACATACATAAGCCTCATTGTACCATGACATACTTTTGTACAGAAACTGCTAATTGTAACGTTACATCATATACTAAGAGGAACAAATTGAATATTTTATCAATCTAACTGTAAGATATCCCACGAGTGTAGGGGTAGTACGAGTACATCGGGTATTAGCCGAGGTACAGTACAGAGGGCGCGGGCAAGTCGGCTGCGTGTGGCGGCCCAGAACTCGGCGCACTCCTTTCTGTCGGTGTGTACCTCTAGGACCTCTTACGTAGGACTTGCATCTAACCATGTTTGTAAAATCTTTTATCTAAATATAGATGTAACTCGGAATATTATTGCGGGGGTGGAAGTAGTCTAAATTTAATGCATAACCTTTATAGAAAAATTAAAGCTTTTAAAATAAATTAAATTGAATTTAATGTTATGACAAATATCATTGAGCTAATTTTGTATGAAATATAAGATAACGTCTCAGTAAGAGATGTGTATATTGTAACGGACACGCTTACGGTTACAACACAGTGTAAGGGAATTATTTCTATAGGCACAATGACCCAACCGTCGGAGATCGCACTTTATCACTTACCAACTTAGCGGTAATAAGAATATAACGGAAAATGCCATTTATTTATTCACATTGCAAATTAGCCAAATAAACGTTTATCATCCTTAAAAGTTATATCCTGGAACCATAAAATTAGAGCTTTTTATATATCTCTAGACAGATTTAATGTATTGATAATAAGCCAAAGTTTATATCTAGTCATATTTATTTTCATATTAAATTACATAAACGTAAGGAATTTCTTTTTGCACACTTCATTTATCGAGGCACTTCCATTGGAAATCCAGACACCTTCGTTTACAGCTTGACAAAATATTTTCGCTTGGATTTGATATTTATTTATGTAAGAATATTAGGTTATAATAAATAGAGTATTAGTGAGGGAGGGTGTTGCATAGAGAGCGGTCACTTTTATAGTTCGTTTCCATTCAATTTGTTACTAATATGAACTGTTCAACCGATAAATGTTCCTGTTTATTATTATTATTATTGCCTTAAGAGTAATAGAGGCCGTAACCACAACGTAACGCGCGTGCCGACTCGTAAAGAGACCCTTCCTGGTGACTCTGGTTATGTCTGGAGAAACAGAAAGAGGATAAGGGGATCCCTACTGGTAACCTCAACTCTTTACTCAACATGTTATTATCTTATGATTGTGAAACTAAGAGAAGGCCATTTGGAAATATGTATACCATATCTGTTAAGCCAGTAAGGACTCTAGGTAAACGGCGTCCTCAGCTCACGGCGTAATTGACGTCCGAGGGTGTAGATATGAAAACCCAGGAATAAAATATTATGGCACCTGCCTGAGACTCCTTACTCGCTAGTACCTGAACTAAATTGTCACCATGTTATCACCTACAAGTGTGTGAGATGCCATTCGACAATGTACCGCGTCTATCGAGCAGCCTCGACTCTCGGACCGTAGAATTGTCTATATATATTAATTACCTCTGTCATTGTCTTTGCTCTTAATCTTTAATCAGTTATATCATGTTACATTTATAAAATATTTACATTTTCAATTTTATTCAAGTCGATTTTCATTAAAAATATCTTTAAATATTCTAAAGTCATTTAACTTTGCACGAATTTATTAATATTAATTTTTATGGCTTTCATTTAACATTGTAGTTACTGTTTTTGATTAATTATTAAATATTATACATTGAAGTAGATTGTTGTTAAATGTACCGGCAAAAGTGGAAGGCGTAAACCGTAACAAAGTTTAAAATTTCGCATGCCCATTTATTATTTACAATTATTTACATTACGTATATTTACTTAAAACTTTATAAAATAATTGATTATTTACATTATACAAACACTAATTTACGTTTAGCAAGCTAGAATTGTAATGGATGATAATAAATAATTTTAATTATATTACAAAATAAAATTACTCGTGTTATCCTTTTTTCCCCACCCATAATACTTGTAACTAGTAATTAACCAGGACTCTTCTGCGGAGGTAGGTATCCAGGATCATTTGCACTGACCGGGACAGTGGTAAGGGGAGAACCCAAGCAGACCCCTGTCTCCAGGTCAGGCCCTATACCGTTCAGTTTTTAGTAAGTAGGAACTGATGAAGCATTCCGACGGCTAAACCCCCTTCTACTTACTTAAAACCAAACAGTATAGGACATGACCTTGAACAGGGGTCCGCTGTTTAGGTTCTCTCCCCTTACCTTTTTAAAAATTTTACATTTAAAAAAATAAATGAAACATTTAAATGTTTGGTTTTAAGGCCACTTAATTTTGTTTTTAATGGCAACCGACATCAGCTTCATCGGAATAAAATCATCATGTTTATTTTGGCATCCCAGTGAAGCTATGGTTGGAACCTCATCGGGGAAACAAAGCAAACTTGTATAAAACAACCGACCTGTCTCTGGTGATACTGGAGGAGAGAGCAATTAAACTGTTGAATATGATCACTTCTGACAGTTTTAATGTTGATGAAACAATACTTAAGAGGAAAATACTCCAAATATTGAAGGGTATTCAACATCATAAGCATTGTACTTGTTCTTGTGTTACTGGGTTGTTCTTCTTCTTCCAAATCTGTGACTTTAATGTATTATATGTATACTTGTAATGTCCAATCGGAAAAATAAAGAATTTGAATTTGAGGAGCCAAACTGGTTGGTAGTTTACAAAACAAAATAAAATTGTGTTAAAACATTATTTCAATACTTTATTTAGTGTTTCATTTATTTTTTTTAATGTACATCTTCTTCTTCCTCAGCCTATTCCCGCCCACTCCTGGACAAAGGCCTCCTCCATTCGCTTCCGTGTCACTCTGTCTTGTGCAGAATGCATCCAGTTTATTCTGACGTGTCTGTTCCTGTACTTAAAATAAAACAACCAAAAAAACATATTCATTTTATTTAAGAACTCTTTATTGTGAGTCTTGTGGTTCAATATTATATTATAACAGATTCAAGATGAAGAAAAATACATTTTCAAGTATCTAGGTAAAAAAAAACAAAAATTCTAAATATTATTATACACTTTATTATGTGGCAAATACTCTCCACAATTTGAGAGATTGGAATAGAGCATTCTTATAGAATTTCATCACACTTCATCAACGATGATGACACTGCCTCGATGGGTGACCAACAGAAAACATCAGAAAGGATAAGTAAATCTTATGGTGGGTCTTGGGGATAGATCGCTCCTGCTCCTGGTAATTTGCTTTCAAGCCTGGACACGACCCGATTCCTTCTTCATTGTTCTGTTCACATTGGGAATTGAATAATAAATTCTAATACTATTTATTTATTTATTGTTTCTTGAACAATGATGTTAAACTCCATATTAATTAATACGAATGAAAACGACAGTTTAATAGAAGTTTTATTTTGTTTAACAAATGTTTTTTGCACATTTGATAATGCCTTAGAAGGGCGAAACATGTCATTCCCATAAAATATAATAAAACTTCTAGAAAACTGTCGTTCTCATTTGTATTAACAATTGATTTAAATCCTTAATGTGTTAGTCTTTTCTAATAATAATATTATATTTACAAAAAAGGAACTTTTGTTTTCACAGGTAGAAAAAAAGAATAACTGTTCATTCAAAGTATTTATTTTATTTTTTAAATATCATCATTTTATACACATATACACAATTATAACTAATAAGAAACAAAGAATTGTTTATTTGGATTATGTGTAGCAATTTTTTGCAGATGAAAATGTATATTATAATAACTTTTTCTATACAATATTAAACAACGAACAACTATAACACAAATCTAATTATATTATAAAATTGACCCCATGGTCAATTTAAACAGGACATACTCATGTGAAATCAGTAATTTTCAGCACAAATCGGTCAAACAGAATTTCAATTGAAAGTATACAATAAATAAAATAAACTATAAGAACGAGTAAATCATTTGTGCTGTCAAAGACATCTAACAATAAAATTAGCACTCCGTCAGCACCTAGTTTGTTAAATACTATAACGAATCCCATAAATCCAACCCCGACAATGCCTCGAATTTTAGAAATTCAGTCTACTTTACCTTCTGAAGTAGTCTGCTATGAATAATGTTAATTCAATGGAACGTGGATTTTTTATCGTTCGTGCAGCCTAACGGTCGCAAGAAAATATCACGAAGGAATCCCTTCTTAAGAAAAGATTATTCATAATAAAAACAATGAGTTTCGCATTAATCTAAGGAGTTATTGGTAATTCAATCGTAATGGCTACTATAAGTAATAGGGGTTAAGAAAGTCAGTTCACTTAACCTTCTGATGAATAATGTTAATTCAATGGAAAGTGGATTTTTGATCATTCGTGCAACCTAATGAAAGAAATCGTTTCTTAACCTACCCGGACCTAAGCGAGGGAATGATACGCCCCTAAAACAACATTTCAATCGATAACTTGACAATCATTCGAGCAATTTGATCCATAATTTTTGTAATATTTATAATACTTAGGAATACTCGTACTTCTGCATTTTTAGTTTTAAAATATTCCAAATGTGTGATCTGCTATTGTTTTGTAAATATTTGGGCAATCTATGATCAAAACCATACGATCGAAGCATGAACAACTGCACGTGTCACCAATTTATGCGTACATCAGAATGTTTGCTATATGTTCACCCGTGACATGTTTTTTATTTCACTCTCACTACTGCACGTCACAGCCATGCAGAAGCGAGACAGCTCTACTAACTGCGCATTGCTTCACTTAGTGTTCCGTTGACTATTGACGTTATTTTTAAAAACTGGTTTGAGTAAAATTACTTAACAATTTATAATGACATATGTAATAAACAAAACAAAAATCCAAGAAACCTCGCAATCAAAATCCATACACACCATTGCAGCAACGAAATATTCTGTAGAGATAACTGCCACATACTGACCTCGAAAGACTCATTGACCAGGAGATAAAATGAAAGGAGCAGATTGACCAAGTAACTAGAAGAATTAGAAAACTATTTCATATTTTCATCAGTCTTCGAAATAGAACGTTTTAAGAATGATTTACTTTGCACTTGGGCAATCAGTTTTACAGTATGGAATTGTTGGCTGGGGAGGCGCTTTCAAGACCCACATGATGCCTTTAGAAGTTGCTCAGAGAAAGCTTTTAAAAATTATCCGCAGAAAACCTATAGACTTCTCAGCCGAATTGTTCAAGCAATTCGACGTGAGGAGGGTTAGTGAATTTTATAAGAAAAATGTACTGCTGAAGATTTTTAAACAAAAAACAGAAAATAATTACTATATCTTGAGTCACCGACCAAGGAGTAAAGGGATGCATTATATATAAAAAATAAAATTTAAAAAAAGTAAATACAACCACAGCCCAGCATCATTTTCAATTTAATGGACAAAAATGGTTTAATGCCCTCCCAGAAGAACTCAGAAACCAAGTCTCATACAATAAATATAAATTTTCAATCAAAAACTTCAAAATGTAGTGAATTGTGCTCTTAAGTGACATAAATTAATTTTTTGTGACATTCTAGATACTCCTCTCCTTAAAACAAGACATTTTCTTTATAAGGAGAGTAAGAGAAATGCAAAGAAATAAATAAATGTTTAAACATTATTTATTTTAAAATGTAACTTAAGAGCAATAATTGTGTACCATTTATATATTTAAACATTTAAAAAAAATTATTAAAAAATTGTTCACCAATTATTTTGCTCCAGAATTTAAATGCACCAAAGCTATTGCAATGGAACACGATTAGTCATGAAAAAATCACGGGCAATGTGTTTGAAACTACCATTTTGTTACCAACGGCAAGTTTCAGTGTGAAGTTGTTCTCCTGTTATGGATCGCAATGATCACTTCAGACTCGCCCATTCCGCTCAGACGCCTGCAATTTCCAATTCGCTTGGCATTCGGATCGTTACCAGATTCTTTAACGTCAAAGAATAATCATAGTTCACAATCATAAATGACTTTGAAAAAATCGTTAGTTGATGCAGCGTATGATTCATCTTCATCAAAAGAATTGTGAGCCTTGGATTCTCCTGAGTTCGAACGAACTTAGTGACTGTGAAGAAGACATATATTCCGGTTCACACCAGTAAAATGATCAATGATCAACAAATGACTGGAGGGAGGAAACAATTTAAAAATATATCTCAATGGAGAAAGTTGGCAGTTCAAACCAAGCGATTAAAAGGATTGAAATATAAATCCAGTTCAAATCCCAAATTGAATCCTGCAAGAACCCTCAAACAATGTTGTAATATTACATGCAAGAAAGGCTGCAATACCATTATGAATGAGGATAGAATTAAAATTCAGAAGCAGTTTTGGCAAACCCAGAGTTGGGACCTGCGACATCAATTCATTACTTCCTTAATTCACATTGAAGATGTTGTAAGATCTAGACCGATTAATAATACGAAAACTGATATAAGCAAAAATGGCGCTCTGTAGCTGCCTGTCGGACGTGTTTTATATCGCTCTGTAGTTTTATATTCATATCGAGGGATATCTTTGTTTCCCAAAGCTTATTTTTACGTTAAACAATAGCTATAGTTTTATATTTTATATTTTAGTAATACGAAATTATAAATTAACTATCAGTCAATGTGTAAATGACGTTTTAAAGTTTTAAATATTTCGTTTGTGTAGTTAAAAGTGTAACAGTGCAAAGTGAGACACTTCGCATCCCCTAAGCGAATACAAAATGTGTGCGCCACATGTTATGCTGGTCAGGGCGGCAAGGCGGCCTTTTTAGTGGACCCGGCTAAGCATAATACGAGTGAATATTTATGGGGGTGCTGTAAAAGACACGCTTAAATCTGTTTCGATGTGCGCTATCCACAAACACTACGCAAAGGAAGATTTATTGTTATTATCAGTCGGAAGTAGAACCAGTAAAATTGACCAAAACATCGTCAACATCCTGATATCTCTTAATATTCTTCGTCAACCTGATAAAGATGTTAAGAAGATAAGACACAGAGGATGTCGTGCTGGCAGGAAAGTGAAACGACCACCTCTCCACGTATCAAGTGCAGAATCGACGAAAGGGAACCGGGTATCAGACTCTTTCCAGGAGAAACACATTGGAATTGGAAGCTGGAATGCTCGGTCAATTAGAAATAAGGAAGATGAAATAGATAATATCTTCAAAACGCAAAACCTACATCTATTCACCCTAACAGTAACGTGGCACGAAAGCTCCGATTCTATATGTCTAAAAATATGCAAGCTCTTGGTTATGTGACGGTAGATGAAGCGAGACCCATAAGGAAAGAAAAATCAAGGGATAACCTTAATTTTACAAACCATGGAGGTATTGTCACCATCGCCCGGCAAGGCTTGCATATTGAGAGATTAAAATCGGAGTTTTCGAGACGTTTGAACATCTTGGGTGTCGCGTGTCATCGGGAAGATCATCTTTCACCCTTATCACTATTTACCGACCAGGATCTAAATCAACCTGCGCTAAATTTTACGAAGAATTCTCGGAACTTCTACAATTCGCGGCCAGCCTCTCTGAACATTGGATGATTGTTGGAGACATCAATATCCGATTAGAGAGAACCTCATCGTCTAGTGATAAATTCCTAGACATGATGGAATGCTATGGGTCCAAACAATGGGTTACCGAGCCAACACATACCGCAGGTGGATTACTAGATATCCTCGTCTCCAACAAAAATGCTGCTAACACTCCGGCAAGTGTTATAGATATTGGACTTTCGGACCACAAAATGATTCGTACGGAGATCCCTTTCCATCCACCACGACCCGTGTTTCAAACTTTCACTTCACGTACATGGCGCTCTTTTAATTTCGAAAAATTTGAAAGAGACTTGATGAACTCACATGTTTGTGAAAAATATAACAATACCCTCGAAATGTCATTAGATGAATTAGTTCAAACCTACTACAATGTTTTTACTTCTCTTCTCGACAAGCATGCTCCACATTCGATAAAAACACTCCGGGTGCGAGTGTCTAATGCATGGTTTGATGAAGAATGTCGTAGAAACAAGAGACTAATGCGTAGGTTTGAACGTATGTACCGAAACACAGGCCTAAGCTCTTCAAGAGAAGCCTGGGTGAGATCGCAGAATTCTTTTAGAGACCTGATCAAGAAGAAAAGATCGGAGTACTGGAAATGTAAAATTGAATCGGAAAAGGAAAATCCCCGACATCTATGGAATTCCGTTAAATCAGTACTCGGAAATAATCAACAAGAAAAGGCCTCTACCAAGTTATCTCCTCAGGACTTCGCCCAATTCTTTGAAGATAAAATCGCTGTGATTCGTGCAACGACTTCATCTACAACACCACCAACTTTCACGACATATGAGGGAAAACTTCTAACTAAATTTAATATCACAACACCTCAGGAAGTGATTAAACTTATCTTAAACGCACCTAATAAGCAGTGTTCGCTTGATCCGATTCCGACATGGCTTCTCAAGAGATGCTGTCACCATGTTGCTCCATTTTTAGTCAAAATTTTTAACAAATCTCATCACTATACTTAAAGAGACAATCGCAGAAGAACAAAGACAGATTATGTATGTAAACACTGTACCAAAGGCAATCTCATCATGCAATGAATATGGCTAAAAAAAATAAATCTGAAATTCTCAAACATATCAGTAACCTAAGTCTGGAGCGGCAGCGGGCATTGATAGGTTAACACCAAGTATCATGCTTTTGCATGTAAAAATGAACTTGCTGGAAATCTAGTCACATTGATTAAACTTTAATAGAAGGGGTATTCCCAGAGAAGTTGAAAATTGCCAAAATAATTCTCGGCCTATTTCAATTCTTCCAATAATATCTAAAATCTACGAAATGGTTATAAAAGACACGCTTTCTAAATTTTTAATTACATCTGAACAGTATGGATTTAGGCAAGGATCGAGTACGAAGTGTGCGGCATTTGACCTCACCTCAAATATTGCTTGTTACATGGAATATTGCTTAAAAAGTTGGAATACTTGGGCGTAACTAATATACCGTTAAACTTCTACGTAACTACATTTTAAACAGAACATCTCTAGTGGATATTGGAGGAGAATTTCTGATTTATGATGAGCGACCGGGGAGTGATCACTTATGAAGTGCCGCAAGGTTCCATTCTGGGGCCTCTTCTCTTTCTGATGTATATCAATGATGTTAAAAAGTGGGGTTTCAGAGGAAAAATTCAACTCTTCGCTGATGACACAGTTATGTACTACCACAATCGGGATCTCCTTAAGCTACAATACGAGATTGTAAAAGATGTGGCTCACCTTGCAGAATGGCCGAGAATCAATAATCCGAGTCTCAATACAAAGAAGACCCACTATATCCTGTTCGGAAACAAAACTTGTAATGTAAGAACTTAAATTTCCACGGTTAACATATATAGGAATATTTTTCGGGGTGAAACCGTGTTCCCTCCACCAACGTTTCTATCTATTGAGATACAATAAAATTTAACACCCTGATGATGGAGGCCGCAAGGGCCTCCGAAACGTTGGTGGAGGGAACACGGTTTCACCCCGAAAAATATTCCTATATATGTTAACCGTGGAAATTTAAGTTCTTACTTGACGAGCCTCTATGGGGAGGATATCTTCAATTCTTTGGCGTATAAAATAGGAGTGTTTACTCCAGGCGACTTCTAAACACTGCGCTAGGAGGCGGTAGCCTCTTCGCATTGTGTTAATAAAGTAGTTTGCTAAATGCTAAACAATCATTCTTCACAGATGCCGCTGGTAGGTGGATTGTATAGATTAATCTTAAAAAAAAAAAACAATTGATTAGTACAATCAAATCTACATAGATGGCTAACTGGAACTGACACGTGAAAATAAGTAAGGATTTGGAGTATATATACAACTTCCAAAAAAATGTATCTTGCATGATCATAATAACAATGGTGGAATGGGGAATGTTGTAATTACATAAAGCGTGCGCTTAACCCAACCAATGACAGGTCATAAGTCCTGTAAACACCTTGATCATCCATGTTCAGTTTCCAGTTTGTTTCTTCGTCTCTATTGAGATACAATAAAATTTAACACCCTGATGATGGAGGCCGCAAGGGCCTCCGAAACGTTGGTGGAGGGAACACGGTTTCACCCCGAAAAATATTCCTATAAAACTTGTAATGATCTTACCATAACCATAGGCAGCGATCAACTTGAACGGAATAATGTGACAAAATACTTGGGACTGTTTATAGATTCTCAGCTAAAATGGAATGAACATATAGATAACGTCAAGAAAAGGATCACTCCAATAACATGAGTATTATTTAGACTACAGGGTATGTTATCCACTTCGCTGCTCTGCTCGGTCTACTACTCCTTTATACATTCTAATTTGTCTTACCTTTCCTGCATCTGGGGCTTTAGTACAGAGAAAAAGGCCTCAAAAATTCAGGTGATTCAAAATCAGGCCGTAAGAAATGGTGGTACACCTAAAAATATCAAAATGTGGAGCGCGTTACAATTTGACAAACCATGTCACTTCCCCTCCGAGCGGGGCAACTATTTTTAAATTCAAAAAACTGATATGCAGATGGGTTAATGAGAAATTAAACTATTCAATTCACCATCCTGCTTACGATACTTGCGATTTTTAAGCTGTTTCTTTAAATAATGCCACAAATGATGCGGAAAAAAATGTTCCAAATCATGAAAAGGATATCCATACGAGGGAATCATAATTGCGCTATGATCTGAAAAGAGCTGATAAGCTCAAAGGCAAGACCAGTGTAACCGAAGCAATCGTAATGATCGACATGCAATATGACATGTCTCCATTGTCCACTGTTAACAAATTCCCAATCATTTTATCTAAGGAAGTTATGGGTCCTGAATGAAACCATCTATGACAGCTCAAAGGATGAAGCATATTGTTGTATGTGGAACGAAACAACAGCTGCAAGGGGATATAACGAGGTTGCACCATGCTTGTTTAAATGGATACTAAATAACATAGGTCAAAATATTGAGGAAATTACAATATGGTGGGACAACTGCACAGGCCTGAAAGTAAATATTGTCGTTTCAATGTTTTATGTATGGCTATGCAAAACATTTCTAAGTTAAAAATTATAAATCAGAAATTTCTATGTCGAGGTCACACTGATCTGGAAGTAGATTCTGTGCACTCCGTTATTGAACGGGCCAAGAAAAAAATTATAAGTTTTCAAATCTTTATGCCGCACGACTGGGAACATTTTATTAGAAATTGCAAAGATAATAACAAATTTATCATGCATTCCATGGAAGAAGAATTCCATCAAGAATTGGTCTAACTGGAGATATGTTTGAACCCATCCGCTCAATATATAACCAATTTAATGCAGCATGCTCAAAATATTTTTCACCGGGATTTTACATTACCGTTTTCATCAACAGTAATGTAAAATCCCGGTGCACTTTCGCACCAAAGTGAAAAGCGCCCTGGCCAAGAAGGAGGACCAGCCCCCGCCATGAGAAGTCAGGAGCCTCGGAAGAGTGAGAGAGTCGGCGCCCGTCTACTAAATAATGCCGCCGCCCTCAGCCGCCTTCCATTCTGCGTAAAGAGGATAGACCGCCGCCACGAGAACAAAAGAGCCGTGGTCATCCTCCCAGTCGTGACCCAGCCACGCCCCCGTCCCGACAGCCACCGCAGCGTCATGGACAAGAGAGAGCCATGGTTGGTTCTTCTTCCCGCCCTCAGCGGAACACCGTTTTTTAGATAATGGTACGCCACATGTACACCTACACCGGGAGAAGAGATGTAGGCTGCGTTTTGACAAATTCTCGCTCAAAAAGGAAATGTTATCCCACTTGGCTGTACACCGGGTAGACGAACAACCATATAGGTGAGATTACTGTGATAAGGCCTTCAAGCGACGGTGCAATCTCAAAAAACACATGAACAAGCAGCACCCCTAATTCCAGTCAAAACATTAATTTACCATAAACACGAGAGCTTCCAGCCAGGCCAGCAGATATTCCAAATAATTAACTGATGCACCAGAAATGGGAACAATACAAGAAATGTGTGATTTGAGGTTTCATGTTGTTTTATCTTTGTCTTATCTTTATAACACAGTTTTGTGTCCAAATGAGTCGCATAAATGTTTTTCGTTTGTTATGTCTCATTTGTGTATTATATATAAATAAATATATAAATAAAATCCTGATACCAGTGCCCATTGTAGCGACAGCGGAGTCGCCCTCGGTTGAACCGTTCCTGAATGGAGTAAGACAAAAGAAGACTTTAGAACTATCAGATAAGTTTGTTGCCATGGCTCTATTAAAAAACTGCTATCTCCAGGTTCAGTGCTACCTCCAGATGGAAGAGGTCGATACCTACCAATTAACAAGGTAAGCAAGATTATCAGGCAGCCAGTATTTGACCATATTCAATTATTGCCAACATACGAGTGCCGTTACTCGCGTGAGAGAACTAGTAGAAAATATTTGGGAGTATATATTTAAAAATTGTACATGAAATACAGTAAAGAGCACAGTGTACCCGATGCTGATATCGCTAAGGAGTGGTTCTACTGGAAACCTTTTAATGAGAAATTTAACTATTCATTTCACCCTCCTGCTAACGATACATGCGATTTGAGTGCTGTTTCTTTAAATAATGCCACAAACAATCTGGAAGTAGATTCTGTGCACTCCGTTATTGAATTGGCCAAGAAAAAAATTCTAAGTTTTCAAATCTTCATGCCGCACGACTGGGAACAGTTTATTAGAAATTGCAAAGATAATAACAAATTTATCATGCATTCCATGGAAGAAGAATTCCATCAAGAATCGGTCAAACTGGAGATAAGTTTGAACCCAATTTAATGCAGCATGCTCAAAATATTCTTCACCTCGATTTTACATTACTGTTGATGAAAGTTGATGATGAAGAATAAACCAGGACGATACACTGTTGCAGATAACGCAACATCATACATTTTAAACTCTCAACCATATACCGGAAAAATTCAAAATAAAAGAGAAGTTAATCAAGGTCAATGTGTCGTCACAGACCTAATTCGTCCATATTATGGAACAGGTAGAGGTGTAACAACAGACCACATTATAACATCAATTCCCCCTGCAAACATTATTTTAGAAAATATCATCACACTCACTTAGAAAAAATAAACGTGAGTTTCCAAAAGAGTTTTTACAGTGCCGTTATCGAGAAGAAATCTCAATATTACTTGGATTTACTGATAACCTCATCTTAATTTCTCATGTCCCAAAAAAAATCATGCTGTCACACTATCATCTAGCGAATAGAACGACGCTGGAATTGAAGGTCATAACAAGAGACCTGACGTTATATTGCATTACAACAAGACAAGAGAAGGCGTTGACACTAGAGACAAAATAACTTAGCAACATAGAAGGTGGCCATTTAGAATGTTCATGGAGATAATCGACATGGCTGCATGCCCTTATATCGTCTGGATAACTAAATATCCCTAATGGAGAAAAGATGATCGTAGTCGAAGACAAGTTTTCATCCAAGAATTGGCTATGCATATGGTGAAAAATAAAGTATACTATCGAAGAGATAGCCGTAAAAACTTTCATAAACATTTGAAAGATTTGAACCGCACACCAACTAGTGATTCCTTCGTTATATACACATTTGTCATTATTCTAGTTATTGAACAGATCAAGACTATGGAACCCTGGACCTGACGGATGTGAAAGCAGCTGTTACTGCGATGATGGAGATATTGTCTGCCGGGCCTAACAAGCTCAACCTCGAACAGTGGTGACGCCTCTCAGCACTACACGAAAAGATCAAACGCAATGTGAGAGTTGCTGAGAACCGCTTCGAAGTTGCTAAGCTAGGTATTGGAGTGGACCGAGCAGAGGGACCGGCTAATCCCCGGAGCTATCGCTATCCTATCTCACTAAGCAGGAGGGAGCCTCATCCGAATAAACAAAGAAGACATAGATGGGGATCTTGATCCCAAATGGGACGGCTTCCAGCCTGTTCGCAATCGTAAGATCAGAGAGGCTGGCTTACTAGTCGAGACCTTGAGTGAAGGAGTATCAAAAATTGGAGACAAGATAGAACAGCTCTTGAAGAGGGTGCCCACGCTTGTCGAGCCGAGGGGAAAGATGCGAATGACTGTTATCTACGATATCCCCTCAGCTCTCAAAGATACGCCCTGGCCGCAGAGGTCTATGCATCGAAGCTGGCTAGTTCAACCGCCCCCACCCTCAGCGAGGAGGAATTCTGGAAGACCTTCAGAAGGGTTACCCTGTTGGAAACAGGGTATCTGGCCGTGAGAACGGTGTTTACACCGTTCACCGAAGGCTTGATTCATCCTCGTCACCGCGGGCTATGTCTGCCTGGGGTGGGAAGCTTGCTACAGCCGCGACTATGTGGTGACTGCTAAGTGTTTTATGTGCCACCTGTGTGGCAAAATGTCCGGGCAGTGCACGCGTAATAGGAAACATGCAGACACTGCGCCGCCGACGGCCATTCCATGAAGGACTGTTCTATTAAAGACAGCCCACCTAAATGTGCGACATGCGCATTTTAAGCAGCGGCTGACCATCTCACGGGCGGTGCCAAGTGCCCAGCTTACCTAGCATCCATAGATGCTAAGCCATACATTATGGTAGGTCAAATCAACCTCGGAAGGTCGTGAAGGTTGTCTTGAAATATAATAATTGTTTGTATATCTTTTGAGAAAAAAATAAACTGATTGAGAGCATAATGCGCGAACGTGATCTGGACCTGGCTTTGATCCAGGAGCAGTACGTCTCAGGGGTGATTCAAATATAATAGCATTTGCCTCAGACTCAGCCTCTTATATGATTGCTTGCTATAAAAATCTCAGTATTTTAATTGGCAATAAAAACTTACATTCTCAATGCTGGGCACATAAAATTAGTTTGGTTGGAAATGTTTTTATGAAAGAGTTGAAAATACTAAATGAATACATTAGTAAACCCAAAAATACATTTTTACATTCCTCTAAAATGAAATCAACTTATGTTGCATTTTTGCAGAATTCGTACCCTTATCTTAAAAATTTAAATTTTTTTTATAAACAGTCGACTGTTGCATTTTCCCTTGAAAATCCGTAAGTAAATTATCAGCGGCCGGCATTTTGTTTAATTTAAAAAAAAATAAAAAAGTTATAATGGTCACCGCAAAGCACCACTTATGGAACAGAGTCCAACAAATATGGCGATAACTTCATATATATTTATATATTTTTTCAAATTTGAGTCAAATCAAGTTAAAACATAATATAATATAACTAAGGAGTGTTCAGAAGCTCTCTTAAAACTTTTCTTTTTAAGAGAAGCTTTCTGGACGTTGAGCGCCCTTGAAGTGAATCTTTCACAAAAATGGCGCTATATAAATCATCATCTTCATCATTCATCATCATAATAGTTTAATATTATTGAAAAAATATATTGAAAATACTTATTTTTCCATACCTCTTGCTGCCCCTAACCCCTTAAGACGGTTTCCCGTAAAAGTTTATTAAAACTCGAGTCACATTTAGATATAAATGAGAAAAATGTCTTTTATGAAACATTAAAGCATCTGTTCAATCATGCAATAGATGCAATTTCCAAATTGATGAAACAATATTGTTATTGAAAAACTTACCTCTATTTACAACATTACTAACCACTCAATGTTTAGAGGGGTATTCACATTTTTTAAATAATTTATTATCTAATATTAACCCATCACACCGCGACTCATGCGAGGGCGAAAAGAGAAGGATAGAGTGCCGCAAGGTTAAAGTGCGGCAGTCCATTCTTCCTGTCTACCGGGGTTCAGGGAGACGGCGTGGTTTGTTTTTCTAATTTTAAAAGTGCGGTAAAAGTACTTGCAACAAAGACAAAACTTTTCATTTTCAAACTACTTCCCATTTTGAAACATCGCTGAATGCTAAAGAATTTCAACGAATTTCACGAAGAAGTGAAAAAGATAGCCCAAGGCTATCGGGAAAAGGCAGAATGGGAAAATTCGGCAATACTGCCGTTCAATCAATTCGGTGTTCTGCAAATAGTGCTGATGCAGAACGGTCTTTTAGTACGTACAATATAATTGTTGACGATCAACGTACTAGATTAAAATATATAGAAACATGCTCAATGATAAATTTTAATCATTATTTAATTTTTAATCGATGTTTTTTTTTAATTTTAAATTAATTTCAAATAGATTAAAAAAATGGTCATTTCATTTGCACCAAACGCTAAATTCAAGAAACAAAATGCTATTTTTTTTTAAATAGATGCTAAAAACACGTATCTCTACACATACCTGAGCAAACAGTATTGTGCAAACCATGTTTGGACAAATACGAACATTTTAAGAATGCTGTTAGGACAGAGTCGTTGAGACCTTATAATTTCTGGAGGTTTCATCAAGCGGTCCATTAAATCATATCACATTATCGCACACATTTTTAGGATGGGTGGCTGAGTCATGTACCGGGCACGGACAATAGAAAAAATGAAATCAGTATGCATATTCGAGATGAAGGAACTAGAGATACATCTGATTTAGATTTATCTATGGAGGGTAGATGGTTTTCTGGGCCATAGTTCCTAAAGAAAGGTTTGGAAACATGACCAAGATCAAATAGAATTTAAACCGGAATCTATATATATATAAAACAAAGTCAAAAGTCGTGTTAGTTACACCATTTATAACTCAAGAACGGCTGGACCAATTTTGAAGATCTTTGATTTGCTGGATTTGTCTCCGTTCCGGATAACAGAATAACTTTTTCGAGTTTTTATCAAATTTTCATTCAGTTTTTGACCGTTATTGCATTTAAATTCCATTCAATTAATTCTCTTACTTTGTGAGGTTATCATATTTCTGATTGTGCGCGCATCGATAATTGCTCTATTATGTAATTTTGAATTGTATGATTTATTTTCCAGTGTCATTTACAATGCCGCGAGCCAGAAGATCTAATCTTTCACAACGAAGTCGTAATGCAATCACACTTCGGAATATTGCGAATCAATCCACTGTAGATGAACTAGAAACTAGTTAGTTTGACCCGACTTTGTGCTTCACAAACACAAGAACAAAGAAGGGCATTATGTCAAACGGCTCAGTTTGCAATGCAAAATCTTCGAGCCAATCGTCAAGATAAGCAATGTGATAATCTTCGAGGCCCAACAATAAATGCTTCAAGTGTTGGTTTGTATCAAGTAGCGTTTCAATATGATTGCACAGTTAACTACAGTTCGCATCCTTTCGTTCGAATAGGCCCAATAGATATTGTGTGCGACCATTGCGGTGCATTGAAATTCGCTGGAGAAACGCCTGGATTGTGCTGTCTCAGTGGCAAGGTGAAATTGCCATTATTGCCCCCGCCACCTGAGCCATTGCATTCATTGCTTCGTGGCGAAACACCAGAATCACGACATTTTCTATTGAACACTCAAAGATACAACGGATGTTTCCAAATGACTTCATTTGGAGCAGACATTATCGAAGAACGCAGATTCAATCCGACATTCAAGGTAATTTCTGCTCGAGAGAGTAAATGTTCATTTTCTTTTATTGATCATAAATCAGTAATTCTGACTTCGCCTTCTTGACTTTACAGATCCAAGGCCAAATTCACCACCGAATTGGATCATTGCAACCACTTGAAGACGCACAGCATAAATTTATACAAATTTACTTCATGGGCAATATGGAGGAACAACTTGATCGGCGTCAAACGATCAATACGGCAACGAAAAGAGCGATTCTTCAAGATCTGCAACAACTACTTCATGAACATCATGCATTGGTTCGGTTGTTCAAAATTGCGTTGGATCGCATGCCAAGTGATGAATACAAAGTCATGATCAAAGCGGATAAACGACCTGCTGTAACACACAAACGCCAATTCAACGCTCCCACTATAGATGAAATCGCAATTGGAATGGTTGGTGAAAATTTGAAAACGCGCGATATTGTGCTTACACGTCGCAACACTGGACAACTACAACGAATATATGAAACACACCGTTCATACGATGCATTGCAATACCCGCTGATGTTTTGGCAAGGAGACGATGGATATCACTTCAATATTAAGATGATAAATCCATTGAGCGGTGAGTATATCGCACCGTGAGTGTAAAACCGACGTAAGTGCAAATATACAGTTTGGGGATATGGGAGTTTAAAGATTTCATATTGCTTGAGGAAACTACCAAGAAGGTTAGCTCGATGAATTATTACGCATATCGTTTGATGATTGGTCAAAATGTTGACAACTATTTGCTGCGATTTCGTCGATTGTTTCAGCAATATTGCGTCGACATGTACGTCAAAATCGAAACGGAGCGCCTCACTTTCATTCGGTTGAACCAAGCCAAACTGCGTTCGGAGGAGTATATTCATTTACGCGATGCAATCAGCACCGAAGGAAACTCGGCTAATATTGGTCAATTGACTATTCTACCGGCGACGTACATTGGCAACCCGCGTCATATGCATGAGTATGCACAAGATGCAATGACATACGTTAGTCATTACGGTCGTCCAGATCTATTCATCACCTTTACGTGCAATCCAAAATGGATAGAAATTGTTCAACTGCTGCTCCCCGGACAAATACCAAGTGATCGGCACGACATCACCGCACGTGTCTTCAAACAAAAAATCCGGTCGCTGATGAACTTTATTGTTAAGCATCGCGTCTTTGGGAATACTCGATGCTGGATGTATTCGATTGAATGGAAAACGCGAGGCTTGCCGCATGCACACATTCTTATATGGTTAGTTGAAAAAATTCGACCAGACCAAATAAATTACATCATATGTGCAGAAATTCCTGATCCCGAAACCGATCCAGACCTGCATGCTGTTGTAATTACAAACATGATTCACGGACCGTGTGGTGCCATCAACCCCCAATCACCGTGCATGGTCGATGGCAAGTGTTCCAAGCGTTATAACTTTAACGGCGGAAACTATCACTGGCAACAATGGTTATCCACTGTATCGGCGTCGATCACCCGATGGTAACGGTAGAACTATCACAACGAAAGTTAAAGGAATCGATATCGTGGTCGACAACACTTGGATTGTTCCCTATTCGCCACTTCTTTCCAAAACATTCAAGGCGCATTGCAACGTGGAATATTGCAATTCAGTCTTCACTGAATTGCAATCCAATACATCTGCAAATATGTCAACAAAGGCAGCGATATGGCAGTTTTTGGCGTTCAAACTTCCAATACCAACGATGAAATCACGCACTATCAAGTTGGTCGATATGTGAGCTGTAATGAGGCGATTTGGCGTATATTCTCATTCCCCATTCATGAACGTCATCCCACTGTTGTACATTTGGCGGTGCATTTGGAGAATGGTCAACGAGTTTATTTCAACGCATCGAATGTTTCTCAACGTGCTGAAACACCTCCAGCGACAACATTGACCAGTTTCTTTTCAATTTGTCAAAACGATCCGTTTGCACGAACGTTGCTCTACTCTGAGATGCCACATTATTACACTTGGAACGCTTCATCGAAGAAATTTACACGTCGGAAGCAAGGCGATGCGGTTCCTGATCATCCGGATGTGCGTTCTACTGATGCTCTTGGTCGCATATACACAGTTCATCCTAAGAGTGACGAATGCTTCTACCTTCGGTTGTTGCTGGTGAATGTTCGCGGGCCGACATCATTTGAATCACTTCGAACTATCAATGATGTAGTGTGCCCAACATTTCGTGCTGCACGTCAACAGCTCAATTTGCTTGAAAATGACACTCATTGGGACATGACAATGGATGAAGCAATTGTTTCTGCATCTCCAAGTCAGATACCCACATTATTTGCTATCATTATTTCGACATGTTTAGTTTAGTTGGTTGCTATGGTATTAACCTGAAGCAGTGCTCGTGTTTTCTTCGCCGTTTATTCCAATTATTTTTTATTCAAAATTGCGATGGAGGGCAAGATTGATGATATTTTGGAAGAATTAAGGACCCTGCGCACAATGATGGGGTCCCTCACTGCTGAAGTGAACTATTTGCGTGGGATAATGGATGTGCCCGGCCCACGTAAACGAATCGCAAACAAAAGTGACAGTTCTCGTTCGGTCGGTAAAGTAGAAATTTTTACCCGACCGAGCGCAGTCCCGCCGTCCGAACAGATACTTTGCCCGTCCCATAGTGACGTCGCTAATACCGCGACCGGACTAAACGATAGGACCGGAGCGGCAAATATTACAGTCACTCGTGTCGTTACACGAAGATGTACGCGTGCTACCGCACATGTAGCTTCACCACCTGCGGGGGCAGAAGGAGTTACAGTGGTGAGGGCTGTGGTCGCCGACCCTTTACCTTCATCATCTCGCTGTCTAGAGGTACCGATTGTCCTCCCACTGTCCTCAGCTACTACTGCTTCTCCCACCTCGCGTGCAACCTACGCGGCCACCATTGCTGGATCTATGGTGGTGGAGAGAGAGAGCTCTGCAAGGGTCGCCACCAAGGGAAAACATCCCCCATCTGATGTCTCGCAGAGGAAGGGCGTCAGGAAGCCTGAGACTGCCGTGCAGGAGGAGACCCCTGCACCGCTGGTCGCCAACAGACCGGTGGGGAGTGATGGTTTATAGAATGTGGTGGCCAGGAGACGACCTGCCACTGTCCGGGGTACTCGGAGAGTGGACAGTCCCCCCCCCTCCTCCCCTATTCTTAAATTTTACCACTTTTTCCCATTCCACCCCGAGACCTCGGTCAGTGACATGACGTCTTACCTTAATGATTTACGCAAGGCATCATATATGGTGCATAGAATTAAGCCCAAGGAGGGAAGTTCTTATGTGTCATTTAAGATTGGAATACCGAGTTCGGTTGTCTCGGAGGTCCTGGAGCCTAAATACTGGCCACGCCGTTCCTTTATCAAGGAGTGGTGGGCAGATGTTGCTGCTCTGCGACTTCCGAGGGCTAGCTGACTCGGTTCATCCAATTCTTTCTTCTTCCTATATCAGAACGTTCGTGGATTGATGACAAAATGCTCGAAAATTTGCTGAGACTTGGCTAAATTTGAGCGTCCTCTCCTCTGAGCTTCTTGATATGGAGAACTTTAATGTATTTCGCAGAGATCGGGACAGCGACAGTAGTCGCACTCGCGGTGGCGGCTGCTTGTTGGCGGTCGGGAGGGTATATGCGCTGAGGGCTGAGCGCATCCCCAATCTTGAATCAGACAATGAGGATCTCTGGGTGAAAATTATGTATGGGGTAAATTATGTAACAAATATATGTGTTACATATATACCACCGGGGTCTAATTGGGAAATATATAACCGATTTTTTGATGCGATGCATACGAACTTCAATCTGATCGAAGGTAAAAATGTCATTGTGATGGGAGACTTTAACCTATACTCTGCCCATGGGATCGACAATGTCCAGCGTGACTTGGAGTACCTATGAGCAGTTTTTGGGCTTGCACAGCACAATGTCGTTTTGAACTCAGATTCCAGAACCTTGGACTTAATTTTGAGCAACATCAAATTGCAAGTTTCAAGATCAGTGTCTCCATTAGTTACTGAAGATGATCACCATCCCACGCTAGAGTTTGAGTACTCTGGTAAAGATAATCCTGGTATTACCAGAGTACCACGCCATAAAAAAGACATCTTCAGAGGATGGAACTTCGGCCAAGGTGATTTTCTGAAGCTATACCAGCTAATAAGTCAACTTGACTAGAGCGACCTGTACAACTTGACCACCGTTAATGATGCCCTGCAACATTTTTACAGTATTATTAATGATTTGTTTGACTTGTGCTTTCCCAGAAAACGCATGAGCAATGGTGGGCGGAGATATCCGAGGTGGTTTTCCAGGGAAGTCATCGCGGACATTAAGACCAAACATGCACATCATGTGAAGTGGAAGGCTACTGGCTCTCGGAGTGAGTACGAGCTGTTCAGTCTGTACCGCTCGGTGGTGAAACGCAATGTTCAATTGAGGGAAACGCATTGAGGGAAATCTTATGGATGACCCCGGATCCTTCTGGAACTATGTGAAAAGTTTACGAAAGGATGGTGGCATCCTTAACACTATGATGCACGGGGATAAAGAGGTTGAGGGTGTAGATATAGCGAACGCATTCGCTAAGCACTTTCAATCTGTCTATAGCAATGTTCCCCCGCGGCTTAATTTCAATGCAGCGACTAATTTTAGTGCCAATTGCTGTGGTCAAAGCTTTGCAATATCACACATAGATGCGAATGATATTAAATCCTCCATCAAAGCTATGAAAAATTCGCACTCGGTTGGTCCTGATTTTCTTCCCATCTACTTCTTAAAAGGCTGCTCTGAGCTCCTATTATCTCCGCTGTATTTTCTATTTAACCTGTCGTTAAGTACAAATACTTTTCCTGATCTCTGGAAAATTTCCAGGATCAGTCCTATTTTCAAGAGCGGCGCAAAAGAGTCAGTCGAAAACTACAGACCTATAGCGATTCTGTCGGCTCCAGCCAAGCTATTTGAATCTATTTTGCACAAATTTATATCTCCCAAAGTCGACCCCCATATTATAACAGAACAACATGGATTCAGGAAGGGGCGCTCTCCTGAAACTAATCTCATGGTATTCACAGAATACATAACAAGGGCCTTGGATAATGGTCACCAAGTTGACTGCTCATATAATGATTTCTCAAAGGCCTTTGATACTGTGAACCACGACATTCTGATAGCAAAACTATCTCAAATTGGATTCTCTTCTCAGTTGATTATGTTTTTTATTAGTTACCTCGAGGGGAGAAAACAATTCGTCTCATACGGAATTTTTCAATCGGAACCTTTTCTTGTAAATTCAGGGGTACCACAAGGTTAAAACCTAGGGCCACTCCTCTTCACCATCTTTATAAATGATATTGCGAAGGTGATAAACTTCTCGCGGTTTATTTTATTTGCCGATGATCTGAAATTATTCCTAGAAATGAACAATCCTGACGACTGTCTTCGCCTCCAGTTGGACATTGATAATATTGTTAACTTGAGTCACAGTAATAAAATGCACTTCAATGTCTCAAAGTGCGCTATGCTATCGTTTACTAGAGCATTAAGAACTGTGTATCATAGATACACAATGAACAACCAGCAACTAACACACGTATCTACGATGAAGGATCTCGGGACCATTTAAGAGAGTAGGCTGACTTTTCGTGCACATATCGAGAGGATTTGTGACATAAAAATTTCTGAGGTATCTCTACATGAGGGAGTATGGTAGTTATCCGTGGCTCTATCTCGGAACCAATTATTTACAGCTTCGAAGAGATGGGCATCTCATAAACCATTTCTTTAAATTAATCAGGGGTTATTTTTTAGAACTCGACCGTGCTAGAGGGTTTTGGTCTTTTTGTCCCTGATAGATTTCTCCGACAGCACAGATTGTTTTACCAACCGGCCACCAGAACCAATCTGCCTCTGGTGACACCGGTGGGAAGAGCAATTAGTCTGCTGAACGCGGTCTCCTCGGAGATCGACGTCTTTTATATTAGTGAAGGTACGTTCAGGGGACAAATACTCTTGACTTTAGAAAGTATCTTGTCTTCCTAATGTCGAACATTTTACGATTGCAGGGCCGAGTTGCGGTTTTAGATGATATTCAAATAAACACTGCATATCCCGTCATCCTAGATAGTAAAGATAAACTTTCAGAATTGATAGTAATTTACTATCACGAGATATCCGGACACGCAGGTATTGAATAGTACCAGACAAAAGTATTGGATAATAAATGGAAAGTAATAAATTTTGCTTTTCTTGTCAACGTTATAAAAATAATAAAGCAAAACCGAAGCCACCCTAAATGGCTAGTTTACCTGGGTTTGGATTCAAAAACCATTTGACCGTTCACAAAAACAGGAATGGATTATTTCGGTCCAATAAAAACAACAATCAAAAGATAAACTGAGAAGAGGTATGTTTATCTACTCGAGCAATGCATATTGAAATAATGGAGAGCTTAACAACTGCTTCGACTATTATGACAACTCGGCCGTCGCCTATGTTTGTCCGCGCAGTGTCATAAAATTGGGCCATCTGTTTCGGCCCATAATTGTGAGTGTTTAGTAGAAAGTAAACTTCGGTATTAACTGACTTTTACACAATGTCCTTTAAACTTGAGATGTGTAATCTCACAATAATTCAACGAAACCTCACAAAACTTAAAAAATAAATTACTATTTCCAAAGGATTCCATTCCTTTCCGCAACTGTAGAACTTATAGAAAATGTCACTGTTGCCATGTTGCCAACAGCAGTAACCTCAAAGTGGCAATCAAGACAGAGGTTCTTAATTGCCTTCGAGGCATCCGAAAAACGAGCCTCGCTGTGACCAACGAGAACCGCGTTTTCAGAGGCTCGCGCGCGAGGTGCTCTATGGCGGCCGCAATCCCCCGCATAACCAGTTTGGCGCCCATTCGGAAGACCCCGCAAACTCCCACCCGCACGAGCCCTAAAACCAGGCACGCGCTGGTGATTACCGGAAATGAGCCGATGGCCGGAGACGCCTTCGAAAAAAGCAATTAAAATAGGTGTCAACGTGTCGTGGAGAGGGTTTACTATCAGCCAATAGTAGAGGTTACAACCTACAAAGGGAAACGCCCCTTAACAAATATGGGCCAGTCCTAAACATAGGACATATAAGCAGTACTAGGAAAAAAAATCAGTCTCTTCCATTCTGGATTGTACAGAGGGGACATTGCCCCTCGCTGATTGTGTTATACAAGGAGGATAGTACTCCTCCGTGCTGAGACCGATTCTGCTGGTGCAGAAAACACCGCCATCACTGCTCTTAGTTAGCAGTTAGTCTTCCCTGTTGGAGAACCGATCTGCAGTTGGGACCGAACCCCGTAGACCTCCATACATACTGCGCTCGACGCATTATTACCAAATCTGCAAGCCGCTCTCACCAGACTGCCCTGTTGCTGACAAACCTGCCAGCCGCCCTCACCAGCCTACTTCTGTCATCGCCACGCTACACCCAGGTTAATGTTAAGAGTTTAGTCCTAAGCCCCTGTTTCTTTTTATAATTATTAAATTTTGTAATATGTATAATTTTGTAATGTGTAATTGCCAACCCATTCACTCTCACCACTACCACCATTAGAGCCTAGGGCTATAAAGCTGCCAGGGGGAGAAAAACTGCTCTCCATACAGCAGGAGCTTAACAAACTGTCGCCCAACAACGTGGGGCATAGAATTGTTCCTTTTTTCTAGCAAGTTAAGTGCGACTTGCCGAACCTCACCCTCTATTACTACCCTGAGACCCTTACTTCATTTTACTATTTTTTATAAAACAGTTGGCGCCCAACTTGTCTTTCTTTTCAAATTTTATCGATTTTTTTTATTTTTCTGATTCAAATATGTTTTCCCACATATTTGACTCACTGATATGCCAAATTCTATTTGGACGGTGGCTCAAGCTACTCTCTCATAGCGTGATAGCGTGATATCGCGAGACAATGGTGGTGGCGAGAGGATGGCTACGAGGCAAACCCCGGCAGCAAGAGAAGAACAAGAGAGTTCTCCACTTCACATCACTTCCGGATGTCAGGTTGTTCGCCGGGAACAATGGTGACAAAAGGATTTGGACAGATGAGAGGGGAAGCAAAGAAGTAGTGGGAGCCCCATGCGTCAGGACCATGGGCATGGGACGAGTTCGCTACACAGATACGCCGGCGATATGGGAATCTGGCTGCCAAGAAGTCCCTCATGTTTGACCTGTATGGTGATTTTCAAAAGGAAACGGAAAGTGGGGTGAGCTTCCTTCAAAGGAAAGGGGCCATTTTCCGTCGACTTTATGGCACCCAGTGCATGGAGGTGGACTGCCTAGATCTCGTCCCTCTCATGTTGCCTAAATACAGAAAAATATTAGACATAGCATTGGTCGCGGGTAATTTAACAATGGAGGTCCTAATGGCCAGTCTCCTCCATCGACTTTCCAAGGGAACTCTTGTTCGTAGGACAAGGGTCCCAGGCACCCGACCACTCGCCTGACGTGCCCGCTGAACCTCTCAGGACTTCCGAAGGTAGCCACTCCGTGAATGATTATAATAGGCATGAGTCAGGTCAAGGTGGGGGTATGAATTTACCACCTCGGCAATCCTATCCGGGAGGACACAGAGACCGTCCTGAAAGGAGAAACAATAATTCCTGGCAGGCAAACGAGGAACGCCCAAGTGTACGACCTAACAGACAAGGGTACACTCGGGGCTCGGAAAGGAGAAACAATAATTCCTGGCAGGCAAACGAGGAACGCCCAAGTGTACGACCTAACAGACAAGGGTACACTCGGGGCTCGGAAAGGAGAAACAATTCCTGGCAGGCAAACGAGGAACGCCCAAGTGTACGACCTAACAGACAAGGGTACACTCGGGGCTCGGAAAGGAGAAACAATAATTCCTGGCAGGGAAACGAGGGACGCCCAAGTGTACGACCCAACGGACAAGGGTACACTCAGGGCTCTCAGTAAACAACAGAAACCAGTGTGATAGGGCGGAGGCTCTGCCTCATTATATCTGTAGGTACAAACCATAAATTAGTTGTCACCCAGGCGCAAATACACACAGGCCCGAAATGTTTTGTGATGGAAGAGCAGAGTTCCACTCTTCCACGTATTAGAGTGAGGATCGGTGATTGCAACTATTTGGCTCTGATAGATTCTGCCGCCATGAATAACTTTATCCGCGAAGGGATAATTCCCTCTTCAGCTGCACAAGCGAGTGAGCTGAAGGATGTTAAACTGACCCATTCGTCGGCTACGATGGCCGTCATGGCCCAGGCCAATTTAACTTGGTCCATTATGGATGTGCGCCTGCATGAGAAATTTCTAGTTGTTAAGGGCCTCCGCGAAGGCATAATAATAGGCAGCACGTGGCTTCGTGAACAACAGGCGGTGATTGATCTATACAGAGGTGTATTACAATTCGGGGTGGAGCGGCGAGTGAGCTCCCATTTCATGCCACTACGACAATCAGCGAAAGAGCTAAACAGCGAATACCCCAAATTAAACGATGTTCCTGAGGACTTTCGGAGTTCAATCATATCTTTGTTTGATAATTTTCAAGACCTGTGTGCCCCCTATTCAGGGTCAGCACCGCTACCACCCCATGTCATTCGACTGCGCGATGACAAGCCAATAAGTGTGCACCCGCACCGCCTCTCCAATGAAAAGAAGAGGAAGTTGTATGAGCAACTCGAGGGTATGCTTGCGGATGGGGTGATAGAGGCAAGCAGCTCTCCGTATTGTTTCCCAGTAGTCATGGCTCCAAAAAAGGGAAAAGACGGATTCCGGTTTTGTGTGGATTATAGGCGTCTCAACGATGCGACGGAAGCGGAAATTTCTCAACTGCCTATAATTCACGAGACCTTGAAGGACATAGGGAACACCAAGGTGTTCTCCACACTTGATTTAACAAAGGGCTATTGGCAAATCCCCATGGACCCAGCTTCAAAACGATTAACAGCGTTCTCTACACCAGACGGTGCCAGCTATCAGTTCCGTGTGATGCCCTTTGGACTAAAGGGCGCGCCGGGAACGTTCCAGCGGCTCATGAGTCAGGTAGTCCTTGCAGGGTACCTTAGGGTACACTGAATAAGAAGAAGGAAATATTTGAAGAACTTTTCATAGGTAAAAAAGGAGACACTTCCCAATTACCCCAAGCGAAAGAGATCCCAAACCAGGAAGACAATATGGAATTTACGGAGAGCGAGGTTGCCCTTACTGGCAAAAAAATTAAGACAGGGAAAGCCCCTGGACCAGACGGGATCCCTCCAAAGGTAGTAAAAAGCCTTATAGAAAGGAACCCGGAATACTTTACTGGCCTGTTCAATAAACTGCTTACAAGAGGAGAGTTCCCAATCAGCTGGAAACTCGCCAAACTCGTACTGATAGAAAAACCAAAAAAGACCTTGACAGATACCACCAAATACAGACCAATATGCCTGTTAGATGTAATCTCAAAGACATATGAAAGTCTCATAAACAAAAAACTACTAACAGAGATTGAAAGAACCAGTGGGCTAAATGAAAACCAGTACGGTTTTCGGAAAGGCAGGACAACAGTAAACGCCATCGAACGAGTAGTGCAGATTGCAAAGGATGCCAAACAAAGAAACGAGTGGAACGCTGTTATTCTAATTGATATAAAAAATGCATTCAATAGTGCGTCGTGGGCTCTGATAGTCGAGAGGTTACAGAAGAGAGATATTCACACAAAAATCATAAAAGTGATAATCACCTATTTCACGGATCGCAGCATTCAGTTGGAGAAGGGAGCGAGTGCAAGCATGGGGGGTGGAGTTCCGCAGGGTTCTGTCCTGGGCCCTACTTTATGGAACTTGCTTTACGACGGAGTAATGAATATTGAGGTTCCGGAAGGTGTGAGTCTTATTTGCTATGCCGATGACTTAGCAATCTCAGTGACGGCAAAGGACTCCACAGGAATAGTAAGGAAAGCAAACGAAGCCTTACACGCGGTGTCAATCTGGATGAAGAGAAATGAATTACAATTTGCACCAGAGAAAACAGTCGCCATTATCCTGAACAGAAAAAGGAAGACAGATAACATCAAATTTAATGTAGATGGGACTGTTGTTCTTCCCGCAAAAACGGCAGTATACTTGGACATGACTCTTGATAGAGGACTGTCATTTGGGAAGCACATAGACGCGGCAACCACGAAGGCAAAAAAGACCATGAAAGCCTTGTGCGCAATTTTGCCAAACACTCGAGGCCCAAAATCAAGCCAACGCAGAGTACTGGCTATGGCGATGCAGTCAATCGTGTTGTACGGGGCACCCCTATGGGCACCTGCGATGAACTGCCCAAGATTTAAGGAGCAGGTGCTGAGCGTGCAAAGGATTGCGGCGCTACGTGTATGTTCGGCCTACAGGACGGTGTCTACAGAGGCGGCTCTGCTCGTGGCTGGGCTGGTGCCGCTTCCTCTCCTCGCAGAAGAAAGGCAGAGACTGTACGTGGTGGACCAGGCTCCTGAAACAAAAAATGCCGAGAGAGAGGAGACGCTCCGCCGATGGCAACAGCAGTGGGACACAGCCACGAGTGGTAGATGGACTTATAGCCTAATAGGAAATGTGAAATCGTGGATAGAAAGATCACACGGAGAGGTCACATTCCGACTCACCCAAATGCTGACGGGTCACGGCGTTTTCATGACTTACGTTAAAAAAATCGGTAAAAGAGAAACATCTAAATGCATATACTGCGAAGAGGAAGATGATGCCGAGCACACAATGTTCAAATGTGACAGATGGAGGACAGAGAGAGAACAACTAGAAAAAGATCTTAATGCAACAATCACTGCCCAAAACCTAGTTAACTTGATGCTCCAGAGCCGCAAGGGCTGGATTACGGTCTCCGGAATAGTTGAGAGAATAATTGCTCAAAAAGAGAAGGACGAAACAAGTGAAGGGGGATTGTGAATAAAATGTGGGGAGAGGAGTAATGCCACTAAGTGGCGGGAACTTTCACTCCATAGAAGAGGAGAGGGTTTTTAGCCGCTAAGAGTCCGGCACTACCCCAAAAGGGGTGTCCATGAAGGATTTTCTCTCTCCGGGAAAAAAAAAAAAAAAAAAGGGTACCTTAGGGAATTCTGCATGGTCTACCTAGACGATATCGTAGTTTATTCGTCGGCTTTAAAATCGCATTTGGTCCTTTGCGGTTAATTTTTGAACGCCTGCAACATTTCGGTCTGCGCTGCGCACCTGAGAAATGTAAAATCGCCACCGATAAGATAGAGTATTTGGGTCACACTGTGACATCCCAAGGGAATCATCCTCAGATGATTCACGAAGAAGCAATTGCCACGACTTGCACTCCTAAAAATCGGAAGCCCCGATGACTGATTTGCTAAGCACGAAAAGGGCCTTCAAATGGAATAACGAAGCCGAAGCAGCAATGGACAAAGTGATTTCTCACGACCCTTTGTGGTTCAAACCGATGCCAGTAAGTTGGGAGTCGCTGCTGTCCTGTATCAGGAACGACTGGACGGTGGACGCGACATAATATCGTAATAGTAGTGCTCGCTTTAATGAAGCTGAGCAACGCTGGCATTCCAACGAACAGGAGGCTTACGCGGCAGTCTGGGCGGTGAAGCGCTATCAGCCATACATAGAAAGCAGGCCCTTCATATTGCGGAGAGACAATCAGGCACTGACTTGGCTAAAAAGTAGCCACCACCAGAGGGCCAAGCTCACCCGGTGGGCGTTGATGTTGCAAGAATTTGACTTTACCATAGAACACTGTCCAGGCAGGTTGAACGAGCTGCCAGATGCTCTATCGCGTAATCCGTGTGGTACTCAAATTGACCCAATTACTTGCGACCTTTACACCTACCCTGCCATGACGTCTAAGGCCCCAAGGGAGGAAGCCTAAGTAATGTATCTGAAAGATGATAACCGCTCGGATCAACCATCTGCGGGTTCTAGTCCCCTTCTCCGGGAAGAGGAGCTGCCTAACCTGGCGTTGGCGGAAGAGGTACGGGAAAGACAAAGGAATGACCCGGATACGAGAAAGCGCATTCATCGCTATAAATTGCTGTTGGCATGGCCCACAAAGGGAAACGCCCCCTAACAAATATGGGCCAGTCCTAAACATAGGGCATATAAGCAGTACTAGGAAAAAAAATCAGTGTCTTCCATTCTGGATTGTACAGAGGGGACACTGCCCCTCGCTGATTGTGTTATACAAGGAGGATAATACTCCTCCGTGCTGAGACCGATTCTGCTGGTGCAGAAAACACCGCCATCACTGCTCTTAGTTAGCGGTTAGTCTTCCCTGTTGGAGAACCGATCTGGAGTTGGGACCGAACCCCGTAGACCTCCATACACTCCATACATCCTGCGCTCGACGCTTTATTACCAAATCTGCCAGCCGCCCTCACCAGACTGCCCTGTTGCTGACAAACCTGCCAGCCGCCCTCGCCAGCCTACTTCTGTCATCACCACGCTACACCCAGGTTAATGTTAAGAGTTTAGTCCTAAGCCTCTGTTTCTTTTTATAATTATTAAATTTTGTAATATGTATAATTTTGTAATGTGTAATTGCCAACCCATTCACTCTCACCACTACCACCATTAGAGCCTAGGGCTATAAAGTTGCCAGGGGGAGAAAAACTGCTCTCCATACAGCCGGAGCTTAACAGCGCCACCAAAGAAAACACAGGATAATACCACTCCACAGTCTGCATTCTCCGAATCTTGCATTTCCTCAGCAACTGCAGGCATCATGGAGGAACTTAAAGCCATTAGAAGTGAACTCCGCAGCATTTCTTCACTAAGGTCTGACATTCAGGCCATAAAAGACGAAATGAGTTCTTTCACCAAATATCTCTCGTACATCGATGGTCGGATGGAAGACTTTGAGAAGAGATTATCAACCTTTGACGACAGGCTCAAGAAGGTTGATGGATTTGAAAGTTCCGTGACAGAATTGAGCTGCAGAGTGGAGGAGCTAGAGCATAGGGCTAATGATGCGGATCAGCGGGCGCGTATTTGTAACACCGAAATAACCGGACTTCCAGAGCGCAACGAGTGCCTTGTTGACACGGTCATCAAAATAGCTAAACAACTGGAGGTCAGCCTCGAGGTACTGGATATTGGCCATGTCGCAAGAGTCGCCCTGAAGTCTCCGGTATCTGGTTGACCAAGGCCGATAATAGTCCAGTTTTACAACAGGATGCTGAAAGATTCCCTGATTGCTGCTATTAGAAGGAAGCGTGGTCTATCCACTGGCGATTTGGGGATTTCTGCCTCTCCTGTGCCTCTCTTCGTCTGACATTTTCGTCTGGTCTTGTAACACAACCGACCAATCATTACTTCCTTCAAATTTTTCCTCTACCTGCTCTACTTTACTTGTGGACTATATGTCTCGCCCCCGTGGCTGGAGCCGCGCTCAGTGGAACACCATTTTTTATGATAATAGTGTGCCACATGTACACGCACACCAAGGAGAAGAGGTATGTCAAAACATTAACTTTAGATAAACTTAAAGCGTTAACACTTGCGGGCTGCAATGAAACGGCTGCTGGATGTAATGAAACACCAAAGAGTCCATACGCCCGAGTAGCCCTACGTTTGTAGGCTGTGTTTGGCCAAATTCGCACTCAGGAAGGAAATGTTATCCCACATGGCTATACACCGGGCAGACAAACAACCATTGTAATGGTACATCATTACGATTTCTTCGGCCACTGTATTCGCCCCAATTCTCCCCAGTTAAGTACCTCTTCGAAATTTATTTCCAACTTCTCCTGTTTCCGCCGTGTGAGCCACCGCCGCCTTCCCAATTGGTAACACTGTTTTTTCGGTACTCTATGCTCCGAGGCCAGAAGCCCGTCACTTCCCTCTAGTCAGCCATTGCGGGTAGGCCGCCATCTTGTGTTTTTTCGTCAGTGCCCAGTTACCACCACGATGTAGGAGAAACGTTAATCCGTTTGCATCCGGCTGGACCAGCAATGGTTCAGCCTTTCTCCCATCATATCTTCTGAAGGTACGCGTCAGGTAGAATACTAATAATAATATCCATATCGAAGACCGCACATTGGTTCCACATGTGCGTCATGTCCCGACAACGTGGTTGACCTCACCACCCAGCGGAACTGCGAGGACCACTTCTTCACGCCGCTTCAGACAGCACCAACAGGTTAGGGAACCTCGTGTCTGCCAGGTGACGCTCTAAATATTGATTTGCTGACCCTCCATCTTCTGGTCAGCGTCGCTGATAACGTCTACGGACGACGTCGCCGGTCGATGTCCTGACGAGCACGCCATCGAGGAATCGCCTCAAACAGCCTCTTCATTCTTTCATCATGTGCCTTTTTTTATGTATTCGTACGACATCCCTAGCCTCTGGATTATTGTTATAATTTTAACTAGCTAATAAACCTTAATGTATCCCATGTAACTGTCTTTATATTTACACCCGTCCCTGAATCGAATAATATACCGAAAAGAATCTCACGATTACCACCCTGAGGATTAAAAACCATGCTCTCCGTGCTAACCGAGGAGGTACGTTTCACCATATAATTGTGATTACTGTTATAAAGCCTTCAAGCGACCGTATAAACTTCAACTAATTCCAGTCAAAACATTAATTTATCAGAAACATGAGAACTTCCAGCCAGGCCACCAGATATTCCAAATAATGAACTGATGCACCAGAAATCGGTTTTCAAAAAATTTCCCTTGCTAATTACATGTTTTCTTTACCAAAAAAACTGGCAAAAACTTATGCATACACGTGGTAAATAGTAAGAAGTGACCTACTACGCATGGTAAATAGTAAGAAGTGATCTACTACACATGTAAATAGTAAGAAGTGATCTACTACACATGTAAATAGTAAGAAGTGACCTACTACACATGTAAATAGTAAGAAGTGACCTACTACACATGTAAATAGTAAGAAGTGATCTACTACACATGTAAATAGTAAGAAGTGATCTACACATGTAAATAGTAAGAAGTGATCTACTATTCATGTAAATAGTAAGAAGTGACCTACTACACATGTAAATAGTAAGAAGTGATCTACTACAGTGTAGCTTTATAACAAGATGATCCTTGTTACAAAAGTGTTCAACCGCCAAATGTAAAAAAAAAAGGGAAGAATACGGAAACAAAATAATATCACTCGAAATCTGGATTGCTCAATTAGAGAAGCAGAAAGATGATAATAAATCGCTTCATAATAGATTTCAAATAATGGAACAAAATACCATTGAAAATGCAGAGATGTATGGAAAACTAAAGGCCCCACGTCCAATAGTAAGGTACATAAAACGGTAAAATCACTGAAATAGAAAGGTCAAATGATGAGAATAATAGATTAATAAAATCTCTTCTTAAGCATGATCTCAAACATCTGCAACAACAAACATCTGGAAGGGAGGAACCGCGAAGATCAACCTGATGAGGGACCTCTTTTCTTCTTGGTGAATTAAAAGTCTCGAAGGGACGATCTGGGAGGACGAGCCTGACAAGTGACCTCTAGTACCTACGTGCTACAAAGTCCTGAGACGAAGCAGGACGGAACCCCTGGTATTTAGACACGAAGTTTCCATTTTGGCCCGAGCTACGACCATTGCGAAAGCCTAGTACACAAAGTGGATAGCCCTTATCGCCCCACTCCGGCGATAACGCTGCGAGGTAATATTCCCTGTTGTTTCTATTCCATACATGGGATCACATCTTCTGTGCGTGCAAACGCTATAGGCTATTTTTCCTGTACCCGCCGGAAACGCTATAGGCTGTTTTTCCTGTACCCGCCGGAAACGCTATAGGCTGTTTTTCCTGTACCCGCCGGAAACGGTAAGAAAGAGCCTTTGTAGATAACAAACTTTTTTAACCGTCCACGCAATTCTTTTTATTGAACTTCCAAATTAATTTCAATATGGATCACTTGTAAATCAAACGTCAAATTATTATTTAATCCCAATTCCAAAATGTGCCCCGGTCGCCCCTTCTTCAATTCGGCGAACCCATCGTCTTCTTAGAAGTTGCTTAAACTTTCTCCATCCCCCGTCGATTAGTTCGTTTCTCGATTAACCAATACGGTAACTCCAAATTAATCAAGTAAAATCTACCTCAAACAATAATTACAAATTAAATTTCAGTTGTTTCTATTCCATACATGGGATCACATCTTCCGTGCGTGCAAACGGTGAATTTCTTATTATTTGTAGTGTTAATAATTTGTGTTTAGTATTTTAATGTTTATTTATGTATTCTCTTTAAATTCGTGTGCCTTTATCGTGTATTTCTAAGTGTCTTGTGCTAAAAATTGTGAATAAGTTCCTTCCAAAATGTCTCCTCTCCCTGAATCCAAAATCGTCGCTATAAAATCGTTTAATCAATATTTTAATCCAAAATCGTCGCTATAAAATCATATAATTAATTCTTCTAATTTAATCTAAAACCGTCGCTATAAAATCGTTTAATTTATTATTTTAATTTCAATCTTTTAAAAATAACTCATAATAATAACGGCTCTTTAATTTTAAATTCCAGCTATAGGCTGTTTTTCCTGTACCCGCCGGAAACGGTAAGAGCCTTTGTAGATAACAAACTTTTTTAACCGTCCACGCAATTCTTTTTATTGAACTTCCAAATTAATTTCAATATGGATCACTTGTAAATCAAACGTCAAATTATTATTTCCAAAATGTGCCCCAGTCGCGGGCGGCCCAGCAGGACTTGTGACAGAAAGTGACTTTTCTGTACCTACCCCCCGATAGAAATTTTTTGAAATTTCCACATTTTCGTGATCGTGGTGCTATTTCACGATATTCCAGCTTTTTCGCCTTCAACGGTTCAAAATTCCCAAAATATTTTTGGAAAAAATAATTTTAATTTTAAATTTTTTTTAAATATGTTAATTGGGTAGTTGAGCGCACGAGCGATGGCGCCCTCTCCCAAGAGGATGGCGAAGCCCAAGAGAGGGTCTTCGTCCACGGATCCCACTCCCTCCACCTCGAAGTCCCCCCCCTCCCCTCCTCTGAGCTCAGATCCGAGCCCTTCCTTGAAGCCCACTTCCCCTTCAACGAGCCCCCCTCCGAGTTCTGTTTCCAGGACCAAAGCAAACGAGCCTTCCGCCATAATCGGCGAGCTGATCAAGAGAGCCACTGTTGCCTTGAAGAACAGTGGAAATATCAAGGTTGCCATCAAAGCGGAGGTGATGGACTGCCTCAGGGCCATAGGAGAGGAGGCGGCCGCTAAGGACCTGGAACCGCGAACTGAAGGAGAGGCTTTCTTGCGAGGTGCTCCGCCTGAAGAGAGCCTGAGGAGGGAGGAGGCGCACTCTGCGCGACTTGCCCTTGGCTCTCACCCGTCCGCACCTGTAAACGCGCCAATCGCAGTGGAAGCTTCGACTTCCAAAAGCTACGCCGGGGCCGCTGCGACCCCCCGCAACGCCAACAAAACCTCATATCAGTCAAATCAGACAATAGCTTCACCCGGCGTGAGCCCTAAAGCTGGGCACACCGTGGTCATCTCCGGAAAGGAGACAATGGCCGGCGAGGCGATCGAGAGGATCGTTAAGCAAAACGTTAAGGTGACGGCTCTCGAAGTCGGCATCCAGAGTCTAAAGAGAACCGCGACCAAGGTGATCGTCAGGTGCGACACCCTGGAAGAGTGCCGCATTTTTAAGGATGCGGTCACACAAAATGCCACCTTGGAGGCGCGGGAGGAGGTCAAACTCCACCCGCGCGTAATAATTAAGGGAGTGGACGCGACGATGTCCAAGGAAGACGTCGTCGCCGCCTTCTTCTCACAGAACAGAGCCCTAGTCGCGCCGCCGGTATATGGGCTCTTAATCAATGGGCAAAATAAAACTGTAAATGTGGGGTACGCGAGGGCCCGCGTAGCCTCGCTGGATCAGTTCCACCTGAGGTCACTCCATCTCCAGGTTCCAGCTGGAGAGGGACACCGTCGTCCCTCCGGCTCCATACCCGTTTGCTTTTCAGCAGCAGCTGGTATGTCGACGCCGGAGAGAGGGGCCACGGCAGCACTTGCGCCTGCCGATAACCAATTCTAGACGTCAATCCTGACGCCTCGTTCTCTCCCAGCCTTGACTAGATCTACGAGCAGTCCGGAACTAAAGAACATATCTAAGAAGGACCAGCCCAAGAAGCCGATCGCAGTCTTGGAGAAGAAGCCCGAGCAAACGAAGAGGTCGCAGCCAGCGAAGAAATCTACTCGCCAAAACAACGCCATGGCTAAGGAGTCCACGCCGAAGACAGCCGGGACAAAGTAGCCGACTCCCTCCACTTCTGGGACGTCACAAGTAGCAGCGAGGTCAATAGGACCTCCACCATCGACTGCTGGAGCACCTTCCCAGAAGACCCTCCCGCTCTCTTCGAGCCGAGAAGCGGGTCAAGGACTCAAGCCCGAAGACACGTCCCTCGACGCCCTGTCAATAAAGGTGATCGGCCTCTCTACCCAAGGCCTGCGCTTGGTGGACCCGTTGAAAGGGAACATCACTACCAAGACCCGAGAAGGCCTGATGAGTCTGTTTACAGACATCATCGACTTGGCCTATGAAATGATAAGAAAATGCCAGCAGCAGGAGACAACCTTCTTTAAAGAGAAGATTGCTCTCATGCAGAAGACCGTCGTCGCCTGTACTCCACCTCCAGTCGGACTGATGAGCTACGCTTCCATGGCAGTATCGGGTTCCTCCCATGCCGTCATCGTCAGCTCCTCTGATAAATCGAAGACGAGCTCTGACATCATGGCTACATTGAGGCAGGATGACTTGAAGGTCGGAGTCGCCATATACTATATGATACCAGCTAAGGACAACCGAGTCATCATCAAGCTGCCGACATCAAACGATGCCGAGACTATGAGGGCTGCTCGCCCAAGATTGACCAAGGGAAACCTAGTCGCCAAGGAGGGAAGAAGGTTAATGCCGACGGTCCTGCTGAAAGGGATTGAGAAAGAGACCCGCGATGAAGAGATCATCGAGTACATTTTACAGCAGAATGACCCGATCTTCGAAGCAGCAGCAGACAACAAAGAAGCCATCAAGCTGCAGAGGTCTTTCCGTAACAAGGATGTTCGAGAAGCTATGATCAGCTAGGGTCGAATCAACATCGGCTACCAGAGAGTGCAGGTTGAGGACAGTTGCCCCTTGATGCAATGCTACAAGTGCATGGGCTTCGGTCATTCCGTGGCAAGATGCCAGGAGAACAAAGACCGCTGCCTGCATAGTGCGGGGGACCATAAATCCATAACCTGCACCAAAAAGACCAGGAATCCGACCACAGATGCTGGAACTGTGTCAAGATGGCCAAGGGTAAAACCGAGGCATCCAAACACAGGGCCAACGATAGGGACTGTCCCTATCGAGTCAAGATGATGATGCGTACAATGGAGAGAGTCAATTATGGGTAGCTCCATTTCGACCATCACCACCGGGATCCAACCACACATCGCCGTCGCGACCAAAGTTGTACAGTGGAATCTGGGCCGCTGCAAAGCGGCACAAGAAGAAGCGCTGGCCAACAGACGAGGAGCGGATATACTGCTGCTTCAGGAGCCTTACACAGGCAATACAGGCAAGATTAATGCATCGGAAGTCACATTACCGGAGCATTTCTGTAAAGCGGCGGTTATAATCTGCAAACCCAACTTAAATGGTATACTGTTGAGCAGTGACTAGAAGTACAGTGACTCCAATACAACGCTGGTTAGAATAACAACTGATGCCAGACCCATGGTAATCGGATCCATGTATGTGGAACCAGACTCGGACGTCGCTCCGGCTCTGGACAGACTCAGACAACTAGGAAACGTTCCCATTCTCATTGGATGTGACCTAAACGCCAAAAATGTGTGGTGGGGAAGCGCTAGAACGGACCGAAGGGGTGAATAGGTTTGCCGATTTCTTATCAGAACTAAATTTGCAACCTTAAATGAAGGTAATCGGCCAACTTTGAGACCTTTCGAGGACACCGCCACATCATTCTTGACGTGAAGCAGTGTTGGTGTTTGCTCCGTCAATTTTTAAAGTTTTTTTGGTTCAAAGTTGAGATGGAATCGAAAATTTCCAAAATCCTGGAGGAAGTGAGGACCCTGCGCACAATGGTGTTATATTTACGTGGGATTATCGATGTGTCCGGCCCACGTAAAAGAATCGCGAGCGAAGGTGACAGTTCTCGTTTGGTCGGTAGTACAGAAATTGTGACCCGACCGAGTTCAGTGCAGTCTGTGCAGGTACCTTGACCGGCCCGTAATGACGTCGCTAGTACCGTGATCGGCCTAGGCGACAGGGCCGGACCGGCGAATGTTGACGTCGCTAGTGCCGCGACCGGACTAGGCGACAGGGCCGGATCGGCGATTGTTGCGGCCCCTCGAGCTGTTACGCGGCGGGCTATGCGCGCTGCCGCACGTGCAGCTGCACCTTCTGCGGAGGCGGAGGGTATTTCTACGGTGAGGGTTGCGGTCGCCGAGCCTACACCTTCATCATCCTGCCGTCCGGAGGTGCCCAGTGTTCTCCCACTATCTACTACTGCTACTGCTACTACTGCTTCTCCCACCTCGCGTGCAACGTACGCGGCCACCGTTGCTGGATCTATGGTGGTGGAGAGGGAGAGCTCTGCGAGGATCGCCGCCAAGGGAAAGCATCCCCCATCTGGTGTCTCGCAGAGGAAGGGCAAGAGGAAACCAGAGACTGCCACGCAGGAAGAGACCCCTGCGCCGCTGGTCGCCAACAGGCCGGTGGGGAGTGATGGCCCATGGAGTGTGGTGTCCAGAAGACGTCCTGCCACTGTCCGAGGTACTCGGAGAATGGACAGTCCCCCCCCCTCCTCCCCCGTCGTTAAATTTTTTCACTTCTTCCCATTCCACCCCGAGACCTCGGTAGGTGACATGACGACGTACCTAAATGGTTTTCGCAAGGCATCATATACGGTGCGTAGAATCAAGCCCAAAGAGGGAAGTTCCTATGTATCGTTTAAGATAGGAATACCGAGAATACGGTGCATAGAATCAAGCCCAAAGAGGGAAGTTCCTATGTATCGTTTAAGATAGGAATACCGAGAATACGGTGCATAGAATCAAGCCCAAAGAGGGAAGTTCCTATGTATCGTTTAAGATAGGAATACCGAGTTCGGTTGTCTCGGAGGTCCTGGAGCCTAAACACTGGCCACGCTGTTCCTTCATCAAGGAGTGGCGAGCGGGTGTTGCGGCTCCGTGACTTCCGAGGCCTAGCTGACTCGGTTCATCCAACTCTTTCTTCTTCCTGTATCAGAACGTTCGTGGATTGAGGACAAAATGCTCAAAATTTTTCTCCAATGTTTCGGTGAGTGAGGCTAACATAGTCGCTCTCACTGAGACTTGGCTTAATTCGAGCGTGACTTGGAGTACCTATGCACAGTTTTTGGGCTTGCATAGCACAATGTCATTTTGAACTCAGATTCCAGAACCTTGGACTTGATTTTGTACAATATAAAATTGCAAGTTTCAAGAGCAGTGTCCCCACTAGTACCTGAAGATGATTATCATCCCGCGCTAGAATTTGAGTACTCTGGTAAGGATAATCCTGGTATTACCAGAGTACCGCGCCATAAAAAAGACATCTTCAGAGGATGGAACTTCAGCCAGGGTGATTTTCTGAAGCTATACCAGCTGATGACTCAACTTGACTGGAGTGACCTGTACAACTTGACCACCGTAAATGATGCCCTGCAACATTTTTACAGTGTCATCTATAATTTATTTGATTTATGCTTTCCCAGAAAACGCATGAGCAATGGTGGGCGGAGATATCCGAGGTGGTTTTCCAGGGAAATCATCGCGGACATTAAGACCAAACATACACATCATGTGAATTGGAAGGCGACTGGCTCTCGGAGTGAGTACGAGCTTTTCAGTCTGTACCGCTCGGTGGTGAAACGCAATGTTCGATCAGCCTTTCGAGCATATGTGGGTACCATTGAGGGAAATCTTATGGATGACCCCGAATCCTTCTGGAAATATATAAAAAGTTTACGTAAGGATGGTGGCATCCTTAACACCATGATGCATGGGGATAGAGAGGTTGAGGGTGTAGATATAGCGAACGCATTCGCTAAGCACTTTCAATCTGTCTATAGCAATGTTCCCCCGCGGCTTAATTTCAATTCAGCGACTAATTTAAGTGCCAATTATTGTAGTAATAGCTTTGTCATATTGCACATAGATGCGAATGATATCAAATCCTCCATCAAGGCTATGAAGAATTCGCACTCGGTTGGTCCTGATTTTCTTCCCATCTATTTCTTAAAAGGCTGCTCTGAGCTCCTATTATCTCCACTGTATTTTCTATTTAACCTATCGTTAAGTACAAATACTTTTCCTGATCTTTGGAAACTTTCCAGGATCAGTCCTATTTTCAAGAGCGGCGCAAAAGAGTCGGTCGAAAACTATAGACCTGTAGCGATACTGTCGGCTCCAGCCAAGCTATTTGAATTTATTTTAGACAAATTTATATTTCCCAAAGTAGAACCCCACATTATAACAGAACAACATGGGTTCAGGAAGGGGCGTTCTACTGAAACTAATCTCATGGTATTCACAGAATACATATCAAAGGTCTTGGATAAAGGTCACCAAGTTGACTGTTCTTATAATGATTTCTCAAAGGCCTTTGATACTGTGAACTATGACATTCTGATAGAAAAGCTATCTCAAATTGGATTCTCCTCTCAGTTGATGATGTTTTTCATTAGTTACCTCAAGGGGAGAAAACAATTCGTCTCATACGGAATTTTTCAATCGGAACATTTTCTTGTATATTCAGGGGTGCCACAAGGTTCAAACTTAGGGCCACTCCTCTTCACCATCTTCATAAATGATATTGCGAAGGTGATAAACTTCTCGCGATTTCTTTTATTTGCCGATGATCTGAAATTATTCCTGGAAATTAAAAATCCTGAAGACTGTCTTCGCCTCCAGTCGGATATCAATAATATTGTTAACTGGAGTCACAGTAATCAAATGCAATTCAATGTCTCCAAATGCGTTATGCTTTCATTTACTAGAGCACTGAGAACTGTATATCATAGATACACAATGAACAACCAGCAACTGGCACATGTATCTACGATGAAGGATCTCGGAATCATCTATGAGAGTAGGCTGACTTTTCGTGCACATATCGAGAGGATTTGTGGCATTGCACTGAGGATGTTGGGGTTCATCGTCCGGACCGGAAGGGTTTTCAGGGATCCCAATGTGCTCAGAGTCCTTTACAACGCATTGGTTCGGAGCAGGCTCGAAAGTGGTTCTGTGATATGGAGTCCTCACGAGGCGAGATATTCCGTTATGCTGGAGAGGGTTCAGAAAAAATTTCTGAGGTATCTCTACATGAGGGAGTATGGTAGCTATCCGTGGCTCTATCCCACGGCATTTCTTCTGGGAATGCTCGGAACCAATTCTTTACAGCTTCGAAGAGATGGACATCTAATAACCCATTTCTTCAGATTAATTAGGGGATACTTCGAGAACTCGGCCGTACTGGAGGATGTTGGTCTTTTTGTCCCCGATAGATATCTCCGACAGCGACAGCACAGATTGTTTTACCTACTGGCCGCCAGAACCAATCTGCCTCTGGTGACACCGGTGGGAAGAGCAATTAGTCTGCTGAACGCGGTCTCCTCGGAGATCGAAGTCTTTAATGTTAGTGAAAGTACGTTCAGGGGGCAAATACTATTGACTTTAGAAAGTATCTTGTCTTCCTAATGTCGAACCATCTCTAATGCGTTCCTGGTACTTTGTTGTAATATTTTTATGATATTTTACCTTACTTAATAGATGCCTTAAACATTTTCCTGTTTGTAATGTCTATTAATTTAATAAACTGATTTGATTTGATTTGATTTGATCAAGAGCATTATTGACTTGACACTCTGCTCCTCGTGTCTGTTAGACACAGTCGACAAATGGAGAGTGGAGTCTAACAATAACCATCTAAGTGATCACAATCCCATTTACTTTGAAATTTCAGCCAGAATATGGAACCCCACGGAAACCAAGACGGCCATCTTCAACAACAAAAAGGCCAACTGGGAGAAATTTACAAAAGTAGCTAAACGAAAAGTAAAGGAACACAAGTTATCACAGATTTCCTTCTCTGAAGTAACCAACTCGCTGGATCTGGAGAAGAAAATCGTCTTATTGATGGAAATTTTAGACGAATCGTGCAAAGCAAGTATACCAATCAGGAAACCCTTCAAAAGGCAACCCTGTCCATGGTGGAACGCTGAGCTCGATAAACTCAAAAAAGAAGCCAGGAAATGTAGGCACAGGCTTCAGAACTCGGGGTACGCTCCGTAGGGAGACGAAGACACTTCCTGAGTGTCACTTCCGGTGGGACGACGGCTGTCATTGCACGCGCAAGGCCATGCTCCTACAGTTTTTTAAAATCATTTGCAATCAGTAGTGTTTTCCTACGCATAAGTTGTGATCAGGAGTGTTCCGCGAGTGCCCGGTGCGCCGATGGTGGTGTTGTCTTGCATTGTTGTGAGATTTTTTTCTAGTGACTTTTCTATTTATTTACTTTTTTTTTTTTCGTTCTGAATTTGAATACTGAACTGACAGTTATCAAAATGTTTTGTCATAGATAATTTGCCGTGCCAATCTATGGTGTCTCATTAATAGATCATAAGTGGACCCATACAGTGTGCCACGAGTGGTACGTGATGTAAAGTGATACACAGACAATACCGATTTTTAATTTTTTTTTTTTGTAATTTTATTTAAAAAAAGAAATATTTTTATATCTTGTGTTCTAAGTTTTAAGTTTTTTAAATACTTTTGTTGTTTGTGTTGTTGTTTTGAACTTTATATACTTTTTTTTTTTTTTTGTATTCTTTATTTTCTTCAATCTCATATATCTGGTGCGTCCCTTGAGTGAGCGATGCCTCCGACCCCGTCGGGTGCAAAGGGCGTGAGGGAGAAGCCGGTGACACCTCCGGCTTCTCCGAGTGTGATTGAGGACGTGGCTGGCCCATTTCGGCCTCGAAAGTCGCTGCATAGGTCCCTGCTTCTGACTCAGCATGCTTTTGCGATGAAAATGCCAATTGATCTGATTGATCATCAACTTTTCGAGTACTTTTCCAAATACCGAGATGAGTCCAATCGGTCTGTAGGACTTGATGCCTTGAAGGTCATCCTTACCCGGTTTGGGAATGACAATGACCCTGGCTATTTTCCATCGAGCGTTGACAGTGTCTGCAAAAAAGCCGCAGGCATCACGAACAAGCTTGTGAGAACCGCCAAACCTACATGGGGTGCGTCGCCGGAGGTTATGCAGCAAATATACGTTGATGCTGTAGAGCCTCTGATTACGTATGCCTCAAGCGTGTGGGTGGACGCGGTCAAGAAAAAAGTCAACCGGAAGAAGCTGGACTCCATCCAACGACAAATAGCCATCAGGTCATGCAAGGGTTACAGAACAATCTCCCTGGTATCTGCACAGGTTTTGAGTGGTTTTATGCCACTCGATCTGAGGATCAGGGAGCTTGCAGAGGCATATGAGGTAAAGAAGAGCCTCACCTTGCAGGACTTGCCGCCGGACAGATATTATCAGGGAGTAGGAGACTATTTCTCACTTCCTCATCCGGCGGAACGCTATCCGATAGATCACGGATACGACGATCAAGCTCTACCTGGGACGGCGCCGGACGAGTTGAGGATCTTCACAGATGGCAGTCTCTTGGACGACAGAGTGGGTGCAGCTTTTGTACCGTACGATGGCGTCAGAGAGCTGCCGTCGAGAAAGTTGAAACTCGGCGACTTCTGCTCCGTGTTTCAAGCGGAACTCATCGCGATCAAAGGAGCCCTGATCTATGTCTTGAAGAAACCACCCAACAGATCCTGACAGACTGCAAATCTGGCGTCCATGCAATAACAAACCGTAATTCGGTAAACCCTAATGTTATGGACGTCAGATCAGATATCCAGAAGCTACGTCACAGACATCAGGACGTGTACATCGGCTGGATAAGGGGACACTGCGGAATCCTTGGCAACGAAAAGGCTGACGAAAAGGCTCGGGAGGCAACGCTCAAGAAGACAGCCCCCGATTTTGACGATTTCCCGCTCAGTTTTGCCAAAAAGAAAATTCGAAGCAGGACCCTTCAAATCTGGAACGATCATTATGATCGTGATCGTAACGACGATGTTTTTCCCTACGACCTACCATGCCTATGATTTCAGGAAATTGCAGAAGGCTAGCTTCGAGCTCACCCAGATCCTCAGATCAGGTAAGATAAACCAATGTAGGGCACAAAATGCCGAACACTCCTCTAGTGTAACGGAAGGCCTGATGACTACTGTCAACAGGCCGGCTTCTCCTGGAGAGTTTTAAGTGGTTTCCTCTCCACAAGAGCAAATGCTGAGAAGTTCCTGATTGGTTCACTTTAGCATATCCCTCCTCATCCCAACACTTTGAGATAAATTAAGATTTGATAATTGCAGAAAAATCCATTTGATGATATTATAAACCTTGTACATTATAAGCAAGGTAAAAAATAAAGCAACTCCCATCTAAAAATATATATATATATATATTCCCTCTCGGAATACCTACGGCGCATCACGCTACCCCGCTCCTGAGAGGACCTGCGGCTCTTCGCCGCCGGGGACAAGTACGAGAACCGGACCACCCGCCTTCGTTCTATGTTAAAACGAACCTTTTGCCGGCCTCTATCTAGTAAGCCGGTGTCCCGTAATGTTAAGATATTGTCGCTGATGGATTAAGTCAGTTGTCTGTGTCAGTTCCAGAAATATGACACAAATAATGTTAATGCTTCCCGATATGTATTAACCTGTCCGGTGGTATGGCCGTACCTGTACGGCAAGATTTTTTTTTCCTAGGAGTATGGCCGTACCTGTACGGTTGCGCCTACAAATTAAATATTGTTAAATTTATTTCTCAAAACTGAAGGTCATTGACATCTATGGACAGTTTAACACAACTTATCGAAGATTTTAGCGATCTATCTATGATACCAACGGAGTTATGACCTGGTCAAATATTTTGTGGCGTCACAGATCGATTGGCGGTAAATCGCAACTATTGTTTCGCGAACGGTTTTAACACAGTGTCAGACGAAATAAAACAGTGATTGTTCAGTGACATTTACATTAAATAGCTTATTTGTTTTGCTTTTTTAATTGTTTATCTATTATGCTTTGTGTATATTCACTATATTTTAATGTACCGACTGTGATTTAGTATGGTTTGAATTCAATTTTTGACAGTTTCGTAACAAAATTCAACAGTTTATTTTACATATTGCGAACTAAATACTGTTATATTATTTGACTTTATCTATTCTGTGAGTTATTATTTTGTGTTTTAAGACAAATAGACATCTGTTTTACAGTGATTAGACTTTGTTTTTTTGACAACTTGAATTGAAGTTGAAACTAAATTCAATAGTTTCTTTTTTATATTCCGAAGTGTAATATTACCAAACTGTATTGGTTACGTGAGTTATTTATATTATAAGTAACGAGTACATCTGTTTTACCGTAATTAGACTGTGTTTTTGGTTCTGGAACATTTGATTTATTTTACATTTATTTTAAATTTATGAAAATGGTTAAACCCTATGAGTGAACAAGACATTACGAGTATTTTGATCGAGAGTGAAGATGAGGATCTATACGAAAATATCGACGATTTACCAATACATTCAGATAGCTCATCCGGTGAATCTGATATATCCGATGAAGAAGAAACTGTCCCTAGTTGTTCGGCAGCTAAACAGAAAAAAGTTGATCACCGTAAATGGCATTATGGTGAATTTACGCCTATTATTCATGAATTCGATTCCAGTAACTCGGGTGTACAATCGAATATTCCTGTTACCGAAAATTCTTTGGAAATTGATTTTTTTTAAGTATTTTTCTCGCTTCATATAATCAATATAATTGTTTTGGAAACAAATAAATATGCAGCAAAAATTTCTTTAGACATTTCTCTACGTTCAAAAATGAAGAGGTGGAAAGACACCACGGAGGCTGAAATATATATGTTTTTAGCCACAATTATGCTGATGGGTCTTGTGGGAAAAAACTCGCTAAAGAAATACTGGACAAATAATCCAATAATTGAGACTCCATTTTTCAATGTACTGTTTTCCCAAGACAGATTTTTACTTTTGCTGCGAGCCCTGCATTTTTCTGATAACGACATTAGAACAACCGATAAATTGTGTAAAATAAGAAATCTTCTGGAAGCGATGAAGACCATTTTCAAATCTACATTTTATCCTTTTCAAAATCTGTGTATAGACGAGAGTCTCTTGTTATGGAAAGGAAGACTTTCATTCAAAATATATATTCCCTCTAAACGCCACAGATTTGGGATAAAATTATTTGTACACTGTGATGCACTCACCGGTTATGTTTTGGATCTAATTGTGTACACTGGATCTGATTCAGACATAGAAATGAATTCCGACATTGGCATCTCAGGATCAGTGGTTACCACTATGCTTAGTGATTATTTAGACAAAGGTCACAGAATCTTTTTAGACAACTGGTATATAAGTCCAGCATTGTTTGATTTTTTGCATAAACATAAAACTAACGCATGTGGAACAGCTAGAGCAAACCGAAAAAATATGCCTAAATTTGGTAATGACAAATTGAAAAAAGGTGAAATAAAGTTCTTGCATTCTGACAATCTCATGGCGCTCAAATGGCATGATAAAAGGGATGTAATAATGCTTACTAATATTCACACAAATTCAATGGTCGTTACCAATAAAATCGATTATTCTACGGGAGAAAATAAAATAAAACCAGAGGCAGTTTTAGAGTATTCAAAACATATGGGAACTGTCGATAAAGTGGATCGCATATTGGGCTTCGCAGATAGTTCCCGTAAGTCTCTAAAATGGTACAAAAAATTTTCTTCCGATTGATTGATATTGGAACACTAAATGCTTTCTTTTTGCATCGTTTAAAAACGCAAAAGGTTCAATCATTCAGCGAATTTCGGGAAAATGTAATACCCCAAAAATATCATACAAACAGGCCGACATCATCTGGTGGAAAGCGAGTAGTGGATCATCCAACTCGCCTTTCAGGGAAACATTTTATTCACCCCGTACCACAAACTGCAGCCCAAGGAAGACGAACTCAACGACGATGTCATGTGTGTACACATACAGCAGTTCGGCCTCAAAAAAGAAGTGATACAAAATATATGTGCACCGACTGCAATTGCACCGCTTTGTGTGTATCCGTGTTTTGAGGACTACCATACAAAAAAACAATATTAATTAGAGAAGACGATTGTATTGCTTCGATTGTATAATAATCAGAATATTGTTTGTAATTGATATGTGTGAAAAGATGCCTATATTGAGATTTTATAATAAAAATAATGTAAAAAGTTTAAGTGTAAATAGTGTAATATTATGTGTAAGTGGGTGCAAAAAAGTTGAAATACACATTCATCTTGGAATAATTCAAACCGCGGAAAGAAAAATTATTTTTACAAGAAAAAATGTTATCTCTTTTGACTGACCGATGGTTTGGGATTTCTGAGAAAGAATTTTTGTTTTTTTGTTCTAAATTGCTTATTACTGATTTTTTTTAGCTAGTTTCTATGAAGATACATTTTTTTTTTTCATATTCTACACATTGACATTATTATTTGATTTTTTTTCAATAAAAAAAAACCTCACTCCAGCGGGACCGATTTTTTTTTTTAAGCTCACTACTGGACAGGTTAAATATATTTTGTTTATGTTACGACTTCACTTAGCTGTAGAATGAACCCACAATAAAACAACTTAACAAGTCCTTGGTTTTATTATCGAAGATCATTCCTTCGCACCCAATTGTACGGGTGCCTCCCCACAAGGAGTGAAAAGTGCTACAGATCTGATTTTATGATACGAAGACCTTGTTTTTTAAGAATTTTTAATAAACCTAGTTTACACCACCTTGCAAAATTAAAATCCAAGGTATCAATTTGAAACTGGTAGAAATATACAGAAAGGCTAGTAAACAAATTGAAAATTCCTTTCAAGTGTCAAATAAAATCTGACGATTTGTGCTGGTCTGACTAATAAAAGGCAATCAATTAATCCCCTAAGTTACTATTCTTACTATGCTATATTGTAATTCATCTAATATACAGGTTGGTACAAAAAGCGACTAGTACTGATAAGTACAAAGATTTATAAACAAATGTGTTAACAATAACGGCACTGAGGTAAATCTAAAATTCCAATATAATATGTATATATCTTATAGATTTGTTGTGGAATATTTCTAATGGATAATCTAAAACAAAAAAATCCAACTACAGTAAAAGTCCGTTAATTCGAAATTCAAGGGGCCGGATTTCTCAAATAATTTTGAATTGAGAATTACGCAAACACTTCAAAATATATATTATTGCGCCAATTGCCGACGGCTTGGAACGTCGCGGCCATTTTTTCATTGTCAAAATATTAATTATAAAGTCAAATGTTTATAATTATAACATATGTTTTCCCTGCATTTATGTTTTTTTTCTCAGTCCCTTAAAAAACGTAAAATAGGGGGTTTCACTGTATATAGACATCTCGCTTGCACTAATGTATGTAAGCGCTCGAATTAACACCCGATTTTTTCTCATGTGATATTTCACTTTATACTGTTGTCTCAATTGAATTATTAGAAATCGTAAGATATTTCACTTTAATGGTAGAATTTACTATGAAAAGTAAATTTTTGGACCGAGCAAATTATGAAAATTTCAAATTACAAAATATCATTGTTCGAATTAACGAACTTTTACTGTATAAAAATATTTCAAATACCTTAGTTACTACATTGCAGGTACTTCGGTGTAATATAATATTAATTATTTATGAATGACGTATTTATGGTAATATACTTTTTTTTTAACATAAATAAGGGTCATGAAGATTTTCCTTTCTGACATCAATATAATATACCTTCGTTCAGGTACTAACTAACCATCTCGCCGCCTCACCGAAAGGGTAGGCAAAAAAAAATTTACCACCACAGTTCTTTCCTGACATACTTCTCTTGCTTCCTTAACATTCATACATCGTATCATGCACACACATCGATTTCATATTTGATTGATTTGATATTGCCACTTTTCCTCAGTCCCTCTTATTATTTTCATTTATGACATTAAATTAAACCTTCTTTACCATTCATAACTTCCATGTGTCCAAACCATCTTTACAACCCTTTCATTATTTTGTTAATAACACTTTCGTTTCCACTGCATTCACTTCTTATATTTACATTTGACACCATCATATACAAATTTATCACACATCCATCTTAAAGATCTCAATTCTACTGCATTTATTCTACTTTCATCCTTCATTTGCCAGTTCCATACAAAAGGATTGGTACAAGAACACCATTATGCACTACCATCTAACATTGCTGGATGTTCAGGTACTATCTTTTGGTAATCGCTGAAAATAATCCGAAATTTTACCAGGAGTTTTATTCTGAGGCCTGACATTCTTAGAAATAGATTTTTTTTTCCCGGTAACAATATTAGGGGAATGCTCTGACTCTTTGGATTTGACTGGACTGTTACAGATTATCTCAGGACTGGTAGGAACTTCAAAAAATGTCAATTTTCCGTGCTTTTTAATTGGGCTTACTTGCGCTATAGAATTACTCCTTTCATCCTGATAGGTGAATTTATCCATTAAACTGGAACTGGTGGGCTGCTCCTGGCGACCGGGAAGGGCCTTCTCCACATCCACGGGGCTGTCCTCGTCCTCGAGAGAAACTGCCTTCATATCGGAAAAAGCACTGTTTGTGGGGGAATCTTCAATCGTAAAAAGATGGCCCAACAACGAAGGCGAGTCGGATGATGCCTTGCTGCCACCAGCTTTTGGAGACTTCTTCTTTTTGGATTTTTCCGAAGGCTAAAACAAAAAAATATTATTTCAAATTATCATCCCAAACAAAAGCTAAAATGGCAGTGCACAATGGTAACCGGACGCTTATGTATGGAAGTAAATAATTAATGCAGCAGAAATGAGATTTCTTAGACAAGTGTGTGGTAAATCTGCATATGAGATAGTGTCAAATGAAAATATAAGAAGTGAATGCAGTGCGACTAAAAATGTTTATAACAAAATGATGAAAGGGTCATTAAGATGGTTTGGACACATAGATAGAATGAATTAAAGAAATTACATGTAAATGATGTAAACCAAACCAGAATCTGAAGAAGACCGAGAAAAATGTGGAACGATCGAATCAGTACAGTATTAAGTGTCGGCCATGTGAGGAGTCGGAGAAATCAATGTGCGTGCACGACATGATGTATGAATGTTGCTGATTCGAGAGAAGTATATCAGGAAAGAACAGTGTAGAGGTCCATTATTTCTTCTGCCTACCCCTTCGGAAAGATGGCGTGGAGATTAGTTAGTTAATTAGTCATGATTTGAAATATCAGCAGCTCAGCAGAGGTCATATTTCTCGTAAAAATAAATATAACCAAGAATTATTTGAAACAATGATAAATTTATAACAAAATTAATATCTACCTTGAATTGTACAGACGGTCCCTTCGAGAGAGGTAATTTGGTTGAATCCTGGTGAATTTGAAGGATAAATGGATACAGCTGTTCTTCAGGAGATTCAGACTTGCAAAATCTACACAGATAGTTGAATAGCTCCCCTAAAACCACATACACATTTTTTTAAATATAGTTTAAAAATAAATAAACAATAATAACAATATGTTTTGTGTGATTTTGGGTAACACCGTGTGATTTCTCCTTCTCAACCGACGTTTCGGAGATCGTTGCAGTCTCCATCTTACCACCACCACATTACCCTGAAGATGGAGACTGCAGCGATCTCCGGAACGTCAGTCGAGAAGGAGAAATCACACAAAACATTTTGCTGCCAACCGTGAAAATCTACGCAATAATAACATAATGTTACTAAAGAACTAGGTACATTATTAATTGTTTCTTGAACAATGATGTAAACTCTGTATAAAATATTCAATATTCATGAAAAAACATCAGCTTTCTAGAAACTTTCATTTTGTTTTATTGGAGAGACATGTTTCGCCTTTCAAGGGCATTATCAAATATTATATGTTGGATACTTTGTTGCTCTCAATTTAGTAATTATTGTAAACTTTTTTATTAAAAATACTTAATTATGAAACTCCTATTATAAAAAATAAAAAACTTTTCATAATAAACAGAAAACAATGCACTGGTATAATTAAAATAATGTCAAATAATTGCAACTGAATTTTTTTAAAACCTTCACCAATTATTTGAAGAGGGAAGAACAATCATGGGACAGTCTTTGCCGATTGATTGGGCCAATTCGATGATGAATTGAAGCAAAAACTACCCTGTTTGGCCAACTTATGTTGGCATCGTCAGGTGTTACAAATGACCTAATAATGCCAACAAAGGTTGGTGAAACAGCTGTCGCGACAAACTCATATAAATAAATTGTGTTACATAATAAGAGTCTTCTAAATTTAAGCATTTAATGCTGAAGTATCATAGCGTTTCGGCCAAAACAATGGATTATTTAAACTAAACATAATTTTGACTTGTAAATTAGAATAACAAGTATGTAATACTTACCAATAGTGACATTCTGTTGAGAAAGAAAATTGTACATGTTGATGGCATTATCTCTGAGTCTAGTGTCCCCAAAGGTGTAGTAGACAAGGGGTCGCCGCGCTTTACAGCAAGCCATCAGCTGCAAGAGAGACTTGAGGTCTGGTGAGCCCCGGAAGGCTCCGCAGCCCCAGTTGCCCGTGGCCACGCCGGGGAGCATCAGACCCACTGAATCCGGCTCCACGTGTACCGAGAACCCCACCCATGCCTGAAATATTAATTCATTGATGTTATGATTATAATGTCAAAATGTGTACCATAACAGAAGGAACACGAAAGCAAACTGAGTTTGCCAAAGAAAAATAGATTCTGGAAAGCACCAAACTACCTTCTCTAGACAACCAGAATTCTGAATTTATAAACATATCGTCACTTCAAAGGTAAAACTCATTAAGTGACATTTCAAATTTTTCTCCTTTTCTTGCAACTTCCGCATCAGACTTGTGAATTCTACGTCAGAAAACAATCACCAAGTGTATTTATTAAAGAATAACAGTTATTCTTTAAAAAAAACACTTGGTGATTACTTTCTGACGTAGAATTCACAAGTCTGATACAGAAATTGCAAAAAAAAAAAAAAAATTCAAATGTCACTTAGTGAGTTTTACCTTTGAAGTGACGATATGAAAGAAAATGATAAAAAAATATATGTATTTTGTTTAATTTTACTTCTTTTTCTATTAGTGTGGGCGAAAGAGTAACTTAATTTATAATAATTAACATAGAGATCACAAATCAGCCTTATAATTTTGACAATAAGATATCAATTTGAGGATTTTTAGCATACCTTGACTTGGTGTTCCAAGGAAATTGAAATTTCTCACTTAGTGCACCGAGTCTTGCTTTTTGCTTTTATGATCCCAGTTTCTTGGGCAGAAACCACAATGCCCCTGTGAGTGACGTTCAGACCCAGGAGGATTGACAGGAGGATTTTATATTCCTCTTCTTGTACGTAGAAAATACTTACGTTGTTACTACACTGGGGTACCCCAGCACCAAATGACATTTGTGCACACGTCTATACAGTCCGTCTGTCGCCGCGTCACTGGCTAATCCGTAGCGCGTGACCTCAAGGGCGTGAATTCAAAGTTGTGCGTTATAAACCAGAGAAGTAAATTTAAAAACAAAACCTTCTAGGGTTCCCCAGCACCCCTTGTAGGGTTCTAGGGGTAAATATGTATACTTTTAGTTTATGAAATCTTAATTGAACTAATGATAACAGCTCTCTGGGCGCGATAGAAATAGAATCTTGGGAATTCATCAATGATAAAATACATCCAGAGGTTATGTGTTTCAACAAATATAAAAATGTAACACCAATCGAATAAGACAAACTTACCTTGTTTAATTCTCTAGAGATAAGACTGGGCTGGTATTGGTTCTTTGGTGTCCTGAATGGAAGAGCGTCGATAGCAACAACGGCACACCGTCTTCTTGCGCTAGAGTCAAATGGGGTGCTGTCCACGTGATTCCCGGCCCATTGAAAAGTGTTAGAATAACCGGTGTAGTCACTGTACCTTTCACAACCTGCAATGTGGTATTACACTCATGAAAATACTGTGAAAAAATAATAAAATAATTCTTTACACTCAATAAAATTAACAAAATAAAAAAAACTTCTTTTGAGAGTAAAAAAAAAACACATTTATCAATTTCATCATTTATATTATGCAACAAGAGGCCACAAGATATACATATTTTCAATTCCTGCAATATTTGTATAAGAGATAAAACTAGCAGAAGGATAAATTAATCAAATATTTTTTTTTTAAATAAATTTAGAATTGGTTTAACTTATTTAAAAAGATAAACATTCTTTAAGTTCTATTATATTATTTAGATTTTTTTTTCATATATAATATTAGATTATATTTTATGGCAGAGACATGTTCTAAAACTATTTTACGAAACATTTCACTTGGATAAAATAAAATTAAAAATCAATAAAAATACTTTTTCGTCAAAATCAAATACTTTATATGGGGTTTTACATAATTTATCAAGAAACATAGGGGTCAAGTAAGGTGAACTGAAACTATATATAACACCCAGCACCCCTGGAAATGACACAAAGTTGTCTAAACCTTCCAGCACAATGACGAAAAATAGAGGAGGGAGAAGACCCATTTAGAACAATCCCAATGATACATAAATCAAGATTGCTATTGGAACGAAACAAAACGACGAAACAATAGTTTTTAGATCATTAATGTATTTTAGAAACGTGTTGGATGCCTAACATAAAGCATGCTGAATATCATTCATGTAACATAATTTGCTTAGTTAAGACTACTTCCAGATAGGAAGAGTTGTTGATTTGAATACCATCATATCACATCATGTAATAACATCCACCAAATGATTTTTTTATGAATTTGTTCGAACAAATATTTAGGAGACTATGATAAGAAAGGAGATACAAAACATTGTGTATAAAAACAAAGGAAATAATAATTGTACTAACCAATCATCAGAAGTGCTTCAGAAGGTGAAAGAACTTGTGTGAAAAGCATGGAAACTAGTAACTCGGGACAAATGACAAATCTGATCTCTTCCTGGACACAGCCCCCGCCCAAGACTCCGCCTCCCAAGAACCTGTCAAATTAAATATATTGAATTATTGACACTCACACTGTTAGAGAGAAAAAAATAGATGTAATGATATTACTTGTTGGCGAAGTCAGCCTGTAACAGTCCCAGCCCTTCGTCTTCGATAGTTCCATTAGAATCTATGTGCATTGGCACGGATCCTATAAGCTCTTGACAAGTAGACCAATCCGGATACTTTGCAGGCTCAACTGTCCTTCTCGTAAAAGTTACAACTCCACATGGAACTAAATTATTACAATACAGATCATTAGCTTAGATAACTTAGAAATCAATGATTTTTACTAAAATCTGGTGGCGAATTTCAATATTAAAATATACATTATAGAAAACACATTATCGGACCTCTTATTTATAAAACATGGCATGACCAAATTAATCAAATTTTAAAGGTTGGTCATGTTAGAAGTCGGAGGAATCGACGTGCGTGTATGACTCGTTGTATGAATGTGGAGGAAGCTAGAGAGGTTTGCCAGGATAGAGTAGTGTGGCGGTCCATTCTCTCTGCCTACCCCTGCGGGGAAACGGCGTGATGGTTTTGTTGTTGTTGTTGTTATTTATAAATTATATTAGTTCAATGCTGACTTAAAAAACTTTTTCGTTATGAAAAATGTTAACTAAATTTTTCAATATTTTATATTTTTATATATCTGGATATAATTACCATTTTTTAGGACTCTCCGGAAGTAATGAAATATACATTTTAATTTTTCTAAGACTGCAGTCGATGTTCTCGTGAATAAACTAAAATAAAATAGAACCAATAAGTTACTACAAATGCCAGCAATAGGCTAAAAAATACTAATTATGATAACAGTAATAAACAAATGAGTAAAAAAACTAAAAAAATTGCATATATTTTCAAGGTTGGCCGAAATATGTTCTCTGGGATTTTGGGTATATCCGTGTCCCTTGAAATATACTACGACTGAAGTTTTGGAGGTTGTTACAGTGTCCGTCAGTACATGATGCAGTATAAAATATATTATTCTGAAGATGGAGACTGCAAAAACCTCCGAAACCTTGGTCGAAGAGGATACCAAGAGATACAGAATCCCAAGATACTGGAGACAATGAAATGAGTAAGAATAAACTAATGCTTTTAATTTGATTAAAAGGAATCTGAATATTTTTTTAACTTCATTCAACACTAGCACATATTGCAAAAGCAATATAGTTTTTTTTTATACATACATTTCAATATACACATTCAACCTTATTCGGTGATAAAAATTTATGTTATTTAATCAATTAAAACTATTGAATTCCTTTACAAGGCTACTTTAATTTAAAGCGCCCTTGAGGTGAGTTATTCATGAAAACGGCAAACGGCGCTATACAAATTAGCCTAATTATTATTATTAATTTGATAAACAACAAACCTGTAAAAATTGATGCTAGGATAATTGCTATACTCCGAATTTGCTTTATTCGTATTCCTCCGGGGAAACGTACAAAAAAAAGCATTGGCCAATAAAGAAGCGATCTGTTGCTGGCTTAGTGAAACAGACCGGTTAAAATGCTGCCTGAAAATTATTCAAGTTAGTAAATACAATGTCATAAAATAAACTGAAATAAATCTAGAACACATTTTTTTTTTAAATAACCAAAATACATACAGTGTTGTGTGTTAAAAAAAACAATAGAATAAACAATGTTTACCTTAATAACGGGATGGCGCTTGGTACTAGTTGTGGTAAACTCAAAGCTAATTCTTTCATACCCGGAAGAGTAAATTTAAAAAAACTTTCCGCTTCCTCTTCAGATAAGTACTACAACAAGAAAAAACATTAAATTTAAATCCATATTTACGTTTCCTACCACAATGTGGTAAGATTTACACTCATTTACTTATAATTAGAGATGCGCCGAGTACAAGTTTTACCGAGTTACCGAGTACGAGTATTACTCGGTTTGATGTTTGCCAAACCGAATACTCGGCCGAATAACTCGGTTCAATTTCAAGTCGGTGAAATCTGCCCAAACATAGCGGATATGCAAGAAAAGCTTAAAGATGAAGTTCAGGATCGCTTTCAATGCTTAGAAGGTGATAAATATTACTGTTTGGCTACTTTACTGGACCCCAGAATGAGAATTTTTAATCTAGAGAAATGCGAATTGATCAGGAAGATCCTATTTTTAGAATCCATTGAAAGAAGCGACGCTACAGAGAGCGCCAGCAGCAGTGAAGAAAACGAATCTAATTCTAACCTTAACCAATTAAGACAATCACAAGATGCTCATGCATCATTTTGGAATTGCTTCCAAGAACTTGCTTCTACCCAGCCACCGGGGCGTGACGACCCTAAAAGCCCCGTGGCTCTAGAATTGGATCGATATGTAAACGAAGGATTGTTGTCAAAAGATAAGAGTCCTTTCGAGTGGTGGGCAAGACATAAAACAAGATATCCAGAGTTAGCACATTTAGCAAGAATGTTTTTCTGTGCACCTGCAAGCACTGTGTACGAGTATAGCGAGCGTTTTTTTCAGATGCAGGTAACTTCTATGAAAAAATAAGGAACAGGCTGTTTTCAGAATGTGCGAAGAGTCTTGTATTCTTACATCACAACTTGCCTTTGCTAAATTTTAAATATTAATTGTTTAACTTCAATTTTAATATATGCAACTTTTTAATCCTACTGTTTTCATTATATTTCCCAAAATATTATATTACTTTAGTTAAACCGAGTATACTCGTCATTTAGACCGAGTTATTCGGCCGAGTAAGAGTAATAAAAAAAACGCCGAATACACCGAGTACCAACGCACCGAGTACAACGAGTACTCGGCCCATCTCTACTTATAATACTGTTATTATGTACACATTAACCCTTTGCCTGCGGGTAGATTTGCACGTTTATTAACAAGAGTATTATTAACAATGGATGACCAAGGATGCAATGGGAGGATGAAGTTGGGAGACATGGGGCGAAATTGTTAGAAGTGTCAGATGGAGGGTCAAAGTGGAGGACAGGAGGAATTGGAGGCGAAGAATACTGGAGGCTAAGGCTCGATATCGGCCGTAGGGTCATCGAATAAGAAAGAAGAAGAATTAACATGAATAGCTTGTAATTGATGCACAATTCTAACATTAAGTTTTATGTATACAGTAGAAAGTCGTTTATCCAGTCAGTGGCACAGTGCAGAGTCATCTTGAAAAATGCAGTCAGATATATAAGACTTTGTGCATTTCAATTGGCGGGAATAAAACTTTTTTTTGTAAATTTCTGCATTCACAGTTCCTTTTATGAATGCTAATTGCTCCACTCCATAAAAGGAGAAGCATCCCCAGACCATTTGTCCAGCAGGATGCTTCACTGTCGGTCTAAGACACATTCTTATATTTCTGAATGCATTTTCCAAGATGACTGCACTGTGCCACCGAGCACAAACTGTAAGTATTATTTTTTCTGAGACTGTGATTTATAATGTTCACAAAACAATATTTAAAAAATATAACACTGTTAAAATAATTACATAAAGTGTTAAAATAATTAGTTAAAATAATAAAATAAATTAGAATATATGAAAATTCATGGGATTCCAACACTGGATTGGCCCGGAAATAGCCCTGACCTAAACCCTATCGAGAACTTGTGGCATAAAATGGCAATTGAAATAAATAAACTGAAGACTCCGTCAAAGAAAAACCTTAAAAACTTCATCGGAAAAGTGTGATTGAAAAATTTATCCAAGACTACATACATAATTTGGTGAAATCCATGCCTAAACGTATTAAGCAGTTATTTAAAAAAAAGGAGGAACAACAAAGTACTGATTTTGTTGGTTTTTGATAATTGTTAGTGTTATATACCTATGTAATTTTATTTGAAATAAATATGTGTTTATTTGTGAAATGTATACTTATATCTGTATACGAATCCTGGATTTTCACCTGTGGGTGGTTAATTTAAATTTTTAATTATATCTCAATAGAGACGAAGAAACAAACTGGAAACTGACTATGGATGATCAAGGTGCTTACAGGACTTATGACCCGTCATTGGTTGGGTTAAGCGCACGCTTTATGTAATTACAACATTCCCCATTCCACCATTGTTATGATCATGTATGATACATTTTTTGGAAGTTGTATATATACTCCAAATCCATACTTATTTTCACGTGGCAGTTCCAGTCAGCCATCTATGTAGATTTGATTGTACTAATTAATATTTTAAGATTAATCTATACAATCCATCCACTAACGCCATCTATGAAGAATGATTGTTTAGCATTTTAGCAAACTACTTTATTAACACAATGCGAAGAGGCTACCGCCTCCTATCGCTCTGTTAGAAGTCGCCTGGAGTATCCACTCCTATTTTATACGCCAAATAATTTACCAGAATATTTACAAATATTTGTGAAATGTATACTTATATCTGTATACGAATCCTGGATTTTCACCTGTGGGTGGTTAATTTAAATTTTTAATTATATCTCAATAGAGACGAAGAAACAAACTGGAAACTGACTATGGATGATCAAGGTGTTTACAGGACTTATGACCTGTCATTGGTTGGGTTAAGCGCACGCTTTATGTAATTACAACATTCCCCATTCCACCATTGTTATGATCATGTATGATACATTTTTTTGGAAGTTGTATATATACTCCAAATCCATACTTATTTTCACGTGGCAGTTCCAGTTAGCCATCTATGTAGATTTGATTGCACTAATTAATTTTTTTTTAAGATTAATCTATACAATCCATCCACTAACGCCATCTATGAAGAATGATTGTTTAGCATTTTAGCAAACTACTTTATTAACACAATGCGAAGAGGCTACCGCCTCCTATCGCTCTGTTAGAAGTCGCCTGGAGTATCCACTCCTATTTTATACGCCAAATAATTGACCAGAATATTTACAAATATTTGTGAAATGTATACTTATATCTGTATACGAATCCTGGATTTTCACCTGTGGGTGGTTAATTTAAATTTTTAATTATATCTCAATAGAGACGAAGAAACAAACTGAAACTGATATGGATGATCAAGGTGTTTACAGGACTTATGACCTGTCATTGGTTGGGTTAAGCGCACGCTTTATGTAATTACAACATTCCCCATTCCACCATTGTTATGATCATGTATGATACATTTTTTTGGAAGTTGTATATATACTCCAAATCCATACTTATTTTCACGTGGCAGTTCCAGTCAGCCATCTATGTAGATTTGATTGTACTAATTAATATTTTAAGATTAATCTATACAATCCATCCACTAACGCCATCTATGAAGAATGATTGTTTAGCATTTTAGCAAACTACTTTATTAACACAATGCGATTTCACAAATATTTGTAAATATTCTGGTCAATTATTTGGCGTATAAAATAGGAGTATATACTCCAGGCGACTTCTAACAGAGCGATAGGAGGCGGTAGCCTCTTCGCATTGTGTTAATAAAGTAGTTTGCTAAAATGCTAAACAATCATTCTTCATAGATGGCGTTAGTGGATGGATTGTATAGATTAATCTTAAAATATTAATTAGTACAATCAAATCTACATAGATGGCTGACTGGAACTGCCACGTGAAAATAAGTATGGATTTGGAGTATATATACAACTTCCAAAAAATGTATCATACATGATCATAACAATGGTGGAATGGGGAATGTTGTAATTACATAAAGCGTGCGCTTAACCCAACCAATGACAGGTCATAAGTCCTGTAAACACCTTGATCATCCATAGTCAGTTTCCAGTTTGTTTCTTCGTCTCTATTGAGATATAATTAAAAATTTAAATTAACCACCCACAGGTGAAAATCCAGGATTCGTATACAGATATAAGTATACATTTCACAAATATTTGTAAATATTCTGGTCAATTATTTGGCGTATAAAATAGGAGTGGATACTCCAGGCGACTTCTAACAGAGCGATAGGAGGCGGTAGCCTCTTCGCATTGTGTTAATAAAGTAGTTTGCTAAATGCTAAACAATCATTCTTCATAGATGGCGTTAGTGGATGGATTGTATAGATTAATCTTAAAATATTAATTAGTACAATCAAATCTACATAGATGGCTGACTGGAACTGCCACGTGAAAATAAGTATGGATTTGGAGTATATATACAACTTCCAAAAATGTATCATACATGATCATAACAATGGTGGAATGGGGAATGTTGTAATTACATAAAGCGTGCGCTTAACCCAACCAATGACGGGTCATAAGTCCTGTAAGCACCTTGATCATCCATAGTCAGTTTCCAGTTTGTTTCTTCGTCTCTATTGAGATATAATTAAAAATTTAAATATGTGTTTATTTAAATTATGTGAGCATTTTTAATTTTTGTGACAAAAAATCGAAAATCTACAAATTAACCCTAAAATTAAGAAAAAAAAAATTTTTTGAATCTCAGAAGGCACATTTCTTGCAGATCATCTTTAAACAGTGTTGCTTAATAGTTTGGAGTGAAAAGCTATCAAGGAATCACAAAAAAATTATATAATTACAAAAAACCGATATTTTTAGTGTGAAAAGATTTCTGTGCTCGCTACTGTATACTTAACTTTAATACCCTTCATCATCTTAATTTGTCTTAGGCTTAATTTTTACCGTATTAAAATGTTATTATAGTTATGTCAATTATCTGTATCAACAAAAAACATAATGGAATTAATTCCGTCAATAACAAAAGAAAGAAATAAATCATGATTATGATAAATGTATTTTTAAAGGTTGGAAGAAATAAAGGAATGAATTGTGTATGATATACGAGGTCTGTTCAAAAAGTATCGCGAATTTTATATTTTTTCAAAAAGTATTTATTTATTCATGAATATCTATTTTGTCCCCTTCAAAGTAATTCCCCTCGGATATAATACATTTATGCCAACGTTTTTTCCAATCCTCGAAGCACTTAAAAAAATCATTTTTGTGATCTTGTTCAGCTCCTCCTTCGATGCCGTCTTTATCTCCTCAATCGTGGCGTAGCGTCGTCCTTTCATGAGCCTCTTCAGTTTTGGAAACAGGAAAAAGTCACAGGGGGCCAGGTCTGGGGAATACGGTGGCTGCGGCACCATTACTGTGTTGTTTTTGGCCAAATATTCGCGCACAAGCAACGATGTGTGAGCAGGGGCGTTATCATGGTGCAAAAGCCAGTTGCGCATAACTTGCAGGTAATATTCCTTATTGACCGTACTACCACGCCCATGATGCACCACGCAAGAACTCATGATGCACCACGCCCCTGCAATCGAAGAAAACTGTGAGCAAAACCTTCACGTTCGACCGAACTTGCCGCGCTTTTTTTGGTCTTGGCTCATGCGGCAGCTTCCATTGGGATGATTGAGCTTTGGTTTCCACGTCATAACCATAAACCCATGATTCGTCACCAGTTATGACCCTCTGGAGCACATTTGGGTCGTCACGGACCGAGTCCAACATCTCCTGAGCAATGTTAACGCGATGCTGTTTTTGGTCGAAATTGAGCAATTTTGGCACGAATTTCGCGGCGACCCGACTCATGCCCAAATCATTGGTTAAAATCGAATGGCACGAGCCAATCGATATGTTTAGGTCCTCAGCAACTTCTCTAACGGTGATTCGACGATTGGCTAATACTATTTTCTTCACTTTATCAATGTTTTCGTCTGTTGTTGACGTGCTCGGGCGTCCGGCACGCTCTTCGTCGTTCATATCTTCTCGGCCCTCTGAGAACATTTTGTACCACCGATAAACGTTGCTTTGGTCCAAGGTAGCTTCACCATATGCCACAGTCAACATTCGAAATGCGTCCGCGCACTTTATTTTGTTTTTCACACAAAATTTGATACAGATTCTTTGATCCATTTTTTGGAATAGGCAAAAATCGAAGACGAGCCAAAACACATCCAAGCAAAACAGCTGTCAAAAATTAACTAAACATTCAAAATGGCCGACCTTGTCAGCATAAGTAAGGGACATGAGTACCAACATAACGCTACAAAAAAATCAAAAATCAAATATACGTAGCCAGCGGAAATTCAAAATTCGCGATACTTTTTGAACAGACCTCGTATAGTCACTCACACATTAATTAGATACACATATTGAACCTAATTAGTTCATTAGAAAAAAAGTAATGCGTACTTCTACTAGATAAGACAAATTACGCAGATATAAATAATGCGTACACTCACCTCATTAAATAATGTGTGCAGTCCGATAAACTTCCACTGGACTTTGTTCTTATGGTTATACTTGAGAATGGTGGCTTCTAATTCTTCAGAATTCTTTATAGGCTGGGATAAAGCCTCATTTATGATTTCCCATCTATTGCGAAGGAAGCTTTTTCCATTTTCCTGGAATTAAAATATTTATTTATATTAAATTCTTAATGTTTAAATAAATATCTTCTAAAGGGGTAAACAAAAAGAAACCTGTTAAATTAAATTAAAATGATAAACCAAAACACTCCGGATGCTTGTCACATTAAACGTCAATTATTTATTATAAGTACCAGCTCAAACATAAATTATTTTTTCTTATTATATATTAATAGAACTGTGCTGTGCTTGGCCTATAATCAATATCAAATATTTAATATTATATCATTTAGTTTTATAATACATTAATTTGTTTATATAATTTGAAGACATTGAAAAAAATAAAAAAATTCATATACATAGTGAAACAGAAATACATACGAGTATTACTCTTATTTAAGAAAGAAAACTTATTTCTTTATTTAATTTCTGAATGATTAATCATCACCGCAATGCTTGGTTTAGTGGTTTATCACAAACAAATTGTCGATAGAATGGCAAACTTTATGGTGTAATGGATTAATAATGTAGGTAATCTGAAGTTTTGTGTACACTATATATGTGCTGTTAAGATAAGTATGTAAGTGTTTTAAATTAAAGACTTAGCAAGTGTGAGATAAACATTCTTAAGCTACTTCTAACCATTGAAATTGATGGTGCAGAGTCCACATAGTATTTATCAAGCTTTTTCTTGGTTTCGGTGATGGGTTTTTTCGCAAAAAATAATTCTTAATCAGCACACGAAATTCACTTTTTTTACATTTTCGTTACAATTCACCAGGTTGTTTGCTTTCAATGGCTGTCAAATACAAACAAAATGGAGCAGCCTTCTCAAAATTGTACAGTAGTCTATTCATAGATGGTAGTTGACGGGAGCAGTGTTACATTTAAAGTTACTGTGCGGGAAATTCAAAAAGTCACTGACTTATCAAACCGCCCTCGTATATGAAAAATCACACGCACTACCTGGGTGACTCAAATTCACAACTGTTGCTTTCTGGGCAAGTGCTTTGATACACTGATGTTAGCTGTTGTCCTTTGGTGTTTTGTTGTTCTTACGTGTCATGAAAGGTATAATCTAAATTTGTTATTAAAATATTAAGTTTATAAAATAAATATTAATGTTGGTTATTCCAATTTCTTGGTTCAAGTTTGTCGTATTTTTTTTAAGAATAAAAATATATCTTAATAAATATTTAGTTTCATTCTACTTGTTCTTCTGGTTCTGACCAGTTTCAACAGTTCGCTGCGATCATCGGGTGAAGGTTCTCAAGAGGATGTCAGGGAGCTGCAGAAATCGGTTGTAACACTTTTTTCATTAATAAATTAAATATAATCAGTGATGGTTGATGTTTACTGATAGCCAAGCGCACTGTATGGATTTATCTACTTTTTATCGATGAAACTCCCGGAAGTCGTCCTATTGTCCATTATGGATGTTTAATAATATACAATTCACTTCACATGTTAAGTTTTTATAATGTTTTTACACAATAAACTATCAAAAACAAACACACATGACACTCTTCAACTTCTAAACAAAACACTCACAATAAATAACCTTTAGTTGGAATTTTTTTTAAATGTAATGTTCGTAATAGTTTACGTAAAATTTGGATCGCTAAAATGGATGAAACAGATTATACGAAACCGATTTCGCACGCCAAAAAAAAATCGACTGGAACATTCAAAATCAAAATTGGTACTAATTAGAACTAATTTGAATATTTTATCACTCAAAATTACAGAGAACTAATTTTACTTTCGCCTAAAACCAATTATTAAAATAAAAAAATTATTCAAAGATGTCAGCATTAGTACCTAAAAGTGAAAAACGACTATGCATGAGATCCACAGCTTACGGGTTAAAAAGTATGTTCTATTTTATAAACCGTGTTAGAAACAATGAATACAAAAAAGGTTCAAACCAGCTCAACAGGATAAAGGCTTTCGGAACAAAAGGGCATCCGAACATGGTCCTTATCCCAAGCACCCTTTCCATTCTGTGGCGTAGGCGGATGAGGACCCACTCTCGTTGCAGTGGAATTTGGAATGTGATACAGTACTGCGTGATTGTAGGCCGGGATAACAGGAGGGAATTCAGGTGCAATCCAGGGGCTGCTGCCTCTATAGATGTCTGTCATTGGAACACCGCGCCAACTCTCAATCAACTTGATTCTTTTAGTAGATGAAGAACACTCGCCTTAAAATGTATTTTAAGTTCGCATTACATTAAATGAAATAATATATAAGATTTATGGATAAAAAATATGTTTGAAAGAATCGCTTAGGTCAAATTTAAATTTGATTGATTAACTAACAATAATCAAATGCAGATAAAATAAAATTGATATCGTACCCAAAGACTCTTGTAATTTTGAAGGAAGGGATTCGATCTCCATCAATTCTTGTGAGTCTTCAAACATGTCTGGAGATTGTGGTGCTGTTTCCTCGTCAACACTCTTTCCTGAAGATTTTTTTCTGCTAAAGGACATTTTACCTGAAAACATTCATAATCTGATTAAGATGTGACATTGATAACATGAAATTGTTGATGAATTTCTTCTAGTTTGACCAAACATTAGAAGGCAAAATCTAAATTGATACTGAAAAGGGTTATCTATTGGCAACTATGTAAACAATTTAATATTTTAATGACAGATGACCAAGAGTCCATTGAATGAAAAGTTCAAAAATATCTTACAAACCTCTCGATATAATTCCTGATATCGAAAACTTTGGATTGCAAGACTTAAACATAATATCTGAACTTTTAACAGAAATCCGAAAATGCTGCAATTCTATTTAAAATTTAAAAACAAATGGCTTAAAATAATTTAATAAACTCGAAGTACAATAGAAATTTGCTTCAAATACAAGTAAAACACCAAAACGATAAAAACGTGTATAAATGAGCTTCAAAATATTTGTGTATAGTTTACTCTAATCGCTAGATAATTTTCGAGATCGTTTTGTAGTGGGAATCAGGCATCAGGCGGAAATGCCGGGGATTAAAACATTGATAAGATATAACGAACAAACCAATCAGGCAAAATAACACGAATCAAAGTGCGTTGCATTCTTGTACTCAACATCACGCGAAGCTTTCACGTCGCACAAATTAAATACGTCTTTTCATTTTCACATTCTTGTTATTACATTATAACCTCAAATTATCATAGCAACGTTCTACAACATATCGCATAATGAAAATGTTTAACTTTACTTATGTGCATATCTTGGAAATTTCAAATAAAATCAAGTAGCATAATACGTTTTTCATGAACAACGTGACAAAGTACAATCGCCAAATGAAACATGTATAACAAGCAGAATCACTATTTACATGCTTGCGGTTTTTGCGGTTCACAATTTGGCCAAATAGTAGCTCGATTTGACATTGGCGCTAGTAGCGCCGCGGGCTGTTCTTTTATCTATGGTCTAGTGTTGCACCTACTAAAAACAATATTTCATAATACGCGGGAATTTAGAATACAAAGTTCAGTTCTCATTATAATACAATATATTTAAAATATTAAAACGGTTTCACAATATGTATTATTAGATTAAATAAAGTGCGTAAAATGCCTCCCTAGAACGGGTTACCAAAGTTGGGAGATATTAAAACCATGTACTGGTAAATAATTAATAAATATGTAAAGCATTTTATTTCATAAAAATAGTATTCTGTATATGTGTGTTCTTTATCACAAAGAAACGTCACATTGATTTGATTTTGAAGTATATTTTGCAACAAATGTAATTATGTTTTTCAATTAAGAATTAATTAAAAACTATATTTTATTTACAAATAACTTAAATGAGAAAGGTGCTATCTTTCTTTTCGTTTTAATGTTGTAATCAGTCATCTATTAATTTATTTATTAATGCAATTAATTATTTTTGATTCACATCACACAAGATATAAATGCATAATTGCATATTATTCTACAATGTTTACATCAATAGACGTCAATGCACATAATATAAGATAATAACCGTTGAAAAAGCATTTCACTGAATCAAAAAAAACTCTTGGTATTGTGGTTACTACAATTATTGAGTTTTTAGGAAAATTGTTTGCAATTTCAAAGGGAGTAGGTATTTTAATTTTCTGATTTCTTGAGTGGGTTAGATTTTACGAAGATTGCATGAAAGTTCATGACCTCAGCAACAGATGGCAGTAATATTTTTAATCAATAAATTATTTTTAGTATTTGTTCTGTTGCAAATGTTTGCTGTCAATTTTTCGACCAGCTGTGTGATTCGGTCTGCGCTTGGCAGCTCTTGAAAACTAAATACTTTTGTGTTTTATACAAATGAAAAAAAAATGTAGCGAGCAGTGATAAAATCCATTTTTAAAAAAAGAAAAAGAATGGCGAAATGAAAATCGAATTAAACGAAGTTTAGAGACTGCACTTTCGAGTTCGACAATAAAGACCAAGAGACAAGACCGTACGTCATGTAAAATATGTTGTAGAACATCCAGGGTGTCCACACGAGGCCACCACATTAGAAATGGTTAAGAAAATCCATCATACTAACGTATAGAAACCAGAATTCCGAGTATAGGAACGAATTAATGAATGTCGAAAAGGTACGAGTTGCAAGGTGTGCAACACACCTTTGTCATCCCATAGCAAAATAACATCAATTTGGTTACGAATTCCTTCCACGTACACTATATTTTCCAGCGTTAGCTCCTGTTTCTGAACATGAAGGGAAGGCTCGGCACACATAATTATGTCACTAAAAGTAATTACTGAATTGACCGCCCGTTTTGAACGATTGGAGGAAACTTGTTATTCAGATGGGATTGTATAAAATGTTTTGATTACGACTGGTATGTACCTACTTTTGATACTGACTTTATTGAGTAACAGAAACTAAATTTCATAACTGTACATATTATTTGACACTGACTACTCTCGTATCCTAACTTCTGTATTATTTGATATAGTTATATATCTAGTTTTAAACACTTTATTTAGTCTACAACCTACACACCTTTGCAAACCTTACAACTAATACAAAAAGTTTAAAAATAACAGATTATGAAAGTGCAGAATTCACACAAAGAAATAACAAACACACTTAAATAAGAAACTTCAAACACTCAAAACACATGATCGAAAGTACACTGAATATTGGTTCCCGAATTTGTTAACATAAATAATTAAGATTATATTACGTAAATATTTAAATAAAATTTGGTAATTCAATAATTAATACAAATGAAAACGTCAGTTTTCTAGAAGTTTTATTATATTTAATGGGAATGATCTGTTTCGCCCTTCTAAGGCATTATCAAATGTCTATTTGATAATGCCTTAAAATAGCGAAATCCATTTGATTATTCCTTAGAAGGGCGAAACATGTCATTCCCATAAAATATAATAAAACTTCTAGAAAATTGACGTTTTCATTCGTATTCATTATTTAATGTAGAGTTTAACATCATTGTTCAAGAAACAATACATTTTTACCTAATTTATTTTATGATTAACAGCAATAATTTAATTATATTAGAATTTCAATATACTTAATCTCTAATGTGAGCAGCTCCATAATAGCTAATTTTTTGAAGAATCAACTGGGTCGTGATCAAAATTGAACACGGGTCCCCTGGATCAGGGGCCAAGCGTTCTGTCTCTTAGACCATTACCGTTAACACTCCAATTATAAATTTACGATTCATATTTTTTTTTGTTATATTTATATACCTACCATATTTTCGAGTATTTTGTTGCTTTCTGAATGCATTCTTATTTGGGATTTTGTATTTTGTACGGAAAGCAAAAAACCTATTGTCATAGACGTAACATCAATTTGTAAAGTAAACGATAGAGAGTTATTTAAAAAGTCCATATACAATAATTTTATTTCGTGTAATTAAAAATTAATCTTTTTTATATAATATGTTTTTATCAGGGTTCAATCTTGCGTGAAAATTAGATTTTTTTTTCTTTTTTAAAGCGAAATGGCCGAAATCTGATTTTAATATGAATGATATGTTTACAATAAAAATTCAACTAAACAATATTGCTTAAATAAGCATATTAACCACTCGGATACCTAATTATAACAGCGTTTATGAGTACAGATAAATTTATAATGGGTGAATTGTATAAACCTCATCTCTAGAATTCTCACTGAAAACAATAATTAGAGTTAGGTAATTAAAATGTAAATATATAAATATTAATAAAATCAAATAACTAAATAACCATCAGAGAGGATCGACCGCCAAAATGTTCTATCCTGACATAACTCTCGTGCCTCTTCTACATGCATGCACCGTGACAAGCAAGCTCGTCGATTGTTCGAGCATTTGATTAATTTGGTCATTCCCTTTTATTCCTTGGCATTCCTCGACTTCTTTTTTCCATCCACACTACTCTTATATATATTTTAAACCATTCTTCCCTCTTCCATTCGGTCCACATGTCCAAACCACCTAAATGACTCAGTCTTAATTTTATTTAGGACGCATTAATCCGCTTTACATTCCTTTCTAATTTCTTCATTGTATGTTCTTTCGTACATTGTTTCATGTTAGTGAAAGTACGTCCAGAAGGCAAATACTCTTAATTCTGGAGAGTATCCTGTCTTCCTAATGTTGAACCATCTCTTATGCGTTTCTGGTAGTATACTATACATAATATATTATTTTACCTGTTCTCAATAGATAAGCCTTAAAAATAAATTTTGTAATGTCTGTTGATGAAATAAACTGATTTGATTTGATTTGATTGTTTTTCTCCAGATTGTTCTAAGTGATCTCATAATATAAATAAATAAGAATAGAACTTAATACGATTAAATAATATGCCGATTTGTAGGTACGATTATTCTATTGAAAAAATGTCACCCAACCATAGAGTAGAACAAATGTGAAAAGCTGTACCTACCCAGCGCCAGCGTGATAAAATAAAACACTCATCTTCCATCGCTTATTCACTGCTCGCCGGTTCGCTAATGTGCTTCCGCTGAAAGCGTGCTGGGCTCTCGCTGTGAGAAAGAATTAGCCGGAGGAAATCTGTAAATCAACAATTTGCCACTTATAAACTAATGGGGGTGGCTAGGTTAGGCCGCAGAACGTGATCGAACATTTTTAGCGGGACTTTTTCTGTGGCGCGGCGGGAATCCTTCTGTTTGCTCGGATTGTCACACAGGGTGCTGCCAGGTCCTAAATATTAATAAATATTTGTATTGGTTTTACTAATTTCCTCTTCCGATTTAAAATCAATAGTTTACCGATTTGTGCACGAATTTATTTTTAAAATACGAAGACAAATTAAATGCTAACATTTGTAGAATTTTCACACCATGATTATTGTCAAAGATCACGATAGTGATTTTTTAATTCAGAACAATACCGACACCAGAGCATTCATTATAAAATAATAATTAGTTTTTTGAAATTTCATTCAAATTCATTGTAAATAATGAAAATATTTTTTTTGTAATTTTTTTTTAAATGTAGGTATATTTAGTTAAAATTCACTAAGTTTGTGTCTTCGACCGGTTTTGGCAGCTCGCTGCCATCTTCTGGTGAAGCTAAATATATAATATGCCAGAAGAGCTGCCGAAACAAGTCGAAGGCAAAAACATTTGTGCATTTTAACTAAATGTACGTTTTAAAGAGCTTTTTATTTTTTTGTGTATTTTCATTATTCATTATAACATTCCAAAAGTGTTATGAACAAAATAATGAAAGGTCGTTATATTTATCGGTTATATGCGTTTCTAAATTCAATAAAAGCATTAAATATTTGTAGAATTTTAATACCGTGAATATTGTCAAAGAACGAGATTGCAATTTGCTAATTCAAAATAACACCGACACCAGAGTTCTCATTATAACTTTATAAAAGTGTTATGAACAAAATAATGAAAGGGTCGTTAATATGGTTTGGACACATTTGGAAATAGGTAATTAATGAAGACAGAATGGTGAAGAAAGTATATGTAAACGATGTGAACGGTCACGTGAGGAATCGGAGAAATCGACGTGCGTGCATGACACGATATATTAATATAAAGGAATCAAGAGATGTATGTCAGGACAGAACAATGTAGTGGTCCATTCTTTCTACCTACCCCTCCAGGAAGACGGGGTGATCGTTAGTTAGTTAGTTAGTAAACGTATGCATTTTATTACCATTATTGCTTATGATCGAGAATTAGATACTCATATATTCGATATGACCATACGAATATTACTATTTTTATCAAAATAAACATTCTAAACATTTTTCTACAAATACTCATATTTTATTTTATTTTGAAAGCAAGCTAAAATTCCCCTAGAGCCGTCAATTGTACTGATATAACTATACTTACATAAATAAATAAATAAAAATATGTATAATATATAAAAAGAGGCAACTTCTGATTCGTCACAATTTTATAAAAATGTCAGTTATCAAATATTTCTAATTATGATAGCTATCACTGCAGGAATATATATATATATATAAATATCTATTGATTTTTGATAAACTGAAGGCGTTAAAACTATGGAATTCCATAATGACGGAATTTTTTTATAAATTAAAACACTGTTTTTCCGCTTTTGAGATTATTTTTCTCGACATGTTTCGAAGTCTTACACCTTCATCATCGGGAGAACGATATAAACTGTTATATATAGTTTATATCGTTCTTCCGTTAAAGAAGGTGTAAACCTTCGAAACATATCGAGAAAAATAAACTCAAAAGTGAAAAAAACAGTACTTTAATTCATAAAAAAATTCGTCCATTGATTTTGATTAGCTTCTTAGTACCTTTATCTATTTTTATTTAAATATCCCAATTCGTTAGGTAATACTTATAAACAAGCGTAACACAGCTTCTGCACTATTCTTTTTATGTGACAAAACTAAATTAAAAACTCGATTTTTATTTATTTTGTTTAAATAAAATAACACCCCTGGTAGCACTGCCTAAAACCCCTCTGCCGTGGAAGAAAGCTCTGTGATTTCATTCATTATGAATGTTTTTTCAGCACGGGCGGCCTATATTATTCCAGAAGAGTTTGATTTGTTCTTGGACTGAAAGAGCGCTTTTGCTTTTATGCCAATATTTATTCAAGTCTTCATTTTTATACGTCTTTAAAACAACGTCGCTCCCGGTATTATTAATTCAAACGACGATAAATTAATTATTTAATTTATTCTGTTAGAATACAACGCCGCATAAATGGAAAATTTTTAACTTGATAATGGTTGGTGTATAATTTTATGAGTTCTGTTTTCTTTAAATTATTTATTTAAGAATATGCTCTTAAGTATATAACGTATTTTTCTCGACAGGGAATGAATGACATTGCAATTATTTTTTCTAGATACTTGATTGAATTAAATGTGCACTTTTTACCATTCTGCTTTGCTGAAGTGAAAAACGACCTAAATCCTCCTGAGAGTGGATGTGTGAAAGCAATTTAGGATAATGAGGGAATAATGTTAACGGGAAGTAAGATCACAAAAAAGATGGATGCAGTATTTTAAGGAAATGTATAGTGGTGATACAAGCCTGATTGAAATTATTACAACTTGTGCGAGTGCGGGACGTATAAATAATAATACTGATAAAATAAGTAGATAGAAAGATCCGTGAAAGCAATGAAAATTGGACAATCTGTTGGGTTTGATTGTATCGCCATAGACTTTATTAAAAGCGGTGGCGAAGTAGTTTCTGCTTGGATATGTAAACTATTTAACCATTGCTTGGAAGAAGGATATACGCCGCTCAACTGGAGAAGAGCATTAATTATGCCTCTGTACAAAGGAAAAGGGTCGCGTATGGAATATGGAAACCACAGAGCTATTAGTCTTTTGAGTGTCGTTTGTAAAGTCAATGGCAGAATTTTAATGGAAAAAGAGGGAAATAAGACGAATGAGAAAGTTTGGGATGTCCAAGGTGCCTTTATGATTGGCAGAGGATGTATGGATCAAAATTTTGCACTTCGTACGTTGACAGAGAAGTTTCTGACCAAAAATCACAAACTTAACTATTTTAAAGCCAACTGAGTCACTCGTGTTGTGGAGCCAGGAGATTCGCCTTTTCCCATCACCTCGTTGGCCTTCTATTATATTTTGCCCTCAATGACCAGGTTCAATAATTCATAGTTTTCTCCCATTACATGACTTAAATATGTCTCCTTACGGGTTTGTATATTGGCCAACAATTCCCTATCAACTCTAGCTATCTGGATAATATTTATTTTGCTGGAAATATTGGTTCAAAGAATGCGTAATATTTTGTGATGCAGACACATTTCAAACGCTTCCAGCCAGTTTAAGAAAATATTTTTTAAGGTCCATGATTCATATAAAAGTTGAGACCAGACGTAGCATTTGACCATTCTCTGTTGAAGCTTCAAATTAATGTTGTCTTCACAGAAAACAGTTCTCATCTTATTAATCTTTTTAAAAGCTGCACGAGATATTTCTATTCTGCATTTGAGTTCTTCTCTCGATCTTTAGAAGTAATAAAACCATTAGAAATAATGAAATGAGAGATTTCAACAAATACACAAAGAAAAATTCTTTAACATCAAAAGACGTGAAATATCTCTATATTGTTTCTTGAACAATGATGTAAAGCTCCATATTGAATAATGAATACGATTGACAATCATTTCCATTCGATTAATTATAAAATATCTCAAATACGTTTCTATTGATGAAGTTGTTGAGTTGCTAATGTAAAGTAGTTGAGTTGCGGATGTGAAGTGGTTGAGTTGCGAATGTAAAGTAGCTGAGTTGCGGATATGGAGTAGTTGAGTTGCAAATGATAAGTAGTTGAGTTGCGGATATGAAGTAGTTGAGTTGCAGATGTGAATAGTTGAGTTGTGAATGTAAATTAGTTGAGTTGCTAATATAAAGAAGTTGAATTTGGCTAGCAGTATTAAACTATTTTTAAACAATTTTCAAAGAGTTATCACATATGTCTAAATGTACACATGCTTAGTATTAAAAATCATATATTTACCAAAACCTTAAAAGTGGATGACGATTTTTTGTATCAATTTTAAAAATAATAACATATTGTTATCTTTTTACGTTGTGTGTATGTAGGTACTACTATAACAAGATGTATCTTGACACCCACCAAGGAAACTCTCCCCCAATGAAAATAAAACAAGTAAACCCAAGTTGCGACAAACTTGTTGTCTATTTTCCACTTCACCCGAGAGATGGGGGCACCACACATGACAGCAATAACGGGATATAAGTAAGTAAGAAATTTTGGAAAATGAAGCTGCATTCGCGATAATTGTTTTAATGAGACTACTTTTTGTTTAGCACATAAAAATACATTGCATACGAGTTGGATAATACCCTTGCTAGGCAAAACATGCCACTTCTAGAATTCTCATTCCATGTGTCCAAACCATCACAATGACTTTTTTGACAGCTTATTACGGATCCACTTTACATTCCTCTCTTCCCGTAAATTATTCAATAAAAAAATTATAATAATCGATTGTATCTCAATAGAGACGAAGACGCAAATTGGAAACAGAATATGGTTGATCAAGGTATTTACAGGACTTATGACCTGTCATTGGTTGGGGTTAAGCGCACGCTTTATGTAATACAACATTCCCCATTCCACCTTATTTTTTCTTATGACCACCATGTCTGACAAATTTTTGGAAGTTGTATATATGTTAATCTGCAACACCACCCTTTGCATGGTAGTTTATTCAACCTACACACTAACGCCATCTATGAAGATTGTATTGTAAGCATTAAGCAGAAGATCTTTTTAACGCAATGTGAAAGGATACCGCTATTTAGCGCATTGCTAGAAACCGCCTGGAGATGTCACTCCAATCTATATGCTATAATTTTGACCAGTTTTTTGTTTTTTTACAACATTTTATGGTATGTTTTATGAAACAACAAAAAAATGTAATTTTTTTTATAGTTTATATCTTTCTTTGTATCATATTTTGTCGAATGAAAGGTTATTAAACAAAACAAAGAAACAAACAAACCATCACGCCGTTTCCCCGCAGGGGTAGGCAGAGAGAATGGACCGCCACACTACTCTATCCTGGCAAACCTCTCTAGATTCCTCCACATTCATACGAGTAATACACGCACGTCGATTCCTCCGACTTCTAACATTAAAATTTGATTAATTTGGTCATGCCATGTTTTCCTCGGTCTGCCTCGACTTCGTACCCCATTTACATCATTAACGTATACTTTCTTAACCATTCTTTCTCCATCCATGCGTTCCATATGTCCGAACCAACGCAGCGATCCTTTTATAATTTTGTTCATAATACCTTCTTCCGCTCTACATTCCTTTCTTATATCAGCATTTGAGATTCTGTCGTATATCGTTCTACATTTTTCGTTATTAAACAAAATGTTCAAAATCAAAAATTGTTACACGTGTCACAATTTTTAATACCGATGTAAGTCCACGTGTAGCAAGTAGGTACGTGGAAGCTTTTACCTACTTACTCTTGTTTTTGAGTGCTAGCACACATTATTTTATTTTGCGAAAACGTGAGCATCGGTCACACACGCCGTGGGTGATATTCAACGAAATCCTTTTAGACACCCGTCCTAATGAACTGTCCATTAGCGAGCCGCGTGAAAGCTTTGTACCTTTCGCGAGGAAAAGACCGAGATATCACGTAAAAGTACACACCCATTGCTTTCCATTACACTCAGGAGGTGTGAAATAGGATTTTTATTAGATCCGCACGTTAGATGTCAGAGCATGCATACATATTTATATGAACTACATATTATACTCACACACACAACCAACTTTCTTCTGGTGATCAAATCAAACAAATCAAATCAGTTTATTTTCTCAATAGACATTACAAACATTTTTTATAGTTTAAGGCATCTATTGAGAACAGGTAAAACATAATAAATATATAATACCAGGAACGTATGAGAGATGGTTCGACATTAGGAATACAAGATACTCTCCAAAGCCAAGAGTATTTGTCTTCTGAACGTACTTTCACGACTATGAAAGACATCGATCTCCGAAGCGATCATGTTCAGCAGTTTGATTGCTCTCCCCACCAGCATCACCAGAGGCAGGTTGGTTTTGCATGTTGGGAGATAAAACAGTCTGTGCTGGCGCTGTCGAAGATAACCATCCGGAACATAAAGAAAAAGTGATGCTGGTGGAGAGAACAATTAAACTGTTTAACGTTAAATAGTTTTGGAGACATAGGACGTGTGAACTGGCAAAAGAAGGATGAAAGTAGAATAAATGCAATCAGATCTCTAAGACGAATGTGTGGCAAATCTGTATATGATAGAGTGTCAAATGCAAGTATAAGAAGTTAATGTTGTGCGAATGAAAGTGTTATGGACAAAATAGTGAAAGGGTCATTAATATGGTTTGGAAACATGAGGGTATTAGTTGCAAACCTGGCAAACTCCATCATTAGATGTTTTGAGTAAATTGCAAAAAACTGATACGCTAATAAAATGCGCTTTTTTACGATATATTTTTTTTTTCATCTCAACCAGTTAGTATTTTAAAAGTAATCAGCCATGAAATAATCAACATTATGTTGATAATTAAAGTAAAATAATGAATTTCATTTTGGAATTTGCCAGCTTTGCAACACTCAAGTGGAGGTTGCCATGTTTGCAACAAACCCTATATTTTAATAGCAAAATTCTTCAGAATGAAGCCGAATTTAAAACTGAAAATCAATAAAAATTGTGTGCAAATGTATTATGAATAATACCCAATTCATATCTCACTTTTGATTGTTAGTGGAGTTTGCCGGGTTTGCAAATAATATCCTCACATGGAAAGAATGAGTGAAGACAGAATGGTAAAGTAGGTATATGTAAACGGCGTGAACGGAGCTAGAAATAGAGGAAGGCCGAGGAAAACGTGGCACGACCAAATCAATCAAATATTAAATGTCGGCCACGTGAGGAGTCGGAGAAATTGACGTGCGTGCATGACAAGATGTATGAATGTAGAGGAAACGAGAGAAGTATGTCAGGACAGAACAGTGTGGCGTTCCATTCTTTCTGCCTACCCCTCCGGGGAGACGACGAGATGGTTATTTAGTTAGTTAAAGACATATAACATTTTTAATACCAATTTATGTGCATGTGGGTAAATGTGTTAAGAGTATGTATGTATGTGTTTATGGGTAGGTATTTTATTTTGTTTCTTCTATATTCGCCATAACTTTGTGTTGTAGATGTTTAACGTTTTTTTTATATACCTACCTTGTATACAACACTCACATTTATTAAAAAAATTAAATAAAAATTAAATATCAAACATGTTTCGGACTAACCAGCCCTTCATCTGTCAAAATAACATTAGCCCTTCATAACATCTGTCAAAACTGACCATATTTGTAAACAATTTTATAATATTTTAAATATTTATATAATATCACTGATGAAGGACTGGTTAGTTCGAAACATGTTTGATATTTTATTTTTTTAATAAATGTGAGTATTGTATATTTATTTATTTTATTTATGTGGCGATGAAGTTCGCAAACCATCACATCGCGTCTCCTGCGGGGGCGAAAAGAGAAGGGTGGAGTGGCGCAGCGGCTAAAATGTGGTAGGGCATTATTTCTGCCTACCACTTCGGGGAGACGGCATGATGGTTAGTTAGTACTACTAAGAAAGGGGTATGTGTGTATAATATGTACGATAGATGTACGTGTGTATGTATAAATAATATGTAGAATGCAAAAAAGGAGCCTTGTTTTTGTTTCGTCTAGATTTGAATTCGGGATACGGCAATTGTATTTATTGATTCTTGAAATATGATGAAAAATTCCATATTAAATAATCAATACAAAAGAAAACGTCAGTTTTCTAGAAGTTTTATTATATTTTATGGAAATGACATGTTTTGCCATTCTAAGGTATTATCAAATGTATGTGTGCATTTGATAATGCCTTAGAAGGGCGAAACATGTCATTTCCATAAAATATAAAAAAAACTTCTATAAAACTGACGTTTTCATTCGTATTAAGCATTTCTTCTACTTTCATCCTTCTTTTGCCACTTCAATGTTTCACTTTTATACATAACGTATTGTACATAAGTTTTATTATATTTTCTGGTAATGGCATAATTCGCCTTACCAAAGCATGATCAAACATTTGATATTGTCCCAGACAAGCGAAACAAGTCATTCACATAAAATATAATAAAACTTCTAGAAAATCGACGTTTTCATTCGTATTAATTATTTAATATGGAGTTTTACATCATATTTCAGGAATCAATAAATACAACTGCCATTGGTTTGGCAATTGTACTTTTAACTATTTATTTAAACACCCGTAAGCTTCTTTTTGAACATCCATTAATCTCAGCCACGCTTTCGACTTGTCACGATCTTTGTACGATACATCCAAAATCCACGATACATCCAAAATGCGAATATTTGTGTCTCTGAATGATGATCGCACACAATTCTGATAGATAACTCACGGCATAATATATTCCACCGCGTCTCACGGTTATGTATGGATACAGCGGAGCTAATAAATGCGTTTACGTTGAGCTTAATATTAAGGCACTTAAGGCGACACGGGAGGAGGCGGCGAGACTTAATGCAGTCGTCAAGCGATTGATGGGGCCGCCGGCGCTAATGGACGCCCCTGGCTCGGGGGCGCATTAGCGCGCCACGCCCGTGTCCTCTGGTCCCCGCGGGCGTGACAAACTTCAATTAATTAACCAGGTGACGAATAATGTGCTGATGATATTCGGAATAGTTGCGCCGCGCGCCGGGCCGCAGGGCTGTGCTGTCAGGTGTGCCGATCACTAGGGACATTTTATTTTTATAAATAGAATTGAATGGTGAAAGTAAAATAGGCACTAAATACAAAAAAAAAATAAGTATACAGTTTCGTTCTGTGTGCATATATAATAAAACTGCATACTTAGATTTTTTGTTTGATACTTAGTGCCTATTTTACTTTACGATTGAATGGTTGAAGTAAAATAGGCATTACGTACCATAGAAAAAAAAATATAGATGTATCCAGTTTCGTTCTATATGCAAACTAACTAACTAACTTACCGTCACGCCGTCTCTCCGAAGGGGTAGGCAGAATGAATGGACTGCTACACTTTTCTTTCCTGACATATTTCTCTCGCTTCCTCAACATTCATACATCGTGTCATGCACGCGCGTCGATTTCTCTGACTCCTGACGTGGCCGACATTCAATATTTGATTTATTTGATCGTGCCACGTTTTCCTCGGTCTTCCTCTATTTCTGGTTCCATTTACATCATTAACATATAATTTTTTTACCATTCTTCATTCATTCTCCAGACATTGACATTGACTCCAGACATTGAGTCTGTCGATGCCAGCGAGTCTGGCGAAACCGGTCGCTGTCTAAATAAAGACAAAGTGGAAGTAGTTAAAAAACATCGTTTTATTTATTGTAATTATTATTTAAAATGAACATCCATCAAGAGATTTCAGTAAAATCATTTGATTGCATACTTTGTTTTTTTTTCTTTGCTATTTTACTTTACAATTGAATGGTTGATGCAAAATAGGCACTAAGTACCAAAGAATAAAAAAAACTACGTATGCAGTTTCTTTCTATATGCATGTATACTTTTTTTGTTTGTTGAATCACATTAAAAAAAAATAAAACCTTTTTACTTTCACAATACTTTTTTTCCATTTTTAACAAATATGTTTCGAGCTGCAGACGCTCTTCCTCAGTGTAGAAGTATTAGCTTCATCAGTAAGAAATTTTATATATTATTAGGGAGAGCATCTATGGTCCGAAACACATTTGTGAAAAGTGCAGCATATGTTGTGAAAATTCATTCGAATAATTACTATTTTGAAGAAACTAAATTCATTTGAATAACTTTTTGGAAACATTGTATTATCACACCACTTTTTTGCACTTTTCACAAACATGTTTCGGGACACAAACTTCCCCTCTACAGTCTATGAATTTTAATTTTGGTTGCTGGTGCAAAAAAGTGAAAACTAAATTCCCCTTTTGTTTTTAACCACAAAAGTTGTTTTATATTAAACGTTTATTTGCATATAATTACAATAAAGCGTTTCTCACGGTAGGTTCACTGAAACATAATGTTCGTGAGAAACACACAAAAGATGAGTCACAATCAAAATAACATCGCAACAATATTCAATAAAATGGACTACAAACATCGACTCTGCATACGTTTCTTGCGTATTTAGAATCAATTTTACAACTGTGAAATTAAAATTTAAAAAGCCCACTTGATAAAAATGTTTATTTAAAATCACACCCCTCCCCAGCTCCCATCAGACATTGTGTCTAATATAAACACCTCAGATAGGCTTAAATCGGGGGTATGTTCAGTGCGAGAAATGGAAATGGGGACATATTTTAAATGTGTTTTTCAAAGTATTAAAATTATTTCCAGGATTACTCTACATCATATAGTACTTATAAATTATACTTGCGTGGATACGTATGTACAAATATAATAAACTAATAAATTAAACATTATTTTCGTTACTTTAGAGAGTTGGTTATAACAAAAACAGCAAACATCAAATGTTCAAACAAAACTTGATCCCTTTTTCAAAGCAGGATTATCGAAAGTTAACGCGTCGATTTCAAACAGCAACGTCACTTCACGACGAGTGTCCAAAGACAATTAATAGAATTTTGTTTGTGTTTTGTATTGTTTATTTATATCTAAATACAGTGTACATATTTTCAAAAAAAAGTTTTTTGATTTATTTTAAACCTATTTTTATTTAACGGACTTTCAGCGTTAACGAACACCCCCTCCCCCCAATTAGTCCGTTATATCGAGGTTTTACTGTTTTGTAATTAACTGCTTAATGTTTTCGACGATTTGAAAATTTTGGTTGAGCTCTTTTGTAATGAATAATCCATCAATAATTATTTATATACAATTTATCCCGCTCATTAACATTTCATTTAAAGAAAACGGCCCTTTCTAGAAACTAAAGTCATTTTACATTGGTATATATTATGATCTAATATGACGGTATGTTTGTTATGTAGAAAGGACCAAAGTTGCGGACGTAGCGTGCAAAGTGGCCTCGTTGAAGTGGAATTGGGCCGGTCGTGTAGCGAGAACAACGGATGATCGGTGGACAAGACGCACCCTGGAGTGGCGACCGAGATCCGACCATAGTAATCCAGGCAGACCACAAGCCAGATGGTCTGATAACATCAAGAGAGTGGCAGCAGGTCAATGGCACAGAGCGGCGAGAGATAGAGTTGTAGAGGTCGGGAAGGGAGGCCTATGTTCAGCACTGAACGACTAAGGGCTGATGATGATGATGTTATGATCTTATTTGTCGGTATGTTGTTATGCTCTTATGATATTAGTTGACGGTAGGCAAAAATAATATGAAGATGGTACAAAGTAGACACCGAAATGGATCAAATAAGATACGTATCAAAAAAAGTATTATTTTATGAAATTGTTCATTATATTTGTACCATCACTGTATGCTTAAAATTTATGATATTTTCTTGATTAAAACCTATAATTAGTTTGTCTGTGGTCAAAAATATGAATATGAATCTAAAACATTATTTGTATGATTTATAAAATAAAATAAATATACTCGTATGTTATATATTGTACACGTACAATCCAAATGATACAGAACTCGTATGTAAAAAAAATTTCAAATAATAAAAACATATCTACCTCAATCGGTCGTCGATGCGAAATTTTACCAAAAATTAAAAAATTATATTAGAAAAAAATCTGTTTTTATACAACACATCGCACCGTGAGTGTAAAACCGACGTAAGTGCAAATATACAGTTTGGGGATATGGGAGTTTAAAGATTTCATATTGCTTGGAAAAACTGTTTTTTTTTTTTAAATAAACCAATGATTTTCGGTTTAAGTAATATACCTATAAACCGAAAATCATTGCTTTATTTAAAAAAAAAAAAACAGTTTTTCCAAGAAATATGAAATCTTTAAACTCCCATATCTCCAAAATGTATATTTGCACTTACGTCGGTTTTACACTCACGGTGCAACATGATAACCGAATCTGTTTTTATAAAACAAAGACATGGCCATTAAGAGTAAGATAAGAATCTATAAAGCATGCGTAAGACCAATAATAACATATGGCGTCGAAGCAAGGGCAGACACAGTAAGGACCAAACAATTTTTGAGGACTTCCGAAATGAAGACACTGAGAACGATAGCAGGCAAGACACTGAGAGATCGCGTGAGGAACACCAGAATAAAAGAAATATGTCAGGTTGAGGATATCATAAGATGGATCAGACAGCGAAAAAGGGACTGGTACGGTCATGTTCAAAGAATGGACACCACCAGACTCCCCTATATTGCATTGCATAATCAGCCTCATGGGACTCGCCCTCGTGGAAGACCTCTTAAAGATGGAAGGACAGCTGGGAATATACCTCACAGGAGGAGCAACACTCTGGAGAACCGACCACATAGGTCTACAATAAGGAAGAAGAAGATGATAACCGAATGATGTTATATTATTTAAAAAATAATAATGATTAAAAATTCTCCAAGGCAAGAAAAAAAGCGTTATTAATCTGTAAAAAAATCCCGGATCAGCACTGACAGATAGAGATGCGTGATGTAATAGTGTTATAAATCAAATATCGCAGAATTCCACAGTCATGCCCATGAAAAGGCGCACTTCCATCACTGCTCGGCACAAGACAGATTAGCACTTGAGCTGGTTTAAGTTCGGGCGACAATCGTTTGCCTTTTGTTCGTCGAGAGTGCCTCGGGCTCTCGTGGCGGGGGCGCGCTAATATAGGGCGGGCGCGCCAACAGCGAAAATACACTCTCCATTATCCGCGCACGCATTACAAGAGCTTCAGATTATCCGATATGCAAATTGTCGGTTATTTTTTTTTTTATATTTAATTAAAAATGATCTTTTTGCAACCATTTCGGTAGCCTTGATAATGGTCGAATAAGATAAAAATCCATTATTTTATTTCTTCTTCTTCTTCTTCAAGTGCCCTGTCAGGTCCCCCCAACGGTAGCGATCACCTCGGCGAACCTGTCCCTGTCCTGCGCCGCTCGGAACAGCTCCTCCATACTTCGGATGCCGGCCCACTCCCTCACGTTTCGCAGCCAGGACATATGTTTCCTACCGGGCCCTCGGCGTCCCTCAATTTTCCCCTCCAATATCAGTTGGAGAAGGTAGTACTTTTCCCCACGCAGTATATGACCCAGATGTGAAATCTTCCGAACCTTGATAGTTAATAACAGTGTCCTGCCAACTCTAACTCGCCTCAGGACTTCGGTATTGGTAACCATGTCTGTCCAAGGAATTCTAAGCATTCGGCGATAGAGCCACATTTCAAATGCTTCCGTTCTGTTCATTGAGTTGACTTTTAAGGCCCACGTTTCACATCCATACAATAAAACAGATCACACATAGCATTTGATCATTCTCTGGCGGAGTTTCAAGTTTATGCTATCATTGCAGAATAATGATTTCGTTTTATTAAACGTGGCTCTTGCTGCCTCAATTCTGCATTTGTGTAGTTGCGGTTGCCCTGCACTTCTCTTTGCCGTCCACGGTCTCCAAGTCAGCAGTCTTCTTGTCCACTTTTCATCTGAGCCTCTGGCTATGTGACCTGCCCATTGCTATTTTAGAGTCGCCACCCGGTGGATGATGTCAGTTGGTATTTACATAAAAAATCTAAATTATGACATGCACACATCATCTTTGCCAAGTACAACCGGATCTTTTTTTCCCAAGTGTCAGAAGTTGCCTATTCTGAAAGAATTTGACCAGAATATTTGAAGAACAAATAGTTGTGAGTGTATACTTATCAAATATTTGTTCTTCAAATATTCTGGTCAAATTCTTTGGCATATAGAATGGAATAATACTCTTAGCGGCTTCTAACAATATGTTAGGCGACAGCCTTCGCATTGTGTTAATAAGGTAGTTTGCTAAATGCCGAAAATCATTCTCCATAGATGGCTATTGTATAGGTTAATCTTGAAAAATTCACAAGTGCAATCAAATCTACATAGATGGCTGATTGAAACTGACACGTGAAGATAGATATGGATTTGAAGTATATATACATCTCCAAAAATTTGTCATGCATGATCATAATACCAAAGGTGGAATGGGGAATGTTGTAATTACATAAAAGCGTGCGCTTAACCCAACCAATGACAGGTCATAAGTCCTGTAAACACCTTGATCATCCATGTTCAGTTTCCAGTTTACGTCTTCGTCTCTATTGAGATACAACTAAAAATTTGAATTAACCACCCTTTGGTGTAAATCCAGGATTTCGTATACATGTATAAGTATACACTCACAAATATTTGTTCATTTTTTTATATTTGTCGGACTATATAAAATACTTTTGAATCAATTTTTTATTATTTGTTGTGTTTTCTACAACATAATAATCGGGTTTTTTAATCTCCTTATTAGATCATTCTCTGTCACACCAATATATATACATATTTGTGTCGATTATCCGATTCACCCACCCCTTCAAACCGAATAATTGAGAGTTTTCCGCTAGTAGTCGGGGGGTGCTTTGTGTGAGAGCGACATTATTTGCCCTCTGCACTCCATTAATATCACTTTAATGTAGCGAATTCTGTATTTTGTAGCGAAAAATGTCACCCCGAGCAAATTTTGACAATATTGGTTGTAATATACCCGTAATAGGGTAAATTAAGATGCAATGAAATATCTATGTTATCTATATACTCGTAAGTATTATATAACACATTATAAAAATCAATGATATTGGTACCAACATGTTCAGGGAATGAATCCCACAAGAATTCCATACGTGGATCTGGTTAGAATACCCGATTAACGGCATTCACCAAAGAGACCCTCAAAACGATGGAAAGATAGCTGGACTTCAGCATCACAGTATTAGAATCCTATTATAACAGACTCTTCATTCTACAAAAAGTTGAAGAAGAAGAAATGAACATATTATTCACTATTTCCTACTACATAAGCAAAGGATAATATATCCGCGCACAATCTGCCTCTGGTGACACCGGTGGGAAGAGCAATAAGTCTGCTGAACGCGGTCTCCTCGGATATCGACGTCTGTCATATTAGTGAGGGTACGTTCAGGGGACAAATACTCTCGACTTTAGAAAGCATCTTGTCTTCCTAATGTCGAACCATCTCTAAACCATTCCTGGTATTATGTTGCATGTATATAATATTTTACCTGTACTCAATATATGCCTTAAACATTTGTGCTATTTGTAATGTCTTTTGAGTAAATAAATGGATTTGATTTGAATAATGTACTTGTCCGGATTCATTTACGTACATGGAAGTGAAGCGTGAAAGTCGCAAAATAACAATAAATCTATCATAGAAACATACATACCATAAAAAAAATCGTAATATGATGCTATTTTAGAAGCCGAGACTTTTGTATGAAAATACTGATGCCTTTGAAATGGCAAAATTGTGAAGTAAATTATTTTAAGTAAAACGTACGTTTCCCATTAATCTTATTATGGAAGGGCATTACTAAATGTTTTCGATTAGTCGAAAATAGTTTTATGAATCTGTAATAATGAATATGGATTACCATAAAACACTCCCACTGCATTCCTCTTGGGCATGCTGGGGACCAATAGTTTGCAGATAAGGAGGGATGGTTGCACACTTACCCATTTCTTCAGACTTATCAGGGGATTCTTTGAGAATTCTGTCATCTTGGAGGCTATCTATTTTTATGTTCCAGATGGTTATCTTCGACAGCGTCAGTATACAGAATGTTTTATCTCCCAGCATGCAGAACCAACCTGCCTCTGGTGATGCCGGTGGGAGAGTAATCAAACTGCTGAACATGGTTGCTTGGGAGATCGACGCCTTTCATACTCGTGAAAGTACGTTTAGAAGACAAATACTCCGGACTCTGGAGAGTATCTTGTATTCCTAATGCCGAACCTTCTCTCATGCGTTCCTGGTATTAGGTATATATTTATTATATTTTACCTGTTCTCAATAGATGCCTTAAACTATGATTGTAGTTTGTAATATCTTTTGAGAAGATAAACTGATTTGATAATGAAACTTTAAAATAAATAATCGTTTTTTTTTCAATATAAAATACTAAATGTGGATATTAAAATAATAATCTAAAGATGTAAAACTCCATATTAAATCATTCATACTAATGAAGACGTCTGTTTTCTAGAAGTATGTACATGCCGATACGACAGAAAGTTTCATTATATTTTGACATGCGAAGTTTTATAAATTATTATAAGTAATACATTCATTCTAAGGTCATTCTTCTTCGTAACGAAAATACGGAAACTTTCGTGTAATAAATGTATTATGAGCGCATATTAGTATGTATTATTTTACAACTCGTATAAATAAATCATGTAAATGTATTATTTGCAATCCTTAATTTTTTTCATTACACTCTGTTATTTCCTGTAACAAAGTTAGGCAATTTTTTTACACGAAATTGGGATCTCCCGGCTTAATATAGTGAAGTAAACATTATCAAATATAATAAAAATATGCGTACTACATATAAATGATCGCTTCGGAGATCGACGTCTTTCATATTCGTGAAATTACGTTCAGAAGACAAATACTCTTGACTTTGGAGAGAATCTTGTATTCCTAATCTCGAACCATCTCTCATGCTTTCCTGGTATTATGTATTTTTTTTATGTTTTACCTGTTCTCAATAGACGCCTTAAACTAAAATTGTTGTTTGTAATATCTTTTGAGAAAATAAACTGATTTGATTTGATTTAAATCTCTGTATATGATACTATATCTATACATGACCTGTATAAATTACCCAATTAATTATTATCATACATATTATATTATAAGGTTCACATGTATGTAATTTATCTCAAACATACACTGTCAACAATATTAGCAAGACTGATAAATTTCTGATATTAGCAAGACTGATAATATAAAACATCTGGAAAATAGACGTTTTCATTCATATTAATAAATAAATGTGGAGTTCTACATCTATTTATATATAAGACATGGCATGACCAAATTAATTAATTACTGAAAGACAGCCATGGTCGAAGTAGGAACAATCGACGAGCATGCATGTCACGATGTGTGAATGTAGAAGAGGCACAAGAATTATGCCAGAATAGAACAATGTGGACCCATCCTCTCTGCCTACCCCTCCGGGGAAACGGCGTGATGGTTAGTTAGTTAGGTAAAGAAATCGAATCAGTAATTCAAGTTTTACATTTCGTTTTACTTTGAAAGTAGAATGCTCTGTTTTTTATCGCTATGAGCTAATCAAATAAATCGACTTTTAAATCTGTGATTCAATAATGCACGTGGACATAATCAATATCACGACCTACCTACTTAAAACGGAATTAACCCCGGTAGCCCCGATCAGGGGTAGCGAGCGGCGGTCCGTGGTTCGGTGGCAGTCAGGGGTCGTGAAATCGGTACACTAATCCCGCTGTCATCAAGCCTCTATCGGATAGCTATTATCCCCTGGCGCGGGGTGCATAAGTTTCCCCGATATTCGACAGTGCAACCTTTGCGAAGTGAGGGAGAAATTTATACATATCACGGTGTATTTATTGTGGAAGGGGGGATTTAAGAGGCGAGCGTTTACCAAACTGTTCGGATAAAAGGATTATTTAGATTTTAAAAAGTATATTTCAATAAAGCGAAATTTTGTTGTAAATATTATAAATTTTGCATTTCAGTTATTAAATTATTGTATAAAAAAACTAACTAACCATCTCACCGTCTCCCCGAAGGGGTAGGCAGAAAGAATGGACTGCCACACTTTTCTTTCGTGACATATTTCTCTCGATTCCTCAACATTCATACATCGTTTCATGCACGCGCGTCGATTTCCCTGACTCCTCACGTTTTCAATATTCAATATTCGATTTATTTGATCTTGCCACGTTTTCTTCGGTCTTCCTCTATTTCTAGTTCCATTTACACCGTTAACATACGAGGTGTGGCAATTAAATTCCGAGAATTTTGTTGTGGAGTGCGAACTGGCAACACTGCACGACTGGCGCGCATATGCTTGGTTAGATGGGCCTTTCCACTTAGTTGTAGTGAATATTTCATGGTAATCGGGCGTCTGGTTCGTTTTTTACGGTTGTTTTTCGGATACAAGTTTTTTAACTCGGTCGCAGAAATGACTAACTCGGTTTTAAGCAACGTGCTGTGATTAGATTTTTGGTCGTAACTGGTGTAAAATCTGCAGAAATCCTACGAAAATTACGGCAGGTGTATGGAGATGAGTGTCTGTAGACCCGTAGACAAAGTCTACAGTGGGTGGAAGAGGGTGGGGAGCGCCCAACGCAAGTAAGGATGTCAAATTCACGGCTGAAGGCAATGCTGATCATTTTCTTCGATATTCATGGCATTATTCACCGTGAAAACGTTCCTGACGGCCAGACAGTGACTGGAAAGTTCTATGTTGAAGTTTTGGAGCGGCTGCGACAGCGCGTTTTCCGTAAACGACCCGAAATCGCACCACGGTAACGTGCCGGCTCATTCCTCCTTGATTTTGAGGGAATATTTGTCGAAAAAAAGTATCCCAACTTTGCCGCATCCACCCTACAGCCCCGACTTGGCCTCCTGTGACTTCTTCTTCTTCCCTAAAATGAAGAGTCGCCTCAAAGGATCCGATCATGACAGTGTGGAGGCTGTCCAGGAGGCTGCGACCGTCGACTTGAAAGGCCTAACTTTAGAGGACTATCAAGGCTGCTTCCAATCATGGGAGAAATGTTGGAAACGTTGTTCTGAGTTAGGAAGGGACTTTTGTGAAAGCCGTTAAAAAATTTGGTTTCTAACTTTATTTGCCTGTGTTTTATTTACAAATTCTCGGAATTTAATTGCCACACCTCGTATATATGTTTTTTACCATTCTTTCTTCACTCATTCTTTCCATGTGTCCAAACCGTCTGAATGATCCTTTCATTATTTTATTCATAACACCATCATTCGCACCGCATTCACTTCTTATATTTTCATTCGACACTCTATCATACACAGAGTATGCACACATTCGTCTAAGAGATCTCATTTCTACTGCATTTATTCTTCTTTCATCCTTATTTTGCCAGTTCCATGCTTCGCTTCCATACAAGATTAAATAATGTATCTTAAAATACAAGAAAAAATCATTTAAGTCCATTATTAAATAAAATAATACCCATGAACAGCAAACATTGAAATTTATATTTATTTGTAATAATTTATTTACATTTTTTTTTTTCATTTTTAAAGACCTTTGAGCACGTATGCCGAGCCGGAGAGACCAGAATAATTAAGACCCTGTACGCGTCTAGACCAACCGTAGTAAGACCTCTAGGAAGGCCTAGACAGCGTCTAACGGATACCGTTCTGGCTGATCTGACTAAGTTGGGCGAATTGGACTCTTGGGAGCTACCATAAAAGCGCAGGATCAATCAAATCAAATCAGTTTATTTACTCAAAAGACATTACAAACAGCATAAATGTTTAAGGCATCTATTGAGACAGGTAAGATATTATACACATACAACATAATACCAGGAACGCATTAGTGATGGTTCGACATTAGGAAGACAAGATACTTTCTAAAGTAAGAGTATTTGTCCCCTGATCGAGGAGCTTGGAGGAAAATCTTCAAGAGGTGTATGACCGTAGGAAGAAAGTAAGACAATTTTAAATACCTTTCTATCTTTTTTATAGTTCGACATATTTTGTCATAGTAACAGAATGCTTTTGTGTGTGCTAATGTGCTAACAAAAAAAAAAAAAAAACGATTTTTTTTTAACCATACTACCAAAAATAAAACCAATATAAAAGGAAGCTAACCAAGCAGATATACCAAGCCTGAAAAAATAATCAATCTCTCTATGAAGGAAATATGATGCTAAAAACCAAGGATCAGAAAATATAATTTTATATTAAAATGTTAATGATCAAATACGAATGCTTGTAATAATTCAAATAGCAGTGTGACATTTATACAAGGGCAATATTTTTATAAGGGAAGATACTTATTTAAATTGAGTTTATTAAGAAAATAAATAGTCCATTATTTTGGTCAAAACACTAAGATACTTCAATATTATTACTATTAAAATTTTAAACACTGTTATAATATCCCATTTTCTTTTTATTGTTGTGTTGGCTTCATCAGGTGTTACAATAAACTATTTTTTTGTTAATTTGGCTAATTTTAACAGTAAGAAAATTAATGTTTTTTAAATATTTTTATGGGTACATACAGGGTGGTTGCATCCATAACTATTCAGTATTTGAATTGATCAGCAAGCAACGGATTATGCGACAGGGTGAATCAATCACCGGCTGTCCACTTTCCCAGAGGATATAACGCCATAGATACGTCGCAAACCGGTTTAGTGTAAATAGTGTTAATTCTAATTGACGGCTAAATCTCAAATAACAACAGACTCGTATCTTAACCGTAAATTGTTTTGTAATGTAAATTAATATGGTTTTTATCCTCCCCGGAAATCGGACCCGGAGCCTTCGGGGTGGCAGTCAATGCATTTACCACTCGGCCACGAAGGTCGTAAGATAGAAAGAATAGAATTTTGTAAATTAGAAGAAAAAAAAGTAATAAATAAGACCATATTTTTCAAATGTTGATACCAATCTCGATTGTGTACTATTTTTTTTATGAATTTAAACACTGTATTTCCACTTTTAAGTTTATTTCTTTGGACATGCTTCAGTTATTACTTCATATAAAAAGAAAAGAAAATGTAAGATGTACGAAAACATATTTATTGTATAACTGTTAATTCAAAAACTTTGTTTTATATCACAAATTGTATTTATTTTATTTTACGACAGCTGTTTCATCAACCAATGTTGACATCATCAGGTGTTACAAAAATATATATCAAATGTCAAATTTTAAAATTAAAGTAAAATAAATACAATTTGTGATATAAAACAAAGTTTTAGAATTAACAGTTGAAATGTTAAAATATCATAGTGTTTCAGCCAAAACAATGGACCATATTTATTGTGTTTGAATGTATAAAACACATCTGATAAATAGTTATTCTTTTGAATACAATGATCTTCAAACGCAACAGGAATTCTCGCATGATTTAAAAAAAATACAGCTTTTATAATCAATTGTTTTGGCGGAAACACTTTGATATTTTGATATGACAACCTTCGTGGTCGAGTGGTAAGTGCATTGACTGCCACCCTTATGGTCCCAGGTTCGATTCCCGGCAATGGTAGTATGGTTGTCACAATGTCTGGTGCAGAATTCACTTGACAATAAAATGGCGATATATTAGCTACCTATCACATGTCACGAGAATCAATGATAGCTATACCCTTTACATCGATTTGGCTCGCGCTGTAATGATGTAAAGAGCGATTCAACAAAATGATAATATTTTTTTAATGTATACTTATACTTGTATACGAATACTGGATTTCACCCATTGCGGGTTGTCAATGCATGATTTAATTGTATCTCAATAGAGACGAAGATGAAAAATGGAAACTGAATATGGTTGATCAAGGAGCCTTTCACATTATGTTAAAAAATATGTTCTGCTTAATGCTTAATAAACATAAATCTCCATAGATGGCGTAAGTATGTAGATTATATAGATTAATCTTAAAAGATTAACATATATAATCAAAATCTTCATAGATGGCGCATTGAAACTGACATGTGAATTCTGCCGTTGTACTTTAACATATATACAACTTCCAAAAATTTGTCTGACATGGCCATAAGAAAGGTGGAAGGGGGAATGTTGTAATTACATAAAGTGTGCACTTAACCCAACCAATGACAGGTCATAAGTCCTGTAAACACCTTGATCAACCATATTCAGTTTCCAATTTGCATCTTCGTCTCTATTGAGATACAATTAAATCATAAAATGATAATAAATTAGATAGATAGATAATAATTAAATTAAATCTAGTTGGTTGTAAGACCTGACGATGCTAACATCGGTTAGCGAAACAGCTGTCGCGACTAAATATAATCAGTTGTGATATTCATTGTGTATTTTAAAAAAAAATTTAAACAGTTAATAAAGTTCTTACCCAACTGTTGGTGACAAAAGCTAATTTAAATAAAAAAGATAAAATTAACATACATTTAATTACGGACTTTTACGGAGTAATTACGACCTTTACGAGAAAGACAAGTAACAAATTACCCAAGATTATTGTTGTCTTTTGTTGGGTGTGAAGTCTTATCAATAACGTAATTATATTATACATTTTAAATACAAGCTGTAGGTGGGTGCAGTGTTATTATTATGAATGTAAATACATAGAAGATAATGCGGAACAGGTAGGTATAACGTAACCGATTACACGAAGATAATATCGGTTTCACAGTTGAATGTAGGTGTAGGTATTTACAGTGTACAATCAACAACCATATCCAACCAACATAGGGTTATAATTTGTAGGACTAGACACGCATGGCCTGCTGTGCGATCAACCTGAGGGCTTCATGGCTACTGGCGGGTTGGAGCAGGGTTGCCAACAATTTTCATCGCACTTAATTATAAATATAAAAAATATTAATTAATGAATGACGAAATAACGTGTAATATGAATAATGAATATAGGAAGACCGGGGAAAACGTGGCACGATCAATTCAATCAAATAATACATTTCGATTACGTCCATTCTTTCTGCCTAGCACGTTCGGGGAGACGGCGTAATGGTTGATTAGTTAATTAATATAATAATATTATTTTAAAGGTCTGAAATGAATCGACCAGGAATGGATATAAAAACAATCTAAAAGACGTGTAGTCAATGATAAAACGACGTTTAACGACTTTTGTGGCAGAGTGGTATGAGTTCTGACTTCCATACCGAAGGTCCCGATGGCATAATTGTCACACTGTCTTTGGTCTGGTGTAGAATTCACGTGACAATAAAATGGCAATAGATTGGCTACCTATCCATGTCATAAGATTCAATATAATAGCTAAAATAAATTGTATACAGTAATTGGGTTCAAACGACCTGTTGAATACAAGGAAAAAAAAGTAAAAACTAAACTGAAAAATTAACTATTAGTCTGCAAAATTACACTAGTTATAAGAAAAAATAATGATCAATCCTTTGAGATACTAATTTATTATATTTTATGTGAGTGACAATTTTCTCTTTCTTAGGACATTATAAAATGTTTGATATAATAATTTCCTACCGAGGCGAAACAGGACTCTTAAAAATATAATGAAACTTCAAAAGAAAAAAAACGGACGTTTTCATCAATATTTAATATTTATTATGGAATTTACAGCATTATTCAAGAAACAATGCACGATGAAAATATTTAAAACACTTGTGCACTTTGTTTTATCCAACTTACCAGTTTCGGTCTGAATAAGTTACAAAAATAGTTCGTTTTTGTAAACCTAACAAAGCTCCGGCGGGAGCGAAACCAGTTGGTTTAATAAAACAAAAAAAAAGTAGTTTAAAAACAAAGTACACAAGTGTTTCAATTTATTTTTAATAATTTCACTACAAATTAAGTGCTTACGAAAGTATAATAAACTATCTTCTTCTTCTTCTTATAGGTCTGATGACCTGTTGTTGGTTGCATCGCCGTCCTCCTGGTAAGTGGACTGCCGTGTCGGAAACTCTCTGGTGAGCTATCTTTTAGATCCTATTTTCTTACATACGGAAACATGCTTATTCCAATATCTTCTTTTTTGGCGCCCCCGTATGATAATGTCTTCAACCTCACAAATTCTTCGGATTTCTGTATTTCTTATTCGGTCACGAAGGCTTTTGCCGGCTATACGTCTTAGTACTTTCATCTCGTTGACGCGCAGAAGTAATAAATTATGTATTCAGAAAATAAATATAGTCGAATTCGGTTATTAAGATCATGGAAATAGCGAGATCTCGAATGTAACGAGGAAACATTCGTTGTCATTTTATTTCACAATTTTATTTTACAACGAGCTCCTTCCAGATATACCAAGCAAAAAATATGTATTTTTGTTTGAATTATAACTTTTTGTGTTATGTGACCGCTCCAGATACTTCATGTCTTCATGACATGGGTATGTTTGTAAGCATTTAAAAATACCCATTCTCTAATATAACGAGTAACGCTTATAAGATATAATATGATGATATCCGTCTCAAAAATAAAATGTCTAACAATATCCAGACAGCCTCTCAGATGCAAATTGGTTGTAGATGATAAACCCATAGAACAGGTCATGAAGTTCAGATATCTGGGTGTGGAGAGATCTAGTTGCAGCGATCTATATATTGAAGTTAAAAAACAGATATCCGGATGTCCAAGGGACACTGTCTGGGACAATAAGTATATGCTAGTGGAAAGCAAAGTTAGAATTTATAAAACATGCATCTAGCCCATAATGACATACGGAACCGAAGCAAGAGCAGACACTGTCAGAACCAAACATCCCTTAAGAGTAGCAGAAATGAGAATATTGCGACCTATTGTGGGGAGAACCCTTAGAGATAGGATACCCAATGAAAAAATTCGCAAAGCCTGCAAAATTGAAGACATAGTGAGATGGAGTAGATAGATAATACGATTCTGGAGGGACCACATCGAGAGAATGGATCCAGCAAGAATTCCTAATATCGTGATGCACGAGACTCCAGAGGGCCGTCGCGACATGTCGACGCGTCGACCACCAGGACGACCACCAGAGAGATGGAGAGAAGGCTGGTCGTCTTCATCACAGGAAGAAAGTTGATGTCCTGCTTAAAAAGATCGCAAGATCTACAAACAGAAGAAGAAGCTTATGACGAGCAAACTTTTTTTAAAAATATATCCAGTATTTTCATAAAATAAAAATATTTTTTTATGTACGATTTATTTTTCTAAAATAAGTTGTGCACAATCATTATGCATCCGATTGTGTGACCAGTGAGGCGGACGTACTGAATACACAATACATGGGGCAGGCGTGAACACGCGGATCAGCGCTCCCCTCCCACCCTGCCCGAACACCACTGACTGTATGCGGCGCACAGCCCTGTGTACAGAAATACAGATACACAACCCTGCTTCAGTGGTGTACTCAGCAACATTTCGTAATATTTTTATTAAAGATTTTATGTTGTCAAATGGACGTTTTCAAGTAGTATATGAATCGCACCCACAATACACGCCGCGCTTAAGAATGAGACTCAAAAATATAATAAAGGCTAACTTACTAACTAACTAACCATCACGCCGTTTCCCCGGAGGGGTGGGAAGAAAGGATGGATCGACACATTGTAATATTCTGACATAATTCTCGCGCCTCTTCTATATTCACACATCGTGACATGCACGCCCGTCGATTGTTCCTACTTAGAACATGGCCGCCTTTCAGTAATTAATTAATTTGGTCATGCCATGTCTTCCTCGGCTTCTTTAACCATTTACACTACTTGTATCTTTTTAACCATTCTTCCCTCACCCATTCGTTCCACTTGTTCAAACCATCTTAGTGTCCCTAGGCTAATTTTGGATTTGTATAACGTCGTATCTGTCTAGATAAAGCTCTTTGTAAATACCGTTTTTAGTAGTCGTAAAACGGTGTTGATATGTAGATATGAAATGGAAGCTTGGAGCTGGTAAAATAATTACATATAAAATATAATAAAACGTCTATAAGATAGACGTTTTCATTTATATTAATTATTTAATATGGACTTTTACAACATTGTTCAAGAAATAAATTAATTAATTTTTCTACTTTTTGACCCAAGGTTCTAAAAGTGGGCGATAACGCCCCCTTGTGGGCTTTCGAGACTTTCAGGGGGGCAGTAGAAGACCCATAAAAAATAGAGACAAAAAAAAACACGCTAATCATTTCTTCCTTTTCTTCGTTCGGTATTCTACCATACCTCTGTCGTTTTCAGATACCTACATAAAAGATTTAATAATATTTCAAAATTCAACTATGTGTTTCTAAATATTTGAAATAACTTTTATGGGAGGGGGCGTTGAACGTTAATTGTAAAAGGGGTCGTGGCCCAGAAAAGATTGGAAACCTATGTTTTAGACCCTTGGCCTTTTCCTTTTTTCAAGCTGGCCTCTCTTGGGAAGTTGACTCCCAGATATCCCTCCGTCTTTATGGTGGTCTTCCTGGGGGACGGTAGCCAACAGGAATCTGATGCATCACAACGTGTGGGATTCTGGAGCGATCCATCCTCTGCACGCGCGGATTCCCGTGTCTTCTGCGTTGTATGCCCCATCTGACAAAAATAAACCCTTCTTGCAGATTTCGCGAAAAGAATTTAAATATAATGGTCAATACTCCCCGCCACTGAAGTAAACATAGTCGCACCGAAAATGCACGTAGATCACACGCGGCGCGAGGCATGCCTATATGGCTTAACTCTGTCCCGGCCGTATTTACGTGAATATTTCACTGATGCATTTCAGCGACAATCCAAAGTGATATAGACACAGACGTAGGTACTTATTGAGGGGTATTTAACAGCATACGATCTAATACGGAATACATGTCAGTTGATGAGTGTAAGAATGTCGGATTTCCATTTAATTCCGTAAAAGTAAATGATAAAACTCAAATTTGTTTATAACTATCATTAGTGTAATTCAGAAGAAAACTTTTTGATTTCATATCTTCTTTTGTAGTCTGAAGTTTGTCGATCTATCTGATAACCATAATTTTAAAAATCTAAAGATTGACCATATTTGTCATTTAGAATTATTTAACAAGGGTTTCTAACAACGCCCTAATAATATTTTTTATTACATTATCCTCCGTTATAATTATGATATTATATATGTAAAAATAATCCATATTTATTTATTATTTCTTGAACAATTATGTAAAACTCCATATTAAATAATTAATACGAATGAAAACGTCAGTTTTCTAGAAGTTTTATTATATTTTATGGGAATGGCATGTTTCGCCATTTTAAGGCCTGATCAAATGTCCTGTGTGACATTTGATAATGCCTTAGAAGGGTGAAACATGTCATTCCCATAAAATATATTATAACTTCTAGGCATGTTTCGCCCTTTTAAGGCCTGATCAAATGTCCTGAGTCACATTTGATAATGCCTTAGAAGGGTGAAACATGTCAATCCTATAAAATATATTAAAACTTCTAGGCATGTTTCGTATTAATTAATGCATATTTGATTTTTACACTGAGGTATTAGTTATTTAAAAAATACATAATATTATTCAGTTCCTACCTTCTTTACATTCGCCATCGCTTTGTGTTGTGGATTCTTGTTATTTATTTTTGAAAAACATTGTATTTGAATAACTTTTTGAAAACATTGTATTTTCACAGCACTTTTTTGTACCTTTCACAAACATGTTTCGGGACACAGATTTGCCTTCTTCAGTGTATGAGTTAATGAATTTAAACTTTCAGTGTATGAAAGGTGCAAAAAAAAAATTGTAAAAATATAATACAATGTTTTCAAAAAGATATTCAAATGTGAATCCAAAACAACAAAGTGATAGCGAATATAGAAGAAATTTACAAATATATTTTGGATTGAACATATCGTTCATAAGTGTATAAATTTTAACAATAAAATTATACAAAATCGTTACGAATATACTAAAAAAAAAGAGGCGGAGTTTAATCAAGAGGTAGAAGTATTTGCTATTTAATTAGGGTTGTAGAGAAATGGAGCATGTTAAAAATGGGACATAAAGTAAGGTTAATTGTTTTCTTCTTATTTCTGTAGCTCTAACGATCTGTTCAGACAGGATATCATTTTTTTCCTGTGATGAAAACCGACTTTTTCTATTTCTTTGGTGGTCGTCCTCTTCGTTCCTATTATTTGAATTACACAACTAATTTTAATGTAATTTCGTAGGAAGCAATATTTTTTTTGTATTACATTTATTAGTTACTAAATATAGGTTCATACAATATGTAATCCTGATATTGTTTATTGTTTGAAATCTGCGAAATCTGTGAGGTCGAAGATGTAGTCAGATGGGGACGTCAAAGACGGCGATACTGGCATCAACATGTAGAAAGAATGAGCTCAAATTGAATACTATAATAGCTCTCCATGGAACGCCAAACGGACAACGCCGACCAGGAAGACCCCCGAAACGGTGGAGAGAAAGCTGCAGTTCAGTGTCTCAAGAGGACCCGCCTGAAATAACAGACTCCTGAGTCTACCAAAAGTGAAGAAGAAGGAGAAGAAGAAGAAGTTTATTGTTTCTTGAAGAATGATATAGAACTCCATCTTAAATAATTAATACGAATGAAAACGTCAGTTTTCTAGAAGTTTTATTATATTTTATGGGAATGACATTTTTCTCCCTTCTAAGGCATTATCAAATGTCCTGGGTGATATTTGATAATACCTTAGAAGGGCAAAACATGTCGTTTTTCTTTCGTATTAATTATGTTTATTTATTAGCCAATCGACTTCGCCAGTGCAATAAATCAGCTGAATACAAATGAAAAACCGGTTAGCTAAATTCAATATTTTTTTATATTTTCTTATACATTATACGAGTTTTGTTAAAAAATGTGACTTCTAATTTCGGGGGCTACGTACATTCAATTTTCAAATGTTTTTTTGGTATGTTGGTACATATATCCCCAACATATGATGACATTATCAGCAATTTTTAATTTTTAATTGGTTTTTGACAGATTTAAAGGTTAGACGTGTTTTAAGAACCGTATACAATTTGTTTTAAGCTATTATATTGATTCTCCTGACAGTGTGACAATCACACTAATATCGCCGGAAATCAAACCCGGGACCTTCGGTGTGGTAGTCCGAGATCGTCCAGCCACTCTGCCACGAATGTCGTCAATATATTATACTTTGTTAAAACTAACTAACTAACTATCACGCCGTTTCTAAGAAGGGCTCTGTAGAACTAATGGTATGCAACGTTGTTCTTTCCTTACATACTTCTCTCGCATCTTCAACATTCATACATCGTGTCATGCACACACGGCGATTTCTCCGACTCCTCACCTGACCGACAATTAATATTTAATTGATTTTATAGTGCTACTTTTTCCTCGGTTTTCCTTTTTTTCTTGTTCCGTTTACATCGTTTACATACATTTACTTTCTTTATATATTTTTTTCATTTATTATTTCCACGTGTCCAAACCAACTTAATGACCCTTTTATTATTTACTTCATAACACTTTCATTCGTACTGCATTCCCTTCTTATATTTGCATTGACACTATCATATACAAATTTACACAGATTCGTCTAAGAGATCTCATTTCTACTGCATTGTTTCTATTTTCATCCTTATTTTGCCTTCAGTTCTATGCTTCACTTTCATACATAAGGGTCGATACAATAACACCATTGTGCACGCCCATCTTAATTTTTTTGGATAGCCTTTTTGACGATGACAAATTAACACACCATTTACTTTGTTGCCTGCCCCAACCCCACTTTCAATATCCTTCTCCTATACATACTTCCTAAATAAACAAATTCATCTAATTTTTCAAGATTTTCATCGTTCACGTTAATGTTACAGACTGTCATGCTTTCTTGTTTTTCTAAAATCAAAATGCACCGTTACAATTATAACAAATAATTATCATTAAACCTTGTAAATGTTATTTAATCGTAAATTCTCTTTAACATTATATTTTCCAGTAGCAAATTGGGAAAATTACTTTTTTTACAGATTCTCAGCTTCAACGGACACAAAATTTTCGCCTGAAACATGATAACATCGTTCTTCTACAAAAGCTTCGACGGAATGTCAGTGTTGCGTCTCGCCAAGTCACAATAGAGCCTGGCCCCTCCTCCGGAGCCCAGCGCCGCTCGTGATTGGCCGTCGCCGGGTACCCGCCCACCGTCATTCCATCGTGAAGTTCGGCGAAAAGCGACATCGACGTCACGACGCCTTGGCTTACTAAGACGCCTAAGCTCCTTTGCAAAAGTGCATCGCCCCACACATTGAGCTCATTTATGACAACCGCTAAAAATACCGCTAATAAATAATTTAAAAAAATGGTCATTTTTGAATAATTGTCAGTTCAATTACTATAAATTCGTACTCGATGATTTTTTTTACATTTGCATAGAAAAACACCAGAGCATTCAAAATAATTATTATATATATAGTTAGATAAATGCATTAGAAAATTAACAGTAGTACTACAACTAAATTTAACAAATTTAAATTAATGTCTATTTTTTAAATCTATTTTAATCACAAAAAGAAAAAAATAAGATGTCAAACACATTTATGGAATAATAATTTTTTTTATATATATTTAAGTCATCTTATATTTGATCCAAGTAGAAATTAGCCTTTTAAAAATAAAGTCGACATTTGAAAATATCCTAGCAAGGCAAAATATGTCATTCCCGTAAAATATAAATAAATAAAATTTCCATAAAACTGATGTTTTCATTAAAATCAAATATTTTTATTCATTGAGTGCTTATATTAAATATGACGTTTAGATCTATAATTTTACTACATAAATCGATATTAATACTGTTGAAATAAATCAAAGATACAATGTGTGATATTTACTACAAAATAATTATTGAAAATATTTGAAGTCAATGAGTCATCAATGTATAATATGTATGTTTTTGTTTGTTGTTAAATTAAATTGAAAGTTAATTACAACCGGACTAAGCAAGCGAAGTAAGAGGCGGTCCTCCCCTTCAGCGGCCTTCCAGGCGAAGGGGTAGGGGGATGACAAAATGGCCTGCGGACTCCAAAGTCGCATCGCTTCTATACTGTTATCCCTCTCTGCCTCGTACAAATGACGTTATTCCGCGTGTTTCATCCCCTTCTCACTCGCAGGGGGAGGCTAGACCGGGGCTCCAAGGGATGCTGTATGCGGGAGGCGGCATTAGCCGACTGATAGTGGCAGATATCGCTTCCTAGCGACGGAAACGATAGGAAGATTGCACAACTTGTCACGGGGATCAGCCGACGTCAAATTTTATAATTCTTTCAAATATAAATATCTTTTGACTATTGAATAGTTATTTTATACTTTTTAACTTATGAAAAGTAATATTTAATCTATATTTTAAGTGTAAATACAACTTATAGTTAATTAAAACAAATTCTCACAATGTTTTTATCGTTCGCGCCATTGTATGTAAAAAGTTAAATAGTTCTCCCTGTGTGATGACAACTGTACTTTGGGATAAGCAACGCTCTGCTCCTATAAGAAGAATGGGCACAGGTATGTTTAATCTATTTTTTATTATTTTTCTAATAAATCCACTCACATATTTTGGTATTTACATAATCTCATTATACTCTGATTTATATCTGATTTTAACACAATTTTATAATTTCTTCTGCCATCGCTCCGATAAAAAAAGTCCATTATGAATCTTAATAAAACAAAAACAGTGATCACAATATGTCAATTGTGTGACCACAAAGTTCTTTATAATAATTGAAAACTTTGGGTTGTTATTATAAAATTGTACTTGGGTACAAATATTTTGTGGTTTTTTTTTAAAGAATAGGAAACAAATTATCATTTGTTTTAATTCAAAATTAGAACCATTCTGTTCTTGTCTTATAGTACTAGTATATTTTCAATCGTAAAATAAAAAGGTTTTAACAATGTCATATATTATTTTTACTTTTATATAAAATGTTTTTATGCTGACAATATATTTAGCATAACAGTAAAACGTATATATCTATCTTGACAACTAAACAATTTCATGACTACCTAAAACCACCGTAAACTTTGCGTTGGTTTATTAAATGTAACCACAATTTTATAATAATTACAGTTAATTTAAAATTGTTTTATGTAACTATGTACACATTTAATAGAAAACTGGAAAACTGTTTCATTTTCGATTTTTTAATATAATAACTACTTTCAAATCTATTTAATACTAAATAATTTATTACAGTACCAAATATCTATATCTGTAGCTGAGAGCTATAATGTCTACCATAAAGTGAATTTTTGTCCGAAATGAGCTATTTACATTTATGCTATAATCGACGCTGTATCCATTATATAGGTATAGGATAAAAGAAAATAAGAGTTTCATATTGCTTAGGATTTTTTTTACTTTATATCTTAACCCTCATTGTGCGACTGGCTTCATTTGCAGTAAAATTAGTCTTGAACTGCGGTTGGCTACATTTACAGCTTAGACTGGCAGTCATAGTTCATCACAATATTACTTACAATTTAATAGAAGAAAATAAAGTAAAAAGGTTTATAAGATATATTCAAATATGAACCGCATATGTCGTCTACTGCAATTCGAAACCGAGATTTTTATTCGGACTGCGAATGTAGCCAGTCGCACTATAGGGGTTAACGGTTACTTCTTACTATACTAACTGTGTAGTAGGTGTACTATATTATATGCTGGAAACTGTGGCGATGATAACGCAATATGTACATAACTTTTTTCAGAGATTAAATCACCTAAGACTGTATGGCCTTCGGGTACAGATATACCTATATCTGAACTATATAGTTGGTAAAAAAATATCACTAGCCTTGAAAATCAAAACTACAAGAATATTCGAAACGCCAGTTACAGAAGAAATAACAGAACATGATCATATCCAAAAATCAAAAAAATATCCTACAATCCATGATAGTATTTTATACTTACTTCCTAACTCTTGAAGAGTTTTAGCCTCCTTGATGATTTTTCGCCAAGCTTCTTGATCCTGCGCCTTTTGCTCCCAGCAGTCCGATTCGCCCAACCTAGCCAGGTCAGTCAGAACATTGTCCATTAGACGCTGTCTTGGCCTTCCTAGAGGTCTTACTCCAGTCGGTCTAGACGCGTACAGGGTCTTGATTGCTCTGGTCTCTTCGGCTCAGCATACGTGCCCAATCCATGCTAGGCGACCGGCTCTCATGGTGCTCGTTATAAGGGGCTGCTGGGTCATCGTACTGACCTCTTGGTTGGTCTTATGCCTCCAAGTTCCCGCTGCAACACCGGGTCTGGGTCCCAGGTTAATTCTAAGTATTCTATTCTCAAACCAGTAGATTCTTTGTTATTCTTTTAGAGTCATTGTCCATGTGTCACCACTGGCTTAATGGTGGTGTTATAAATACGCAGCTTGGTATTTCTGGATAGAAGCTCGGACTTTAGGAACGTTCGCAAGGAGGCTGCAACTCGTAGGCCTTTTTGAACTCTGTGTTCCAACTCCGCGTGCATATCGTTGGCTTCCGTCATGACCGTACCGAGATAAGTGAACTCTCTGACTTGCTCAATTTTATCTACCTCCATGCAAATATCTCTCAGTGGTGAGGCTAGGCCATTATTACTCTTGGAAACAATCATTACTCGATAGTATTCTATAATAAAAATAAAATTTCTCTATCAAAAGCTAATTTGTATGTATTATAAATAAAAGGAAAATTTTCTCGTGAAATTAACAGAAGGGGTTCTTACGTTGTCTGTTTAATAGATTCCCAAAGCCTGGCTCTTAAACAACAATGAAAAACAATCCACCCTTTCTTTTTCTTCCGTCAGAAGAAAAACTAAAAAGGGAAAGAAATTAGTAAGATTGGCGTAATCCTGCTAATTCTTTTTTCGTGCCGATCTAGAGGCGGGGGGATCAGGCGAGATGAGATGAGAACCAAACGGTGTATTCTACACTTTATTTACTATATTTCTTATGTAGAACTTAATAAATATGTATGTACAATACGTTATGTATAGAAGTGAATCATTGAAGTGGCAAAAGAAGGATGAAAGTAGAATGAATTCAGTAGAAGTTAGATATCATAGAATAATGAGTGGAAAATCTTTGTATGATAGAGTGTCGAATGAAAATATAAGAAGTGAATGCAGCGCAAATGACAGTGTTATGAACAAAATAATAAAATGATGGTTTGAATACATGGAAATAATGAATGAAGAAAGAATGGTAAAAAATAGTATATGTTAACGATGTAAACGGAACGAGAAATAGAGGAAGACAGAGGAAAACGTACCACGATTAAATAATTTAAACATTGTATGTCAGCCACGCGAGGAGGAGGATGAATCAACGTGTAATTTAGAGTATAAAATAGTTATAATGGAGATTTTTTTGTTAGATGTGTAAGAGAATTATTTCATTAACGAGAAAAACTGATTATTGTATTGAAAACATTTAGTTTAACTCCTAATTTAATTATCTCCGCAAGTTTTACTATAAATATATGTATTTTTAGCGGAGGCAAATTGACATACGAGTATATATGATATATAAAATATTACACTAAATTTTCACTATATAAATGTTTACTTAATTATTACAGAAACAATGAAAACTCATTATTAAAATACTAATTTGACTATTTTTTCAATAATAATAATAATGGCAATTTATAACAATAAAGACGTCTGTTTTCTATGGCATTTTCTAATGCTTGATATTGCGTTAGCAAGACGAAATGTGTTTTTCCCATAAAATACAATTAAACTTCTAGAAAACAGACCTTTCCAATTCCAATCGTAATAATTATTTGGTATTGAATTTTACACCATCGTTTAAGGAACAATAAATAATAATAATGATATTATATTGAAAATCAGATGAAGTTATGAAAATATTGAATGTCGGCCATGTGAGGAGTCGGAGAAATTGACGCGCGTGCATGACACGATGTATGAGTGTTGAGGAAGCGAGATAAAAGTGTCAGGAAAGAAAAGTGTGGCAGTCCGTTCTTTCTGCCTACTCCTTCGGGAGACGGCGTGATGGTTAGTTAGTTAGTTTCAGTTATGAAAAAAATCTTCTTAAATACCCTGGAAACAGTTTTCATATAAAGTAAAACGTGAATTATTTTTAACTGATAATAATAAATACGAAATATGTCTGAGGACATCTAAAAATAATTATTATGTTGTTTATAGTAGGAGTAGGTTACTTCAAGGGGTATTTTCTTGTAGGTTGGTCGGATGAAATCCCTTCACGCCTCCCTAGCCACCAGTTTCTCAGACACAAAGTGGCCGGGAAAGCTTTGTGGAGCATTAACTGACAATGGCCGGAATCGTCTCGGCCGATCTTTGCCGCCGAGAAGAAAATCGCCAAGTTTCGAATCGGCGCGGCGCTTGTCCAAGTGTGGAACAAATGACAACATTGATATTTTTAAATAATAATTAAATAAAACGAAGTTTAGTTTAACTATTTCCACTTTTGTCTTTATTTAGACAGCGACCGGTTTCGCCAGGCTCGCTGGCATCGACAGACTGGTCGTTAATTATTAATTATTATTTAAAATGAACTTCCAAAGTGAGATTTCAGTTAAATCATTTGATTGATATTTTTCTAACACACTAGATATAATTTTTTTTTTAAGAAACCTTTTCTAAAAATAATATTTCATTCAATAAAATAACTAAACTAAACTAAAATAACTAACTTGTTACTTCACAACAGTTCCAATAATACTATACTCGTATTCTGCTGATGAAATGAATGAAAACTGCTTTTCGTTTGCAAGTGTAAATACATTTTGAACAAATTTTTACTTCAAAATAAAGGCAGAAACATACTATTAACACGCGACGTGGCGTGTTTACTCCCACCATCGGCAACACGTCGATCTAACTCGTCTGGATCGGGTGGCGTGTGCGCGCATGGCGTCGCGTCGGGTGTTCATAGTGTGATTCTGTCCATAGAAAACAATACAATTTGATTCGACTCAACACGCATCACGTGGCATCGGGTGGCGTGGCGTGTTAATAGTATGTTTCTGCCTTAAAGCTTTTTTTCTCTTGATTAATTAAATATTAACATCAATGTTTAAATAATGCTGTACGGAAAATAATGATTTATGATAAAATTTATTAAAAACATATTTATTGTTTCTCGAACAATGATGTAAAACTCCACATTAAATTATTAATATGTATGAAAAAACGATAGTTTTCAAGGAGTTTTATTATAATATTTATGTATGACATGTTTCGCCCTTCTAAGGCATTATCAAATGTGTACGTTTGATAATGCCTTAGAAGGGCGAAACATGTCATATATAAATATTATTATATAATAAAACACCTTGAAAAGAATCGTTTTTTTCATACATATTAATAACTTATTAAAAACACTCTATTATGCATCACTTTTTTGCGAGAGTGTCTACAGTCATACACAGTGTTAGTTTAATTATTTATTATTTTAATAGATAAAACACATAAGAATAAAACCATAACAAAATTCTTAAAAATAATGTTATACCGTATTTTTTCTAAATGCCTATTGGAGAATTCAAAGTAGGCACGTGGCATAAAAGGTTATTTCTGATAAAAAATCATACATTGATTTTATGATTTATTTTAAACCAAAGGACTTTCGTCAAACATATTAAGAACATCTTAATGTATTCTAATAATATATCGCACGCTTAATAGAACACTGGCTTAACTCAAAAAAGCAAGTTTTGCTCAATCTGGCATGAGTCGGTGTTTTAACAAAAACCGTCGAAAAACACGTACGAATGGATAGCGTTAACATTGTGAACTATTATCATACGTACGAATGGATAGCGTTAACATTGTGAAAAATAGATGGATAGCGTTAACACAAGTCTCTGTCTAATGTTAACTCAATTATGACCTAAACTATAATCGGTCAGTTTACTATTAAGCGTGCGATATGTAAGAAGGCAAATATTGAAATTGTTATAAATAAAATAGCACTAAAATAATGAAAATAAAAATCGAATATAGAATAAATAAAATATATTTAAAAAATGAATAGTTTTTGGATTCCAACTGTTTGGGTACAAGGCAACCCTAAGCTCCAAAACGTTTATTCTGTCCGTTCCCACCCGCGCTAAGCAAACACGCATCGTGTGGAAATCCGCTACAGGCACGTAAGGACAACAGGGGGGCATCTTGCGCCTCGTGCCTCGATCCGGAGGGTGGAGGCTATTCTCTTATATCAATACACACTTGTTTAGATGTCTGAACAAGTACTGAATATCACCAACATGATGCGGATGAAACGGATCCTGTAAAGAATTCCTAAGCCCATATTAATAGTGATAGTTTGAACCTTATTTAAAATCCTATATTGACATATAAAACAAGCTGTTGATATTTTAAGTTGACGACCTTTTTATATCATTTTTAAAACATATTTAACAGCTTACGTTGATAATGAATTATATCAACCAGAACTGTTAATATATTTCCTGATAATAATAATAAATAATAAAAAATAAACATATAAAAGTGTATTCATTTGCAGCAGGTCGTTTGAACTCAAGTATTGTATACACTTATTTATTTGCTATTATATTGTTTCTCATGACATTTGATAGGCAGCTAAGATTAGCTATTATAGTGTGCAGTAGTACCTAACTCTTGCCACTATGCCACGAAGGTCGTCTGACTTGTTTATATAAAAAAAAACAGCGAGGTAGGCAATATCAGATACGAATATTAACATATGATTTGTATTAAAATTACCGCATATTAAAATTAATGTGTAAGCCAACGGGAAACAACCACATTAAAACACACAAGTGGTATCCCAAGAACCAGCAATGATGTTTAAAAACGCGTAAACATATTCACTTTTATGAATAACTTCATCTATTACTTATGTCTATAATGTGTAAAATATAAATAATTTTATTTTTCTTTTTTATATACTTTTTATATAAAACACTAACTTAAAAATGAATTAAATTAAATATCAGACATGTTTCGGAAAACCCGGTCCTTCCTCAGTGATATTATAAAGATGTTTAAAATATTATAAAATTGTTTACAAATATGATCAGATTTGACAGATGTTATAAAGATTTATTTTGGAACGTTTATAATATTTTAAATATTTTTATAATATCACTGAGGAAGGACCGGGTTGTCCGAAACATGTCTGATATTTAATTTAATTTTTTTAATGTTAGTGTTGTGTATACAAAGAATATAATAAAGAAAAAGACAAATAAAACATCTACAACACAAAGTATGGCAAACATAGAAGAAATTATAAATAATTTCATCAAAATTCTAATATTTTATTAAACAGTTGATTACTTATTAGAGTACTCGGACAATTCCATTCATTGTTCTTGAATAACTCACCGTGTGCTCTAAGAAGATCTAAGCTAGTTATTAACTGGCGTTAAGTCTGTTAGAGGATTCTACAAATTCAAGTAAACTGTAGGAATTTCAAATGTTCTGCTCGTCTTTAATATGAAAAGTGGAATCATAATGTTAAACATGTTTATTTTATTTTATTTTGTAATATATAAAAGGGTGGTGTTTAAATCCAGTATTCCATTTTATAGTTTTGGAACTTTATAAATCATTATTAAATATGTTTCTCGTTCGCAGGGGACAGACTGTTAGATATTCCGTGTAACGTGTGTGGAGACAGAAGTTCGGGAAAGCATTACGGTATATACAGCTGTGACGGTAAGCACTATATATTACAATCATAGTTTAATATTTATATAATACTTTAAAGATAGAGAAGACCAGCATATTTAGGGGACTCAATTTTAACCCATTTAGAATTCACTATGTCTACAAAATAGATTATTAAGAATTAAACAAATGTTTCAATTTAGATTTGGAATCTATTAACTTTACGAAGACAGACCATTGAAGTTTTAAGTGGCACTTTGCATGTGTTGATACGTTAGATCAAATAATACAATACAGACATTCAAATAACGTTATTATACATTTTGTCTTTAATATAAAAAAATTGGAATCATATTGTTATTTAAATAATAATTAATAAAACGATATTTTTTTAACTACTTCCACATTTATCTTTATTTCGACAGCGATCGGTTTCGCCAGGCTCGCTGGCAACGACAGACTGCTTCAGTCTGTCGATTCCAGCGAGCCTGGCGAAACCGGTCGCTGTCGAAATAAAGATAAATGTGGAAGTAGTTATAAAAAATATCGTTTTATTTAATTATTATTTGTGATTTGTTATATAACAGTCCATACATTAGTTTTTTTTTTCATAAAAAGGTTCAATTCAATGAAAATTAATCAATCCTACTTTTTTTTTAAATACTGTAAATATGAAAAACACAACAATGTTTCTTCAACTATAAAGTTTATTTTTGACAGCTTTTAAAGAAACTCAAATAAATATAATCAAATTTTATCATTCTCCGGATAATAAAGACATAATATATTCGGAACGTGAAGTTAAAAAATTAACTCAAAAGTGAAAAAAAAAACGTTATATACTAATGCCTATTTTTACAATCTATGTCACTTTGAAACAATTTCATATATAATGTTTATTTTTAATTATATCGCATATACGATAGACCGTTTTTTTATAACTACAATATGATCTCCTGCGCCAGGTTGCTCCGGCTTCTTCAAGCGGTCCATCCATCGCAACCGCGTGTACACGTGCAAGGCGGGTGGGGAGCTGAAGGGCCACTGTCCGGTGGACAAGACACACCGCAACCAGTGCCGAGCCTGTCGCCTCGCCAAGTGTTTCCAGGCCAACATGAACAAAGACGGTCAGAAGCTTTCCTTTCTTACTTATAATATATATTTTTCCATCATTGAACTATTCAACTTATCAAATACGACAGAATATCGAACCCTCTTGTTTATCCTACGAGGGTTGTCCGTAAAATAAGTTTTCCTGTTTGCCACGGGCACGCGGATCGCTGTTACGTGCGATCCGGCAACACTGGATCGTAGCTTGGTCTTCCCCCTCCACATCCCCACCCAGCCGAACTCGCTGCGACGCTCAGTGTCAATTTGGCAGCCGTAAATAATGGAGCTCCCGATAGATCAAATATATCAAACATACCAACTAATTTTATGAATGATTCCGCAAAAATAAGATTTAAATTAAAATGAAAGATGGAGACTGCAACGATCTCCAAAACGTCGGTCGAGAAGGAGAAATTATTCCTGCCAACCGTGAAAATCTACGCAATAAATATATCATTCGAAAAATTTGCGAAATAACCATTTAGAATATATTTCTTCTATTGTATATTCGCCTTCACTGTGTATTTTGGATTCATATTTATAACTGTATTTAGTATTTTTACAACACTTTATTACACTTTTCACAAACATGTTTCGGTTATGACACAACCTTTTTCAACATACAAAATTTCAAATTTCATATATTGAAAACGGTTGTATATGAACACTGGCTTAACTCAAAAAAGCAAGTTTTGGTCAATCTGGCATGAGTCGGTGTTTTAACAAAAACAGTCGAAAAACACGTACGAATAAAAAGACCGATATAGTGTAATGGAGGTCAATTGGCCGAATTTTGACTTAATTTTAACGCGAAACGATGGATAGCGTTAACACAAGCCTCTGTCTAATGTTAACTCAATTATGACCAAAACCATAATCGGTCAGTTTACTATTAAGCGTGCGATGTCTGTGATAAATTGTAATAAAGTGTTGTAAAAATAATGAGTGCAGTTATATGTATTCAAATTTAAAATATATTATAATTTGGGAAACCCTGCCCTTACGTACACGACAGGATTTACTGTTTTTATTACAAACTTGGTTGATAATATCGCATATTCAATTGATACAGCACACAACGGTTGGACAATGGCGATCTATTCGGAAGCAGAGAATTCTGGGATGTTGGTACAAAACGTAAATCGTCTGTTAGCGCTGAAGGTAATCCGGTTAGCACTTGGACGACCGCGTCGAGACCATTCGGATACAGAAATACGAACACGGAATGATCTACAATACTGAATTTCATACGTACTCACCATAATACTATGGACACATGTTTTAGTCTATGTAATTATTAACTATTCTTCTTCTTTTTCTCTAATAACTAACTAAATAAACTAACTAACTAACATTTTTTTTGTGAATGTATACTTATACTTGTATTCGAATACTGTTCTAACAATGCGCTAATGGCGGGGTAGCCTTTCACATTGTGTTAAAAAGATATTCTGCTTACTGCTTAATAAACATAAATCTCCATAGATGGCGTTAGTATGTAGATTATATATAGAGTAATCTTAAAAAGATTAACATATGTAATCAAAATCTTCATAGATGGCACATTTAAACCGACATGTGAAACTAGTGTAGGACTTTAACATATATACAACTTCCAAAAATTTGTCAGACATGGTCATAACAAAGGTGGAATGGGGAATGTTGTAATTACATAAAGCGTGCGCTTAACCCAACCAATGACAGATCATAAGTCCTGTAAACACCTTGATCAACCATATTCAGTTTCCAATTTGCATCTTCGTCTCTATTGAGATACAATTAAATCATAACAGAGAGACTAAGCAGCGAGCGATGGAGAGAGCCATGCTAGGCCTGTCCCTTAAAGATAGAGTCAGGAACGAAACGGTGAGGGATAAAACAAGAGTCACAGACGTGATCAACCGGGTGACGACTTTAAAATGGAAATGGGCAGGGCATGTCGCTAGAGCTGCAGATGAAAGATGGACCAAAATACTGCTGAATTGAAGACCGAGAAACACGAGAAGAAGAGTAGGAAGACCACAAATGAGATGGAGGGATGACCTGGAACGATACGCTGGGATGTTATGGATGCAGACTGCGCAGGAGAGATCGACATGGAGGGACATGGAGAAGGCTTTCGTCCAAGAATGGACGACGATAGGCTGAAGAAGAAGAACTAACCTTCACGCCGTCTCCTCGAAGGGGTAGGCAGGAAGAATGAACTGCCACTCATTTCTTTCCTGACATACTTTCGTTCCTCAACATTCATACATCGTATCATGCACGCACGTCGATTTCTCCGACTCCTCACATGGTCGACAGTCAATATTTGATTTATTTGATCGTGCCACGTTTTACCCGGTCTTCCTTTATTTCTAGTTCCATTAACATCGTTTGTATATACTATTTTACTATTATTTCCATGTGTCCAAACCATCTTAATTTTCCTTTCATTATTTTGTCCATAACACTTTCATTCGCACCGCACTCACTTCTTATATTTTCATTCGTCACTATCATACACAGAGTATCCACACGTTCGTCTAAGAGATCTCTTTTCTACTGTCGGTACAAAAACACCATTGTGCACTGGCATTTTAGATTTTTTAAAAGGTTTTTTGTTTGCGATGACAACTTTAAGTGCACAATTCACTTTGTAGCTTGCCCCAACCATTCTTTCAATATTCCTTTTCACTCGCCCATCCTTTTAACATTCTACGTAAATACACAAACTCATCTACTTGTTTCAGATTTTCACCATTCACGCTAATGTTGCAGACTATCATTATTTATTATTTTTCGAAAATCATGACCCAATCTCTCCTAGCCCTATTCAATTTATTTAAGATCGGCTCTTCTAATAGAACAGGGCCACGATTCTAGGTCTCGGGCCATCCTGCTGTCGATCTCCAGCAATTTCATGTCATTATAGTCTTTGTATAATATTTATTAACCATTATACGTGAATATGATTAAATAAAAAAGTCTATAAAAAAACTAAGATGGCAACGCACAATCGTGTTCGTGTGCTAAACTTTATGATAAGAAGTGAAACAAAACTGGCAAAAAGAGGATGAAAGTAGAATAGTAGAAATGATAACTCTTAGACGAATGTGTGTAAAGTCTGTTGGAATATGAGTGTAAAATTCAAATATTAGAATTAAATGCAGTGTGAATGAAAGTGTTATGAACAAAATAATGAATAGTTTGTACACATGGAAAGAATGAATGAAGAAAGAATATGTTAACAATGCAAAGGAAGAACGAGAAAAACGTGTTACGATCAAATATATCAAATATTGAATGTCGGCCGCGTGTTAAACGTAATACGAAAAGAGAATAAAAAACAAACAAACATACAAAGCAACAATCACGCCGTTTCTCCGAAGGGGTAGGCAGTGAGAATGGACCGCCACACTACTCGATCCTGACACATCTCTAGCTTACTCCACATTCACACAGCGAGTCGTACACGCAAGTCGATTCTTCCGACTAACATTTGATTAATTTGATCAAGTTAAAAAAATATATGAATATACGGTTTTTTTTAGAGGTTTGGTTTTTAAACTGGCAACATTGTTTCTACAGACTGTCAATTTGACAGTTGACAGTTGATTTGTAGTCAATATGTTTTGCCATTTTACCCAGTTGCTCGATAAAGTTGTCGAAAATTAAACTTTACGATTGTGCTTCACTCGAGCTAGCCGTAGCGCTCATATGCCAGAAATCACATTTAAACGATAATGGCATAACATTATCTATTAAATAAAGTCAATATCATAGACATTAACATTATTTTAAAGTATTTTTTTGTTCATTTTGAATTTGTATTACTCTAAAAAAACACCCTTGTTATATAAGTTGGTAACTCTCATTCTAGTATATATTTATGTATAATCAGATCAATAAAAAATAATGTGAAGAATGTGACTGATGTATATCGAGAATATTATGGATAAATTTAGTTTCTAACCGTGAACATTATGCTGCCCTCTTGTGATGATTGTACAACATACAAATTACTCCGCATTTACTGCGCTTAATATTCAATTCACCAATCAGTATGCGGCCCTACCTAATAATCCCTCGCCACTTGATACACTAATTTATCTCATAACCTCGCGTGATATTCCCCTAGGGGTGAACCGAACGGGCGCATACCATATCCCATAGAGAGTATTAGCGATACGCCCTGCAGGGGTATATATTAAGTCTTCTGTTGTGGTAATTAATAATAGGCGACGAAGATACAGGAGATGTTATTTATGTCACTTTTGATAATAAAAATGATTTCTATGCTAAAAGCAAAGAATAATAAATTATTTGTCTATTTTTTAAATACTTTGTATATACAACACTAACTTTAAAAAAAAATATCAGACATTTTCAGACAACCCGGTCTTTCCTCAGTGATATTATAAAGATATTTAAAATATTATAATTTTTTTTACAAATATGATCAGTTTTGACAGATGTTATAAAAAAATTACAAATAAAACATCTACAACACAAAATATGGGAAACATAGCAGAAATATTAAATTCATTAATTTGTAACAATACCAGGAATACAAGAGCTATGCTTTTGCATAGAATTATAATAAATCTATTGAAAAAATATTCCATGATTAGACGTAGAGTACCTGATTATAGTCTTTTGTTTGCTTAATAATGAACGGCTTAGTCTTACCTCAGTATTTTTATACAATAAATGATTCTTCTGTACGGGCGTATATACCTAGTTAATTTCCTCCTAAACGGCTGAACCGATTTTAATGAAATTTTTGTGTGTGTTTGTTCCTTGGATGATTAAGATTCACAATTGGATCCGGTAGGCGACAGGGTAACGTCTGTTCGGTCCACTTGTTCATTCATTCATTTCTCGGTACTACATCCCGGTATGGCTCTTGACCTCCTCCACAACGGTCCTCCACTGACTTCTATCCCTGGCCATCTCTTTCAATTCCCCAGCTCTTTCTATTTTCTCCATCTTCTTCCACGCAATCCGCCCATCTTTTCTCGGTCTGCCTCTTGGTCTCTTTTCGCGGGGCAACTATCTGGATACAATTTTTGGTGTTCTACTCTCGGTCCGCTAGTATACATATAAAACATTGCATTCTTTCAAATAACTAATTTAAAATTTAGTAACTTTAACAAATTTGAAATATTAAGATGTCATATTTTTTAAAATACGTATGCAGCAATTCCAAATACGTATGCAGCAATTCCAAATAAGGAAGCAACAATTCCAAAAATACGTTTGCAGTTATTCGTAATACGTATATAGCAATTCCAAATACGTATGCAGCAATTCAAAAAATATATGCTGCAATTCCACCTACCTATTCAACACGATTACAATAAAATCGAATAGAACACGTTACATAAATATTAATCAAAACGCAATATACATATAATGCATTTCATGAAAAATTACATATTTTCTTAGCTATTATTTTAAATATTACTTTCATTATATATTTTTGAAAAGATTTTTTTTTAAATATTTTATTTAATTAAGTATAGAAACAAACACCATTCCTTATAAAACATTTAATATCAAATTGATAAATGCAGATTACAATGAGAATTTATATACATTCCTACTAATTTAATTCAAACAGATATCCGTATAGCGGAAAATATATTGCTTTAAACATTAAATTAATTATACATATATTTGTTTGGTAAATACAAATGAAAAAAAAATAACAGTTTTGTTTCTTGGTTGTACTAAAACATTACCAGATACGATGGGGTTTAGATTTGATTTACATTACGATAGATTTCAAATGTTTTAAAACAAAAACTAATGCCTCGTCTAGTTAAGCGTGAGCGCTCGGGTATCAAGCCGGTCCATATATTATTCTGCAAGTGGAGATAATTGAATCAATCTACCATCCGGCGCTGTGTGCTGCCAGGAGCCAGGTAAATCAGACTGCAGATGTTTAGCCGGAGGCGAGGTGAGGGAAAAAAAAAGAAAAATCGTATTCGAATTCGACGCGCGCGGGTGTCACATCCTGCCGTACCCCCATAACTAGAATTTAAATTAAACTACTAGCGTTATCCACAGCTGAATGGAGTATGATTATTTTTAACTAGACAAGAAATAAGTAAATATAACAATATTTCTTCCTTGTTCGCCATCACTTTGTGTTGTGGATTCACATTTGAATATTTTTTTAAAAACAGTATACATGCCACACCTGTGTATCACAAATAGTTCAATATTATCGAAATTGGAGCAAGTTATCGAATTAACGTATCTGGGAAGCATGTTTACAAGAGACGGTAAAATAGAGAAAGACATCGAAAGAAGGGTTGGTGCTGGGAATAAAATAAATGGCGCACTCAAAGTCATTACTGCAAATAGAAATATATCCACAGAAGCAAAAATGGCAGTACACAATGGAGTTCTAGTGCCAACCCTCACGTATGGATGTGAAGCTTGGAGCTGGCAAAAGAAGGATGAAAGCAGGATAAACGCCGTAGAAATGAGATCACTAAGAAGAATGTGCGGGAAAACTTTGTATGATGACTGCATCATGGATAAAATTAAAAAAGGAATCCTTGAGATGGTTTGGACATATGGAACGAATGGATGAGAGAAGAATGGTTAAAAAGTTGTACACAAGCAGCGTGAGTGGAAAAAGAAGCCGAGGATGACCGAGAAAAACATGGCATGACCATGACATGTGATAGGTAGCCAATTTATCGCCATTTTATTGTCACGTGAATTCTACACCAGACCAATGACAGGTGACAATCACACTGCCATCGCCGGGAATCGAACCCCGGACCTTGAGAATGGAAGTCGGAGCTCTTACCACTCAGCCACGAAGGTCGTCAATTGGCTCATGGTCGTCGTTTGGCTTATGATGTAAAGAGCGATCTAACAAAAAATAATATATAAATCGTATTCTTAAAAATTAGAAGCGACTCTATATTATTAAATCTATAGTATACAAAAATATCATTTCAAACGAAATGAGTTTACTTACGAAGCTATATGCTATTAATATGTTGTATGTATACGATTACAGAAAAATTGTTGATGCTCGTTTTATGATTTAGGAAAGAATATATTTCTAAATTCCCTACAATTCATAAGCAAAACTTCAATGAGGAATATTCTGTGATATGTGTGACTACTCCGTCGCTAGCCATACATTCCCATCGCAGAAATCCTTTGTCAACTTGGAATCCATTATAAAAACCAATATGATACATGCTGAGATCCATTCTCCAGCGCAGACAGATGCCTCCTTTTGTTAGCGAATAGGAAAGCGAGACACAGGAAGGAGTCCCCATTCCGCCCCACAACGGCAATCAATACACCTGAGAAAAACTGACCAGATTTTTTGTCGCGTGTAATAAATCTGTATATATCTACAAACTTATAAATAGTATTATATTACTCAATTGCTTAAAAAGCTAGGATGTCTATGTATTCAAAAAAATTTTAATTAGAATGTCTGCTTCGAACATCCAAAGACAGAAACAATAATTTCATATATTTATTTAAATGAAATTGTGCGAATGATGGTGTCATGAACAAAATAATGAAAGGATCATTAAGATGGTTTGGACATATGGAAAGAATGAATGAAGAAAGAATGGTAAAAATATATATATGTTAATGATGTAAATGGAACCAGAAATAGAGGAAGACCGAGGAAAACGTGGCACGATCAAATAAATCAAATATTGAATGTCGGCCATGTGAGGAGTCAGAGAAATCGACGCGCGTGCATGACACATTGTATGAATGTTGAGGAAACGAGAGAAATATGTCAGGAAAGAAAAGTGTGGCAGTCCATTGTTTCTGCCTACCCCTTCGGGGAGACGGCGTGATGGTTAGTTAGTTAGTTAGTTTTTTTACTTAAACATATCAAAAGCATCACATAACTTCATTCCAATACACCAATGATACATAATATTATTAATTAAGTTTGAGATACAACGGTAAATAACACATATTCTTCTTCTTTCGGTGCCGTGTCAGGTCCCCCCAACGTTGGCGATCATTGCAGCAAAGGCATCTCTATCCTGCGCCACTTGGAACAGGTTCTGAACTCTTGTTATTCCTGTCCACTTGATGTTCCGCAACCAGGACAGCTGTCTTCTACCAACACCCCGACGTCCCTCCATTTTACCCATTAATGTCAGTCAAATGAGGTGGTATTTTTCTCCTCTTAGCACATGGCCCAAATATGAGACCCTTCCAACTGTCACACTCGACAAATAACACATAATGAAATAATACGATGAACTCACAATTATAACAATGACAAAGACATAGCCTCCTTCAGGTCAACTACACCATCACTAAATACGTCGAACTCCGAGGTGACACGATTTAGCAAAGATATTGCTCTAACTACCGGCATAACCATTGGCAGGTTGGTCCTGCATCGTGGGAGATAAATCAATCTATGGCCCCTTTGTCGAAGATAATTATCAGGGACGAACCGACCTATATCACTCAGGATTTCTGAGTTGTGTATACAACCGCAGTCGAAAGAAATGAACACCCAAGTGAATGTCTCGTCTCCTCTCGGGTGACTGGTAGCCCAGCATCTCTAACAAGAAAACAGTCGAAAAGAGCCACAGGTAATATCCATACTCCCTAAGATAGAGGTATCGCTATTTCTTCGATATTTCGATATTTCTTCTGCACCCTCTCCACCATTAGGGAATATCGAACCTCATGCGGCGCCAAGATAATGGAACTAAATAATTAATTGACTGATTCATAAATTGTTGTTTCTATAACCTCAAGAAATATCTAAAATGTGTCAGTAAATTAACATAAACTAGTTATAACCCGTGAACATCACGAAAGTAAACCAAATTCTACATTCAGTTTCATGTTTTGTTTGTTTGCTTAATGTCATAAAAAATCAATACAAAATTAACAATAATTCAGAAACGTTCTCGGGCATGCGTACCGTGTGTATTTCGATTTACTTTAGCAGAGAATCGAATTTTTTCTCTCTCGCTCTCTCGTATTAAAATTATTCTTACATCCTGGTAATAAATACTATTTATATAAATAGTATTTATTTTTTGTTAAACAATGATGTAAAATCCACCTTTAATAAATCAAACAAATGAAAACGGCTGTTATCTAGAAATTTTATTTTATTTTATGGGAATATTTATTTTACCGTTCTAAGGCATTATCAAATAACACAAGTTAAGGATATTAAATATTTTGTTAAATAATACGAATGAAAACGTCTGTTTTCTAGAAATATTAATTCAATTTAAGGGATTGACATGTTTCTCATGAAAGGCGAAACATGTCAATCCCATAAATTATAATAAAACTTCTAGAAAACAGAGCTTTTCATTCGTATTATCTTCTTCTTCTTTGCTAGCCTTCTTCCCTCCACTGCTGGATATAGGCCTCTTCCAATTTCCTCCACTCGTCTCTATCCTGCCCCCTTTGTATCCCAGATTTTCCAACCCTTTTGACAATATCATCGGTCCATCTCATCGGTGGCCTTCCGACACTTCGCCTATTTGCCCATGGTCTCCAACTGAGTATCCTGGGTGCCCATCTGTTGCCACCCTGTCTAGCCAAGTGTCCAGCTCATTGCCATATATATTAAGTATTCATTATTAATATTTCTTTAAATTTCTTTTTTTGACACATTCGGCAGGTATTGTTCCAAGTCATACAAGTTACAAGTTTATTAATCGGGTACAAAAAATAGTATAAACTATAATAATATGTATTGAATCAAAAATAAATTCAATTTAATTCAGTACAATATATTATATGATTCGAATAACAATGCTACCATAATTCAAAAATAGAACGTTTCTAAATAGAAAATTCTTTAATAGCAGATTTCGTGTTGCTTGACTAATTTGTCGAAAGAAAGTACCAACGTATTCTGTCACGTCATTATTTACGCGTGTGGTTGTCAGCTAACGTGTTCGTGTGTGGGTGGGATAATATAACCGCGTGCCGGGAGTAGGAGGTGAGTAGGTAGGAACTGCCATCAGCGTATAGCAACTTGATCTTCAAACTTTGTCTGGAGTAACTTAGGCAGCACTTGTGGTAACGTATCAAGTAATGTAACCCGAGAAACTGCGCCGATGGAGTTTTACTTAACCCTAACAATTTTTTTTCGCGTAAATAATCAAACGATACAAAATCATTTTAGTCAAATAAATCAACACTTTTTTTCAAATATTTATTAAATACGTTTTATAAAAATTTTAACGCGTTTACACAATGCAGTTCTAGTGCCAACCCTCATGTATGGAAGTGAAGCTTGGAGCTGGCAAAAGAAGAATGAAAGCAGGATAAACGCCGTAGAAATTAGATCACTAAGAAGAATGTGCGGGAAAACGTTGTATGATAGAATACTGAACGATGAAATAAGAAAGAAATGTAAGGCAGATGACTGCATCATGAATAAAATTAAAAAAGGATCCCTGAGATGGTTCGGACATATGGAACGAATGGATGAGAGTAGAATGGTTAAAAGTTGTACACAAGCAGCGTGAGTGGGAAAAGAAGCCGAGGACGACCGAGGAAAACATGGCATGACCAAATTAATCAATTACTAAAAGGCGGCCACATTCGAAGTCGAAATAATCGACGTGCGTGCATGGTACGATGTATGAATGTAGAGGAATCCCGAGAGGTATGCCAGGACAGGCCAGTGTGGCGATCCATCCTCTCTGCCTACCCCTCCGGGGAAATGGCGTGATTGTTAGTTAGTTAGTTAGTTAAACGCGTTTAAATATCGATTTGGTAGGACCATTTTCTAGTTATTTGGGAGGACCTATTTTCAAAGTTTCTCCCATAGCCGATGTTTCAAAGATAAAGTAAACGATGTAAATGGATTATGTTGTCCAGGAAGATTGAGGAAAACATGGCATGACCAAATTAATAAAATTGTAATGTTCGACCATGTCAGTCTGAAGAATCGATATGCCTGTATGATTCAATGTATTACTGTCGATGAACATAAAGAGGTTTGTCAAGATAGAAAAATATGGTGATCCATTGTCACTCTGTCTATATCTCTGGGAATACTGTTTTTGAATTAACAAATTGTGGACAATCGAGTAATATTTTAAAACATTGTATTTTTACAACACTTTTTTGCACTTTTTACAAACATGTTTCGAGCCACAGAAGCTCTTTAAAATTTCTACTAGATATCTTCAAATGTGAATATACAACACGAAGTGATGGCGAATTTATAAGAAAAACTGTAGGCATTTTACACGTAATATCATTCATCGCAGGTGAATAGTAAATGATTTGTTGTATAATAAAACGTTATATTTAATATATAACTAAAAACAAAATGAGATAAAATCGGCGCAGAAGCATTCCGCACTCGTAACTCCAAGTTGGTTCGTTAAAGTTGGAGTAAGTTAGGCGCTACCCGTAGGAGTACAGCTCCCACTTGCCACATAACTTCTCCAACTTCGGTGTTAGACTTCTCAAGAAGGGTGACGATTGGAACTCTCTTCTTTATTATGCTCACTGTGGTCTCTTGGACGAATCACATAGTATAGAAGTATTGTACAACCAATATAATTAAATTATACGAGTATATCCTCTCGTGGTTTTTATACCACGAGAATTCTATTTTTTGGTTTCTATACCGTATTTGAGGAGAGGTCTTTCTTGTTATTGTAATAATCTTTTGCGGTTATGGTAATATTGAATTTTAAATAGTGGTTTCTGTAATAAAGATAACTCTATTTGAATAAATATAACTGCACTTAGAATTACAACACTTTATTTCACTTATCACCGACATGTTTCGGTTAAAACATAACCTTTTTCAATGTATGATGCAAAATTTTAACATTTTGTATCATACTCACAAAAGGCACTATTTTTATATATTAAAATTATGTATGGAAGCGAAGCATGGAACTGCCAGAAAAAGGATGAGAGCAGAATAAATGCGGTAGAGATGAGGTCCCCAAGACGTATGTGTGGTAGAACGATATACGACAGAAGCTCAAATGCTGATATAAGAAAGGAATGTACCTAGAGCGAAAGAAGGTATTATGAACAAAATTATGAAAGGATCGCTGCGTTGGTTCGGACATATGGAGCGCATGGATGGAGAAAGAATGGTTAAGAAAGTATGCGTTAATGATGTAAATGGAGTACGGAGTCGAGGTAGACCGAGGAAAACCGTTGGTCATGTTAAAAGTCGGAAGAATCAACGTGCGTGTATGACTCGCTATATGAATGTGGAGGAAGCTAGAGAGGTGTGCCAGGATAGAGTAGTGTGGCGGTCCATTCTCTCTGCCCCCCCCCCCTATGGGGAAACGCTGTGATTTTAATTTTTTTTAAATTATTAATATTTCAATAACAAGCAATTCCAAATGCGTATCTCTTGCAAAACATTCATCAATATTACATAGGTATGACTTATTACAGAATTGTTCAGATTTCCATAATGAAGTACTGTTGAGTCTGGTAGAAATAATTAACTACCATCACGCCTTTTCTGAAGGAGAAAGCAGTAATAATTGACCGCCACACATCTAACATTCTGCTCTCGTTTCCTTAACATTTATACATCGCGTCATGCATACCATATTTTTAATACCACTAAAATATTGAATACCATATAATATTCATATTAATTCTACCGATATACTGATATTCAATGTCGGTAGAATTAATATGAACAAAATATGGTATTCGAGATTTCAGTGGTATTAAAAATATGACGTGTTATATGTTGAAGGTCAAAATATAATATCATAATCTCCGTCATTTCGTAAAATCAATAAGGCGCCATCTATCGCCCCGGCGACATAATCCTAGGCAAAGATCGGCCGCGAGGAAGTCGTGGGGCTCGTGCCCGGGCGTGCTCTAAACCTCGAATAGAATTACTCCACTCTCTCCGCCAGGAGTCACCAATTTATAACAAGGGATAAACACTTGAAGATTTTTTTAGCACATGTACTCGTATAATTTATCCTTTCTATGTTTGCTTTGAAACATTATAACAAAGGCGATATTTAGAGAACAATTATCAAAGACCGAGGAAAACGTGGCACGATCAAATATTGAATGTCGGCCATGTGAGGAGTCAGAGAAATCGACTCGCGTGCATGACACGATGTATGAATGTTGAGGAATCGAGAGAAATATGTCAGGAAAGAAAAGTGTTGCAGTCCATTCTTTCTGCCTACCTCTTCGGAGAGACGGCGTGATGGTTCGTTAACTAGTTAGTTTTATTAACAAAGTATGATGTGAAAATGTTTTTAATTAATTTAGTAAATTTGAAAATATTAATGTTAATTGAAATCCTTGGTAGAAGTTCATTGTGAATAATAAAAATAAAATATGGTATACTTTTTCAATGTATCTTTTCTTCTTCCAATGTCATGTTAGGCCCCCCGACGTTGACTATGACAAAAGATGGCAGCGAGCTGTCAAACTGGTCGAATTAACCATTGGAATAAATCTAAATCTTCTTTGAGTAGACCTGACGATCTGTGGCACAGAAATTATGTCTCCTGTGATGATGAGGTCTAGCTGTCCCTCCATCTCTTAGGTGGTCTTTCCGAGGCCGTGTTTTCTGAACTATGTTTTACCCCAAGCAGGTCGCTAACCTAACCCAGTGACCCTCTCTTTTTCTTATCTAGGCGTGACTGGCAACGGCGAAGTTGTTTTAATGTATTTTTATTTTTAAATTGTAAATTTGGTAACTTTAAAAAAATATTCTATTTTACAATATTTACACACCTTTATTAAACTCTTTACACACGTGTTTCGGGTGATGCTAATCGCTCTTCCGTGTACATGTGATTTTCACTGTAAAACATTTGCACACATGTATGTAAAGAGTATTAAAAAAAATTGAAAAACACTGTCAATATATACAAATGTGAATCCAAAAAACAGAATAATGAAGAAGAAATGGTAAATATGAATTTTAAAATCGAAAGAATTGATCTATTTGACGTTTTGTTCACTACAAACATCATTACAATTAGGATCTAGGAATGGAATGTCAGTTATTGTTGTATTCATTATATATATTTTTTTAAAGTACCTAATACAGAAGTGTCATTGTAAAATGTGTATTTTGAAACATTTTAATCTATTATAATTATTTATTTATTAAACATAAGATTAGTGGTGTGACGTTATTAAAAATAATTTAAAACACTTTTATTTTGTTTTTACACGACTTTATATTGGGATGAATGTGTGGTTTATTTTTCATGTTTATATGAAATAAAGTGGTGTGAAAACAAAATAAAATTGCTTTCAATTATTTTCATTTTAAACTCTTATAAAAAAAAACGCTGATGTTTACGACAAAAGATTCGCCTCTAGGGTCGATTGTCATAGATATTTTGTCACAATCTTCGTATGACGATTCATATGTTATCCCTAAATGATAAATCTAGTAAAACTGCTAAATTTATTTTTAATTAATGCGTTAAACGCCACCGTATATGACAAGTTTATCATCAAGATGCCAGCTTTGAAATGATTTATTTAATACGAACACATTATTACAATTGACATATTTAAATTTAAATATATAGGTACATTTAAAATAAATCACAATTAACGATAATGCTAACTAATTACCTAACCAACATTTGCGCCGTCTCCTCGAAGGGGTAGACAGAAAGAATGGACTGCCACATTTTTCTTTCCTGACATCTCTCGCTTCCTCAATATTCATACATCGTGTCATGCACGCAAGTCGATTTCTCTGACTTCTCATGTGGCCAACATTAAATATTTGATTTATTTGATCGTGCTACGTTTTTCTCGGTCTTTTTCTATTTCTTGTTCCATTTACATCGTTGACATATACCATTCTTTCTTCATTCATTATTTCTATGTGTCCAAACCATCTTAATGTTCCTTTCAATATTAATGTTTGACTGAGCTTCATCTGTATTTAAAATCTTTTGAGTATTTAAATTTATAAAAGTTAAATAATAATGTATGGTTTATTAAATTATTTGATAAACATTTATTTGTTCCATAAAAAAAAATATAGTGAATTTCTTTGAGTGAAATTAAGAATAATTGAATTCATTCTTACTAGGTCGCTTCATTTTATCTAGCAAGTTTTATTCCTTCATGCTCTGGAGACGTGACCGTTCAGGAAATGGGGGCTGAGCCAATCAGCCAGGTCCAATAACGATATGCAAACAATCCCCGCAGGCTCTGATAACTCCTGGACAAAGAACAGAGCCGGATCAAAGGTTAAGTAAATATGCAGAGGCTTAGATTATGTAGGTACCATATACATCGGAAAATATTTCAATCGGTTCTACAGTCCACAGTATATCAATATAGTCTCACCTGATATAAAATGCGTTTAACACAATGTTCGTACTAAATATTTAATATGGAGTAAAACTCCATAAGTACGTTTGTTTTCTAAAATAATATTATAATTAATGAGAATTAAATGGTTCGCCTTTCTAAGGCATTTGATAATAGCTTGGAAAGGCGAAGCATGTCATTCCCCTAAATTAAATTAAAATATCTAGAAAACAGACGTTTTCATTCGTATTAATTAACAAAATATTTAGTATCCATAAATTATTTTTACTGTGGTGTTAACGTGATAATTTGTTAAAATAATAGTGAAAAATAAAATGTGTTTTTAAACAAGTGTTAAAAACGCAAAATCGCAAAAGCATATCGTTATTTTAATATTGTTAATTGAAACATATTTTAATTAATTGAAAACTGGTGTTAATTGGAATTTTATTGTAAATAATGAAAAAAAAAATTATAATATTTATATTATTAATAATATTTCCACTTGGCTTTATGCTTTCGACTGGTTTCAGCAGCTCTCTTCCATGAATCTGGTCGAAACCATAAAAGCAAAAGAGATTAAACTCAATTTACAATGAATTAACCCACAAAATTATCGTTAATTCTCGTTAATTAACTTGCGAACCATAAATATTGCCAACAAGACGCTGAACTACCACTTTTTACCATTAAACTACCACTTTTTTATTGTAATATTGATATCTATATTATAACGAGTCATCTATAACAAGCATTAATTGCCTTTTTTATATATACTGTAATCAAATATTTATTTTTCAACTCGTATTGGTTTAAATATAATATTTTGAATTTCAATCCTGGTTTGTAATATAATTAATTTGGTTTGGTTCGCCATTTGGTTTATACTTTGCAAAAAACATTATTCCCGCTTTTCGTGGAAAGACACTTTGACAAATTTGTAAAAAGCCTAAAAAGTGTTCCTACACGACTTTGTTAAATTGAACGGAAAACTGTACAGACAGAACGCTGTCGTTCCACGGTACAGGAAGATAACAAACTATATTTTAGGAAAAAAAATAATAACTATCATATTATTTTCATACAGACGATTGAGTAGTAATAAAATTAATAAAATCAATGTAAAAGTAAGCTTTAAATAATAATTAATAATAATCTATAGTAAGAAAATAAATGTTTCGTCGGCGGTACGGTACAGCCCGAGCATAGCTTATATACACACAACTCATTCTGATAATAAAATATTCAACAAAATCTTAAACATTGATTGTTAAACATTGTATATATTTTTTTAAACTATGGGTATGCCGTATTATCGCTTGACAACGGATCTTGATACCATAGAATCTGCATTATGGCTACCACCTACCGCTATGGATACCACCAAAATATAATAATTAAATGATGAAAATACGGTAATATATATACTGTCAGGAAATACGGTAATATATATACTGGTTACAAATAACAAAATAATATATTATTTTGCCATATTAGATTTCCTCGGCGTTGGTCATCATTTTTGCAAAGGTCTCTCTGTCTTGTGCTGAAAGAAATATATAACTCCTCAATGTCCCTTATATTAGTCCGTTTTGAAGACGTTTGCTTTCTGCTATGTTCACTTATTCCTTCAATCTTTCCCATTATCATAAGTTTGAGGATCCCAAATCTGTCTCCACCCAAGATGTGTCTTAGATAGGAAATTCTACGGACCTTTTCGTATTCAAACGAATCCCTACTGCAATGAGCTCTCCTAAATAATAATCAACTGAAGCAAATTAATTGTTTAAAAAATGAATGCCCAATATAAATCCTAATATTTTAAAACTACGAAAAATACATTTAGTTTCTTTAAAAATTAAACTAAATTAAATTGACAACACCCCAAGCATTATGTATACGAGGTTATCGTATATATCGTATAGCATCGTATATCAAATTAGGTTAGCAATCAAGCCTTAAACTACAGAGATATATTGAATTATTAACTTTTGTATGTACCTATATTTCTATATTTATAACTAACTAACTAACCATCACGTGTCCCCGAAGGGGTAGGCAGACTAAATGGACTGCCACAATTTTTTTTTAAAAAAATTGTAGCATTTTCTATAGTATACATATACTTGTATATTCTACAAAAGAAAACATTCATATTTGTGAAATTAAAAAAATGTGTACTTGAAAATATGTTCAAGAACCGTGTGGTTTTACATCTTTAGATAATAATTCTTATGAAAATATCTTTGTTTATTTAAATTCTTATCACCCTATAGGCGAACACGTCAGTATGAAAATGCTTTTGTTTGAGCCAATCTGATGTCAACCCCTATTTGTTTTTAGCCTTACAACAAAGAGTATTAAACTTTTCAATTATCTTTTTATCGTGTTACCCTTCCGCAGGGGCGGGCGGGGAGCGAGGCTAAATTAATTTCGCCGACTTGGCTGGAGTGCTTTTGGAAATATATTTCTATGCGAACCTACAGACATTTCAACTTGTTACTGTCTCTGGCTGTTTGCTGAAACGAGGGAGAAGGAAGATGCGGGGTGAAGTCTCCTTAACTGATAAGTTTCCATCTTCCTCCAGGGTAAATAAGAAAATCCGTTTCGGTATTATAACTTTGAAAGTAAAATATGAATCTTAATTTATGTAGTTGGTAGATACAAACTTATACATCAGTTGATAAAAATGTTTTTCGTAATTTCGTACAATATTTATTTATTTATCGTTAGTATTAACCATTCATACCAGTTGAATGCCTTTTTCTACGGATAATCTTCTCCCTTATTTCCTTTGACTATAAAAATAATGAGAAGAAATTAAACTTCTTCATTGTATGATGATATGAAATTAACTTCGTAATAACGATAACCTCTCTAAATTTATTAAACAATAAGATTCAACATTTCATTGATTACGATATTAGTTAAAGCTTCTAATGGTGTTTGTAAGTTTATATATTATGTATATACCAACTGTGTTCTTCTATGAACAATTCAATCTCTTTTTGTTGAAAGTCGGTAGTCTGTTATTTTTAATACAATCTAGTATTATCTTGATTGATATGATTTTATATAATATAACTAATTCTCATATATTAAGCAGCTAATTGAATTTAATTCAACTTTAACATAAATTTATATATTTTAAATTAATTGTATTTTTTAAATCCATTTACATTTTGCGCTTGGTCACCCCTTTTCTGCAGCATCTCGTAGAGTAACTGATATATTCAATATGATAGAACAAAGGTGAGGAACCTCTCGTAATATTATGTTCGTGTCGGGCATCACTAAGCCGGCGTGACTCTCAGCCGGGAGTATGGAAACTGGAAACTACCCCTAAAATCTAAAGCATTCCCATGACACGAAGGGTAGGGGAGAAAATTTAACGAATTAGCTTAAATCACGAGATGATATTACGCAAAATAATGTCCATCATTTTACATATGATACGATTTCGTGAGATATAAATAATAATAAAAATTATTTAATTTTTTATGCTCTATTAATTCCAGTCTATTCTTGATAGTTCCTTCATCTTGACAAAAACCACAGTACATAATAAAATCGTAAAAATAGCGATATTTTTTTATTCTTTCGTATTATTGAAATACTTTTAATTTGTTTTAAGACCATTCTATTTCTTAACAACCAACCGGTTTCGATCCCGCCGGAGCTTACAAAATACACTAAATATAAAATCAGTTTTATATTCTTATATCTTGTGTTTTTCTCTGATTTTATATTTAGTGTCTTTTGTAATACTGACGAAGCTCCAGTGGTTGCGAAACCGGTTGGTTGTTTAAGTGGTGTTAAAACAAGTTAAAAGTGAATTATTACTATAATATTTGGGATTTTATGTCTTATACATTATTGGTTTTTAAGATATGTAGAAATAAACATTTTTGTTGTCGAGATACATTATCAAAATTTAGCTTCCGATTGTAGGATCAAACCAAATTCAGCCGAATAAGAAGCTTATTATAAACGTAATGTGAGGAATCCTTTGACAACATTTATTATATTTGGACGAGATATAATATTTTGTACAGCATTTTTCTTCTCAAAAAAGTTATTGAATCGAAGAAAATTGATTTCAGCTGCTTATCTAGAAATACACATAATAAAAGGTAGGCATTGTTCGCTCGAAAACCCTTTCTCAAATCGCAAAGTCTTCAATCAAGGTTCTTAATGGAAATGCTTGCTTAATTTTCCGGGGCAAAGTTAAAAAAGTTGGTCGAGGCGGGGCTCGGTACAGCGCTTTGCTCTCACAAGACGCCTCCTCCGCCGCCGCCGCCGGCCGCTTCTCTCCCCTCTCCCCTGCCCCGTCCACCCTTTCAGTGACACTTTTATTTATTCATAAACCTAATTTTTCAGTTCACTTCCCTTTATAAGTGTGGGCAACGGGGCTACATATGTGTTGGGATATTTATAGGAGAATATGTAACTACCGACCCCACACATACGTAAGCGGTGAGAATCTTCACACCTGGCTCCCCCTCGTCCCTGCACCCCCTCCTTCCTCCACGTTAATGATGATGTGTTCAGCCAGCAGACTATTTCACTTCTGGATACATCTTTCTCACTTTTCGATGTGTTCCCTCTCGCGTCCCTCTCTAGCTTCCCGGACTCAAGTGCGAAGCCGTTCTCTGTCCCTCTCCGCTTACACACTTTGAGCGGGAGATGGTTTTGAATGTGACTCTCCAGCGTGAAAACGCTTGTAGGTTTCCGGAAAGGTGGGCTAATGTTCGCATTCAGAGCGGTCTATTTACTTCCTTTACTTGGCGAGGCTTAACAAATTCGTCACGAAATTTTTTGGAGAATCATCCGTGGAACATTTTTTTCCGTCAACATTGAAATATTTACGTCCGTGTAAACTAATTAGTCATTCAAAATAATTGGTACTTAGTATCTATATAAGTAGTAGGTAGACAGTATCTATATAATATATATAAAACAAAGTCGTGTTAGTTACACCATTTATAACTCAAGAACGGCTGGACCGATTTTGATGATCTTTGATTTGTTGGATTTGTCTCCGTCCCGAATAGCAAAATAACTGTTAAAATACCGGAAAAATTCACACACAAAATATGAAGAAAATTCATTTTCTCATACATTTTGTATGGAGCAGCTTTTTTGATAATTTCTAATCTTCTATATACTCGTATATAAAACAAAGTCGTGTTAGTTACACCATTTATAACTCAAGAACGGCTGGACCGATTTTGATGATCTTTGATTTGTTGGATTTGTCTCCGTCCCGAATAGCAGAATAACTATTAAAACATCGGAAAAATCGACCTGAGTACATCCCACCCAGCAAATATAATAGTTTAACAGAAAGTAATGCAAGAATGCTACGCGAATCATTTCGATTCGCTTCAATAAATCAAATCCCTTGCTGACATGTGAATTAAATTCATATCAATGTAATTCAAATACTTTTAATTTTGATTTTTGCGCATTTATTGAACTTAATTCATTTTACATCATAACTGAATTTAACTCAACTAATAAGTTAACACAACATTGAATTGATTCTGAGGCGGTACGAAGTTCACCGGGTCAGCTAGTATTATATACTTCGTACTATACATACGAGTACATACCTGTACACTTTCGCAACAAAATGAAATAATTTTCAACCTAGAAATTATTATTGTGAACTTTGTAATGGTTAATTGTGGTAATCATTGTTACCAAACTTGTTATTGTAGCCTTGATAAAGCTAAATCTATTATCATTAGGTATAATTAAATATACTTATAAAATGTATTAATATAAAATAAAATAATAATACACTTTTAGTATTTGTATCTAAACCACTTTACATGGTAACACCAACCGGTTTCACTCTCGCCGAAGCTTCGTCAGGGTGAGAGAGTAAACTTAATATGTATCATATTTAGGTTACTCACCTTGACGAAGCTCCGGCGGGAGCGAAACCGGTTGGTGTTACCATATAAAGTGGTTTAGGTACAAATACTTAAAGAGTATTATTATTTTATTTAATAATGTTACACCTCAAATTAAGTGTTTCATACGAAAAAAAGTAATAATATAGACTTATTCTAAATATTTCACTCAGCAAATAAAGTAGTGAAATATTATGATAAAGTTCATGTTCAAGAACTAGCCCAAATTATGTATCAGGAATCAAGCATTTTATCCATACAATGAGAATATGTGAAATTTTTCATAATAATAATCATAACTAACTAACCATCACGCCGAAGGGGTAGGCAAAGATAATGGATAGCCACAATCTTGTGTACTGGCATACCTCTCGGGCTTCCTCTACATTCCTACATGGTACCATGCACGCACGTCGATTATTTCGACTTCGAATGTAGCCGCCTTTTAGTAATTGATTAATTTGGTCATGCCATGTTTTCCTCAGTTGTCCTCAGCTTCTTTTTCCACTCACGCTGCTTGTGTACAACTTTTTAACCATTCTACTCTCATCCATTCGTTCCATATGTCCAAACCATCGCAGGGATCCTTTTTTAATTTTATCCATGATGCAGTCATCTGCCTTACATTTCTTTCTTATTTCATCGTTCGGTATTCTATCATTCAACGTTTTCGCGCAAATTCTTCTTAGTGATCTCATTTCTACGGCGTTTATCCCGCTTTCATCCTTATTTTGCTAGCTCCAAGCCTCACTTTCATACATGAGGGTTGGCACTAGAACTCGATTATGTACTGCCATCTTTGCTTCTGTGGATATATTTCTATTTGCATAATCATAATTATAACTATTATTATTTTGTTGCATAGTTCTTTACATCATTACAGCGCGAGTCAAATCGATATAAAGTGTATAGCTATCATATTGATTCTCATGACATGTGATAGGTAGCTAATGTGTCGCCAGTTTATTGTCAGGATTCTATAATATAATTCTACATCAGACCAACGACAGTAAAAATCATACTATCATCGCCGTGAATCGAAAGACTTTCGGTGTGGCAATCATAGCTGTTGTCACTGTGCCCTGAAGGTCGTCAATTGAGTTTTTGACTGTTGTTAAAATTAAATAGTATACGGCATATCGCTTATTGAAAATAGGAGCTACGTGATTGTACTATTCATAAAAAAAAATTAAATAAATGTACTAAACAACAACAACAACAACACCAACAAACCATCACTTCGTTTCTCCGCAGGGGTAGGCAGAGAGAATAGACCGCCACACTACTCTATCCTGACAAACCTCTCTAGCTTCCTCCACATTCATACGAGTCATACACGCACGTCGATTCCTCCGACTTCTAACATGAACAACCTTTAAATTTTGATTGATTTGGTTATGCCTCGACTCCGTACTCCATTTACATCATTAACGTATACTTTTTGAACCATTCTTTCTCCATCCATGCATTCCATATGTCCGAATCATCTTAGCGATCCGTTCATAATTTTGTTCATAATACCTTCTTCCGCTCTGCATTCCTTTCTTATATCAGCATTCGAGATTCTGTCGTATATCGTTTTACCACACATACGCCTTAGGGACCTCATCTCTACCGCATTTATTCTGCTTTCATCCTTCTTCTGCCAGTTCCATGCTTCGCTTCCATACATTATACCGCTGATAACTACCTTCGTCAAAGACAGCACAGATTGTTTTATTTGCCGCGCTGCAGAACCAACCTGCCAATAGTTATGCCTGTGGGTAAGGCAATCTTATTGCTTAATCGGGTCGCTTTGGGGGTCGACATGTTTTGTGATAGTGTGAGTTGCCTCAGGGATGCAATATCAATGTTATAATTATTTCAAAATATATATTTCAGGATATAAATTCTCGTAATGTAATTGCAAACGATCTGGAAATATGTCTGTAATGTTTGTAATTTTTATTAAAATAAATTAAATGAAATAGAAATATATTATTATAATAAACAGTAAGGTCAGAATTTATAAAATCTGCGTAAGGCCTACCATATACTGACATATAGCATTGAGACCAGAGCGGATACCACAAGAACGAAGGCTAAAGTACGGGTGGCAGAGATGAGGACGCTGAGGATGATAGCAGGAAGGACTATTCCCGATAGGGTGAGGAACACGGCCATCCGCGAGATCTACAAGGTGGAGGATGTCGTGAGATGGGGCAGACAACGCAGAAGCTACTGGAATGCGCACGTGCAGAGGATGGATCCCACCAGAATCCTACACGCTGTGGCGCATCAGATTCCTGCCGGCTGCCGTCCCCCCGGAAAACCGCCGAAGAGATGGAGAGACAGCCGGGAGTCAACCTCCCAAGAGAGGCCAGCCTGATTTCAGGAACAGACCAAAGGTCATAGAAGTAAGATGGGGTAGATTAAATGTGGTCTGGCACCCCCTTGTTGTTGCCACCTTTAAATGTAAATCTTGGACGGACCGGGGACAGGCCCAGGGAGTGTACGAGCGAGGCTGACAAAAGGGTGCTGCTACGCCCTATAACAGCCTCGGGTATGTGGCGGGTAAGTCAATGTTCCTTAAAAAAAAAAGACCAAAGGTCTACGTATAAGGAGAAGAAGAAGAAGAAGACGAAGAAATGAAATAAATGAAAAATTATGGTTAGGACCAGAACTCCATTTTGAACGGCCGTTTTCGCTTTCATTGATAGATTCTTGTTTCCAATAACTATTATGTACTAAAATGTACTAAAAATGTACTAAAAATTACGCATAATAAAAACATTTTCCCTAAATACCCGGTGTTCCCGTCCCAGCATTAGTAGGTATACCTTTTCAGTAGAAGAGCCTTTTTGAGGGGCCGCAATTGTAAGCTTCCTGGCGGAATTAATAGTATACGATGTTTTCACTCAAAAGGTAAATTGTTATGTCGGAAGGAAGGAGCCCCGCCCGCCCCCGCCCCCGCCCCCTGAGCCTTTCTATTCAACAAAATAAATGTATACAGCCTGTAAATAATTCGCTCGCTGGGAGCGCGGCCTCCTCGCGGCTTTGATCTCGTCAATCAAATCATTCGGATTATTTAAATGAACAAAGTGATTCGCGGAGGAACGAGAATGCCGTGTAGTGAGAAGTTAATTCTGGAAAAACGTTTTGCTATGTCATGGGAGGCATTTTTTCATCCGGAACGAAGACATCACGTTAAGGGAGAGGGAAACTTTTGATTGAGATGAGAAAACTAGGTTACAGAGGAACTTTACGCTTTTTTATTAACTCATAATTTATTCTCATAATTCAAAGATTGTTTTACGTACCAGCCGCCAGAACCAATCTGCCTCTAATGACACCGGTGGGAAGAGCAATTAGTCTGCTGAACGCGGTCTCCTCGGAGATCGACGTCTTTCATGTTAGTGAAAATACGTTCAGGGGACAAATACTCTTGACTTTGGAAAGTATCTTGTCTCCCAAATGTCGAACCATCACTAATGCGTTCCTGATATTATGTTGTAAGTGTACGAGTATAATATTTTACCTGTACTCAATTGATGCCTTAAACATTATGTATTCCTTAAACATAATGTCTTTTGAGTAAATAAAATGATTTGATTGATTGATTGATTGATAATTGATACGATTGAAAACGTCAAAACAACAAAAAAAGACTAATATAAAAAACGCATTTAAAATTCGATATAAAAATTTAAAAATTAACTTTGTAACTATGTTTATGGGAATTTAGCACTGTTGAATATTTAACATATTTTTTATCCAAATTCTTGAGAAAGACAAGAAATTCTAAAATGTTGCCAAAGAAAATTACTCCCTGTTTTTATTTCTCTAAAACCTATTATAAAACCATATCATTATGTTTATAGAGAGATACTCGTAAGTTCACATTACATATTTATGCGAGAAATTCAAAGAACACACTTTTGTTATACGAGCGGAAACAAAGAAAATACGTGTACCGAAAGACGTCGTATTGTATAAACGCAGGTAAAAAGTAAAAGAAAATATTCGAGTAATTTTAATAAATGCTTTTATGCCGAGCGAAGGCTTCCTATCCACGACTACCCCAGGGCACTCAACTCAACCTACGGAAGCTTATTTCCGTTCAGCGATAAAAACGCCGCACTTCTTTTAAAAATACAGTAAATTTATTTCAGCGCTTTGATGATATTATACTACACAATAAAATGAAATTTCGTTACAAGTAAAAATGTTATACTCCTATGCATAGACGGGTATTTTTTAGTATTAAAATGTGTAATGTAATTTACGGGGGTCCGCACGTTCAGCGCTAGGTCCCGAAGTCCGTCGGAGAAAACCACAATTCGGTGTATTTTTTGCGAGTTCGCCTGAAAAGCTTTCAACTGAAAAACCTCACCGAATCACATCGTGGGCCTAATTACATTAAGCAGACTACACTCGGATTACGGCATGCTTCAAATACGTTCGTTTTTAGATTTTTCGTATCGCCACACGACCTGCGGGTTTAATGCCACTACTTATTGCCAACTGTAATCTAGTATCACATATTACTTAATTCATTTTGCGTATGGATCTCTAATAACACATAACGATGTGTTATAAAAGATATAATATAATAGATAGTAGGTATTTCGACGGCCACACCGAAAGTCCCGGGTTCGGTTCCCGGCGATAGCAGCGTGATTGTCACACAGCGTGATTAGCTACCTATTACATGTCACGAGAATCATATCTATATCTTTAACATCGATTTGGCTCACGCTGTAATGATGTAAAGAGAGATTCAACAAAATATATTAATACATTAAATTCATAGGTAACTAACATACTAATTAACCAACGCGCCATCTTCCAAAGAAAGAATTAGAAATAATTAATTTGATCGTGCCACGTTTTCCTCGGTCTTCCTCTATTTCTGGTTCCATTTACATCGTTAACGTACACCTTTTTTTAAACACTTTAACGTGATACACTTTTCACACGTAAGAATGCATAACATGAAACGATACGAGTGTTATATTTATATGTTAACATATAGTTAGTAGGTGACATATAAATGGGATGACTAGTTAATTTGGGTGTCATATTTAATCTGGCTTCTAAATAATTCGGATATAAGGCCAAAATTACGAACGATCTCTCGCCTTACAAGCGAACAAAGGACACGAGAGCACGGGGCATAGTCAAAAATCCCATCTGTGCTGGTTCTGTGGAGACCTCTCGTCTCCGGGGAGGCAGAAAGGTAGAAGGAAGGTGTAGAGCGAGGCAGCAGAGAACGGCGAAGGTGGGAGGAGGATGTAGTGTTAGGGGGAGGTTTGATTAATGACCCAATAATCCCACCGCCTTGGAGTTTGCGGTGAAATTTAGGGATCGCGCCGCTTTCGAGCGAAAAAGCGGTTGGAATTTATCGACTGTGAAGTTAATGGGGAAAATAAAAAGGCGAAAATGTTTTGCGATGAAAATGTTGATGGCTTTTTACAGTTTATAACAATGTCGCACACACCTACCGCCACCTGGGACGAGAGCACCTGGCGCTATTTGTTTTTATATGTATTATATTATTATACTCGTATATTGACGACTATACAGTCAGCGCATTCTGTATTCATTAAATTTTATTTTCCGTCTTCATCACGTTGTGGGATTTGTTTCCTTACAATAGTCCTCCATTGGCTATCCTATCCCTGGACGCCTCGCCAGACTTCTTCAATGCAGGCAGTTCATCGTTTGTTAATCTGCCTTTTCGTTTCTTCGCACGCGGCATCCATCTGAACATAAACTTTGCGTTGCGGGTCCGTTGGCGTGGAATAGCCTCCATGTTAGTATTAAGTATGAGGATAGTGACGTTAAATTTCAGAAACATCTAAAGACTGCTCTGTTCGGTCAGTCATTTCCTAGTGCGCCCTTGGAGTAATTGATTTTACAAAACGGCGCACTTAAAATACAAGTCATCAGAATAATAATAATAATAAATAAACTTTAATGTTCTTTTGTCACCTGGCATTATTTCTATATGGCAAGCCCACCGAAGTCATTGAGACTTATAGTAAAGAACCACTCAAATGTTTTGTATTCAATCAGAACCCACTTATCGTTTCTGGTTTCTTTTGATTTTACAAGTCTTATCTTAATTGTGGGTCCAAAATTATTAATTTCATATTCTGCCGGCTTGCTTTCTTATCTCCGCTGTAGGGGCCATGTTTCACAGCCGTAAATGACTACCGGTCTTATGATGGTTTGGTACATCTGCTGAGTTACTTAGACCCCAGTAGTCTCATACACGTATGGAAGCTTATATTTCCTGCTAGGAAGTGAATTTTTATATCTTCTTTAAATTTCTTTTTAGAGTTGAGGTAAGAGCCAAGATAGATGAAGTCTTGGAACTTTTCAAACACACGCTTCTCAACACAAAGGTTTAGAGTTTAGAGGAGGGTTTTGTTCGCGCGCGCTGACTTTACAAGTAGTACGCAATATTTTTAATAACGTTTTCTATATTTCGCCGCACCATTACAATTATATTCCAAACGATCACATGATTGCAGTTTTTCGTCGTCTAAATATATTTCCTTAATTTTTCAGTAGCAATTTTTCTTAGTTTTTAATTGAAACCATTAAGCGAATGTAGATCAAAAAACATAACCCTCGATTTATAAATGATAAGAAAAAATTTGTCACAGTTAAAACATATTTTAAAAGTATAATATGATTTTCTGACTATTTATCAAGTATGGAATCAATAAATAAAAAAATCATTCCTTGGTTATTAAGTTCAGCTGATTTTTTTTAATGTTACGTTGTGTTTATTGTTTATAACAAAAATATTTTCTGTTTTATATATAAAATCAGCGGATGTTTTCGCAATTACCAATTGATTAGAAACAATGCCTGTTAATTTATTAATACTTGAACAATGATATAAAATTCTATATTTAGTGATTAATAATAACACTAAATGATATCATAATAAAGAGTAACACATTACTCTTATCAAATATGATAAAACTTATAGAAAATGAAAGTTTAAACAAATTGAGTAATTTATACGAATGAAAAAGACGTTTTCTAGAAGTTGTTTTAAATTTCATGTGAATGACATATTTCGTCAGTCCAAAGCATTATCAAATATCATTTATACACAGGCGAAACATGTTATTCACATGAAATCTAATAAAACAGGCGTTTTTATTAGTATTAATTATTTAATATGGAGAACATCGTTGTTCGAGAAACAATAAATTGTCAATTGTTTTTAGGGATCTTAGGAAAATCCGTGTAACTCGTCTTTCTGGACCGACGTTTCGTAGATCGTTGCAGACTCTATCTTCATGATGGATAGAGACTGCAACGATCTCCGAAACGTTGGCCCAAAAATACAAGTTACACGGATTTTCCCAATATCCCAAAAATCATCTTGTTACCAACTGTGAAAATCTACGCAACAACAACAACAACAACAACAAACCATCACGCCGTTTCCCCGCAGGGGTAGGCAGAGAGAATGGACCGCCACACTGCTCTATCCTGGCAAACCTCTCTAGCTTCCTCCACATTCATACAACGAGTCATACACGCACGTCGATTCCTCCGACTTCTAACATGACCAACCTTTAAAATTTGATTAATTTGGTCATGGCATGTTTTCCTCGGTCTGCCTCGACTTCGTACCCCAGTTACATCATTAACGTATACTTTCTTAACCATTCTTTCTCCATCCATGCGTTCCATATGTCCGAACCAACGCAGCGATCCTTTCATAATTTTGTTCATAATACCTTCTTCCGCTCTACATTCCTTTCTTATATCAGCATTTGAGATTCTGTCGTACATCGTTCTATCACACAAACGTCTTAGGGACCTCATCTCTACCGCATTTATTCTGCTCTCATCCTTCTTCTGCCAGTTCCATGCTTCGCTTCCATTCATTAGAATACATTCCATACATTAAAATCTACGCAATTATTTAATATGCTAATTGACTTCTTTTTTAAATAAATTACTTACTTGACATGATTATGTAATTGAACGTATTTTACAGTTTACTTAGGTAACTCACTTAATAAGAAAATAATCCCAAAATAATATATCTAATCGTTGCTGTATAAAGGTTCATATAATAAAATAACAATACATTTATCGATTTTTCCTTACTCTTGTCCAATTTGGACCGCTATCCAGCGGTGGGCGGCGGGATGACACGTCATACATCATAATGTTATACAGCGAGCACTAAAGCATGAAGGCACGATATCACGGTGGCCCCCGCCCAGCCGCCCTACCCGGCCTCCCGCCCCCACCCCCGCCCTACCCACGGGCGGGCGAGATCACGAACACCAAATTACGTGACTGCGAATCTCACAAAGCATTGCCTCTTTACGTTACAAGACGGTATTAAAGTGAGAAGTAAATAAAACACTGTGATCTAAATAATATCTTGATTGAAATATTTAGATCATAACGAAACACGTTATAGCTCACATTCATAGAATAATATGATCAGATAGTTTTTTTTAGTAATTAATTGACTGACTCGTGTCGACTTATTAGAGAATTATAAATACAACAACAACAACAAACCATCACGCCGTTTCCACGCAGGGGTAGGCAGAGAGAATGGACCGCCACACTACTCTATCCTGGCACACCTCTCTAGCTTCCTCCACATTCATACATCGAGTCATACACGCACGTCGATTCTTCCGGCTTCTGACATGACCAACTTTTAATATTTGATTAATTTGGTCATGCCATGTTTTCCTCGGTCTACCTCGACTCCTTACTCCATTTACATTGTTAACGCATACTTTTTTAACCATTCTTTCTTCACCCATGCGCTCCATATGTCCGAACCAACGAAGCGAACCTTTCATAATTTTGTTCATAATACCTTCTTTCGCTCTACACTCCTTCCTAATATCAGCATTTGAGATTCTGTCGTACATCGTTCTACCACACAAACGTCTTAGGGACCTCATCTCTACCGCGTTTATTCTGCTCTCATCCTTCTTCTGCCAGTTCCATGCTTCGCTTCCATACATAAGGGTTGGAACCAGAACTCCATTGTGAACGGCCATTTTCGCTTTCATTGATAAATTCTTGTTTCCAATAACTACTTTTATATTATAAATATGTAAGCTTTAAACAATTAATTTTGAAAAAAAAAGGAATACGAGGAGAAGTATGGGGGAGGCCTATGTCCAGCAGCGGACTATTGAAAATCGTTTCAATTTAAATAAAACTCCATAATCCATTAAATTATTTGAAAACCTTCATTTCAGTATACTCGTATGTACAGAATGTTATACGAGTATGTACATAATTTTATGGGATTCTGGGTAATTTTGTGTTTCTTTTTTTTTTTTTTTAATTAAATCACTTCGATTTGTTTATTACTATTATATTTTAATTTCATATTTTCATGACTAGTTTCGTCGTATTTGGACATTATTAACTGAAATTTAATCACGTGATAATTTATGAAATATTAAATTATTTTCAAAATTCAATGACATTATCACTGTAATTAATAACAACATTATAGCAGCAGTAACTTAAACCCAGTTCCATAATATGTTGTTATTACTGAGTTATTTAACTATTACCTACTAAGTTACTGTTGCTACTGTTTGACAACAAACATAATTAAATATAATTAATCACGTGGTAGTAATTCGATTTATGATGAAACTACAACTGAAAATACTTTGTTCTTGGTATACGTATAACCCCACTATTCGCCAGCCAGTTATATCAGATTATATGTATTTTGTACGTTATTTACTAATGAAGAACAAATGCCGTCGGCGAAAAAAAAAATCAAAGCACGTATTAAACGTTTTTTATTATTATCTAGCATTGATTGGTTGAATACCCTTTGATTTTTTAATGAATAAATATTTACAAAGAATGTTTCATTGAATATCCTGATGATGAGAAGATGAATGGCGCCGCTAATATGATTTGAACCCTATATTTTAATTCAATCCATTTTAATTTTATAATAATTTATTGTTTCTTGAACAATGGTGTGAAACTCCATATTTCATAATCGGGTGGTGGTCTAGGGGATAGAACGCTTGGCTCCTGATCCAGGGGACATGGGTTCAAGCCTGGACACGACCAGCTTCCTTCTTCATAATAATGAGCTATTTTCTGCTCACATTGAAGATTGTAATAATAAATTCTAATATGATTGATTTAAATCCTTGGTATTAGTCTTTTAAAAAAAAAAATATTAAATCATTTATACGAATGTATACGTCTGTTTTCTAGATGTTCAATTATATTTTATATAAATGAAATGTTTCGCTTGTCTAAGGTATACGAGTATTAACTTTAGATAGGTGAAACATAATACTCGTATTTTCTAAAAGTTTTCTTGCATAAATAAAATAAAACTTCTAGAAAATATACGTTTCCGTTCGTATTAATTAGGTGTAAATAACTTTTGATTAAAATTATCTGTTTTGTATAAAAATAATGGATATGATAAGTATGGTTAAAATATCGTATACAAGCAGTGTGAACGGAAAAAGCCGAGGACGACCGAGGAAATCGTCTCGTGACTAAATTGGCCTTCCTGGAGGTCGATTTTTTTTTAGTACTTTATTTGCCGCTACATTTATCACTCTTTCAGAACATGAGTAGTGCGTTCTCAGTCTTCCCCATCGCACGACATCTTCCACATTGCAGATCTTTCTTAGTTTAGAATTTCTTACTCTGTCTCGGAATGTCGTTCCCGCAACGAATCGGAAAGTCTTCATTTCTGTGGTTCTTAGGAGACTTTTTGTTCTGATGGTGTCAGCTCTCGTTTCTATTCCATATATCATTATAGGACGTACGCATGTCTTGTAGATTCGTATTTTGCTATTACAACTTATATTACGAAATTTGTTGTAATATATAAACATATTTAAATGAAACAAATTGTTTCTTCTATATTCGCCATACTTTGTGTTGCACATGGTTTATTATTTTTTATATACTTTGTATTTTTTATATATATATTTTTTATATACTTTTTATATACTTCTCTTTTTCTTTTTTATATACTTTGTAATACAACACTTACATTAAAAAAAATTAAATTACATAGATATGTTTCGGACAACCAGTCCTTCTTCAGTGATACATATTATTATATAAAGTTACATATTTAAAAATATTATAAAATTGTTTACATGATCTGACACATGTTATAAAGATTTATTTTGGAACCTTTATGCTTTTGTTATAACAAATATAATGATTCAATTTAAAATATTAATTTATAATTTTATTGAGGTTCAGGTAAATTACTCACAACAAAGGAAATAAATCAAAGATTGGACTTGGCGTTAAATTTATTTGATTATTTATACCATTTTTTTTATGTAAGTGTTGTATATACAAAGTATATAAAAAGAGAGAAATAAACTAATTGTATTTATTTCAGAAAATATTGAAAAATCATTTTATTTGTAATACACGAGTTATTACACAAACTGATTTCACGTGGGTTAACACAACGTCTGAAGTGAAAAGGGCAGAATTCCCTATAGTACGAGTATATAAACTTTTTTAATTAAATATAACTTGCATCGTTCTACCATAGTTGCGCCAAATCAAGCATGTAACATATAAGCTATAGTATGTGATAAATTTGCATGAATATTAGCAATGTAAGCAAATCAATGCGCCTTGCCTCCTTGTGGGGATAAGACCCAGAGAGTGCGGAGTCTAAACGAAGCCCAGCCTCGCACACTAATCAATGAATAAGATATGCCTTCTGGGACCTTTGATACCATTAAGGCACTCACGTCTCCCGTACCGCAACCGCTTTGACTGCTTATAAGCTCTATCAGGGCTTTCCAAGCGCACTTGAATATTTTGAAATAACTAACAATCTTTAAATTAATTCTATGATTTTATATATTTGGTAACCTCGTCCTTTGTCCTACATGCAAAAAACTATACTCTACGTTATTATTTTTTTTTCCCATCCCGCATTTGTCTCCTCTGCCTCTCCTGTTCTTCCCGCTGTATATTCCTGTGGTGTATCATTATTTTTATCTTTTATATAATGTTCCTAAAATGTTAATTTATTATATATTATGCTTATTTATTTATTCAATAAAGTACAGCGGAGCATAGAATTAAATGTGGTCTGGCACCCCCTTGTTGTTGCCGTATTTAAATGTAAGTCCCGGATGGACCGGGGACAGGCCCAGGGAGTGTACGAGCGAGGCTGATAAAAGGGCGCCGCTACGCCCTATAACAGCCTCGGGTATGTGGCGGGAACTTCTATGTTCCTTTCAAAAAAAAATTTGGTAATAATGAAACATTTATATATTTTACTAACTAAAATAACAATTTGCGTTTCATTTAAAAATAAGTACGAGTATATAAAAAAATATTTCTTTTCATACCACATTTTGTAGTGTCACGTTTGCAACGGAATGTACGCTGGATTGCCAAATAATCAATTAAGCAGAATACAAAGCGTATTCAATGCTGCTGCCCGATTGATTATGGGGCAACAAAAATACTGTCATATCACGCCGCTCCTGAAGGACATTCACAGCTTTAGCAAATATCTTTAACATTAAAATATTACTTTTAAAGGCGGGCCACACTGTGATAAACATCGGTTTCAAACATAAAATTTGTCTTGTATAGGGCTTCTATCTTATTCTACGCCGGGTAAAATAATGCGAGGAAGAGAGATAAACGTACCATGTTTGTTGAAAGGATAACCGTATGCAGAAACATCCGCGGTTTAACTCATGGTTAACTAAAATCGACGTTTTTACTACGTCTAGAACATGGTTTAAGTTTGAGTAATAACATTCAGTATACAAATTTTGGTTTCAAACCAGCTTGTTTATCACAGTGTGGCCCGCCTATTAGGTTAAAAGTTGTCAGATTCATATAAATATATATTAACGTATTATTGAATATGTTTAAATTTTATTTATGTCGAATTTAGTATGTGCAAAAGAAGAACAACAGCGCTAAAACATGTATTCAATTGTTTTTCTTTTAAGACATGTCTAACATAATCTATTTATGTATTAGCTGTGTATTTTCATTTGAAAAGAGTTTCAATTTGGAAAGTATTTATTTACAATCTTAAAAGAATGGTTTCGAGACGAATAAACTATAAAAAAACGCCTATTTTTAAAATCTACTAAGAAGAATACGTGTTCTAAGAACGAATTCAAAATATTTTTTATATTGGTTCTTAGGACACGCTTTATCTTTATGCTAAAACTGTATTAAAGTGATAAGTTATAATGTAAGAGGTTTTTCCTCTTACTCGATGTAATTTTGATTTGCGTTAAATATGTTACATATCTCCTTCTAATTATCTTGTCCTAACAGATCTTCGAATCATATTTTGAAAATATTTTTTTTCTTTTTTCTTTGTTTGTTAATTCATTCACATTTTAGCAGGTATTCTCCACAATATTTCTACAATACTGTTTAAAATATATTGTATAAAAACATTTGAATGCATCAAATCTAAGTATTAATTTTTGCTATAACTGAGCTATTAATAATATTTTTGAAGAGATTAAAAGCTAACATTTTAAAGTACTGTTTAACTGTTTTTAAAATGTTTTGTCAAAACAATGTATTATCTAAGTTTTTTCATTTATTTCTTGAAATTAATGATTTTTTCATATGAACCATACTCACTTACTAACCGCCATACTGTTCTTTCCTGACGAATTCTTTCTCCATTTCATATTTTATAAATACATGAAATAAAACTTTTTGTATTTTAACCACGGAAAAGTAATTATATTTGAAACCAACCGGTTCCGCTTATATCCAAGCTTCATCAGCGGAATATATAATACAAATATTATAGTTTTTATAATGCCCTATTGAAGCTTGGGAACAAGTGAAAGTAGTTGGATTCAATTATATTTACTATTTCGTAGTTAAAAAATGTTTCTTTTATAAATTTATAAATCCCAAAAAATAACGATATATAGTTGTGATCTTGTTTCTCAAAAATTAATGAAAGTTTTAAGGATTAATTTTATCTCAATAGAGACGAAGATGTAAATTGTTTTATAGAAACAGAATATGGTGGTCGAGGCGTTTACAGGACTTATAACCTGTCATTGGTTGGGTTAAGCGATCGATTTATATAATACAGCATTCTCCATTCCGCCCTTCTTACGACCACCACGTCTGACAAATTTTTGAAAGATGTATATATGCTAATATGCTGAGGAAAACTTATATTTTTATTTTTATTCAATCTACACTAGCGCCATCTATTAAGATTGGGTGTTAGAATTAAGCAGAAAATCTTTTTTTATAAAAGTTTGTAAAAGTTCTATAACATAAAATAAAAGAACCAAAAACGTTACCATAAAAATGAGCATGAAAACGCAGAATACTTGGAAATGCCTTACAAGTACTTCCCATCAAAGATGCCTATGAAGTTCTTCGCGAGGACATCTTAAACCCTTCGCCGATTAGAGAGGACGGGCGGGCATTAGTGGGTTCTGGGTTCGGGACCGAGGGGAGCGCCGCGAGGGATGCGAGCGGTAAAGTATCCGTGAAAGCGATCGCTTACGGTATTATGTAGATCGGTTTTAAGGGTCGATTTTAGTATGCAACTTCGGCGGGCATCCATTCTGATGCTTTGCCAAAGTTCGCTCAACCGATAACGGTGTCAATATCAAATATTCAAATATTGAATATTTTAAATCTATTTGAACAAACAGTAAAGCACATTGTATAATATTATCACAACACTTAATTTCGGTCCTTCTTCTGTGCACAAATTTTAACACAGAAGAAATGCCGAAACATGTTCGCAATAAAAAAATAAATATTTTTTTTTATAAAGATTAATTGTATCTCAATAGAGCCGAAGATGTTAATTGTTTTCTGGGAACAGATTATGGTGGCCGAGGCGCTTACAGGACTTATGACCTGTCATTGGTTGGGTTGAGCGATCGCTTTATGTTTAACAACATTCCCCATTCCTCCCTTCTTACGACCACCACGTCTGACATTTTTTTTGGAAGAAAACAATTAACATCTTCGTCTCTATTGAGATACAATTAATCCTTATAAAAAAATTAATTTATCCGCAATGGGTAAAATCCAGTATTTGTCTACAAGAATTTGTATACATTCAAAATGTTGTGTTAAACAATTAAATGTTGTGATAATACAAAGTGTATTTCTATTTATTTATATGTGAATCCACAAAAGAAATTAAATAAACTTTCTTATGAAGCACTTATTTTGGGGTGTGACATTATTAAATAAAATAATAATACACTTTTAATATTCGTATCTAAACCACTTTATTTGGTAACACCAACCTGACAAAGATCCGGCGGGAGCGAAACCGGTTGGTGTTAACAAATAAAGTGGTTTAGATACAAATATTAAAATTATTATTTTATTGAAAGGTAAATATGTAAGAAATTTTAAATATAAATTCATTAAATCAATCGAGGTCAGAGAAAATGTTTGAAAGACTTCCTAAAAGCGAACCCCCGAAAAACTACACGTAACACCAATAGTGAACGCTGGGAAAAGACTGCAGAAGATAGACTAAGATGAAGAATAACAGTACACAAAGGCACGCAAAACTTCTAGGTATAGCGCAGAGACAACACCGCAGAGAGGAAGAAATGGTGAAAGGAGAAACCATCGAGAATTAAAATATTGCTTATCGATTATCGATTTAAAAATTGTTAAACGGAACGCAGATCGCAGAACGCGGAACGTTTCGTTTTTGTATTTTGAATTTTTCATTGTTCACTAAGCTTTTTATATTAATGAAATACAGATACACATAATGACATTTTAAATTTATTATTGTATTACTAATTTATTATACAAAGAAATATACTGTTAACACCTGAGGATCGAGGTCACCTCCGAAACATGTATAAATTATTTTGTTTCTAAAAGTATTTATTAAATTTTCATTCCAACATAATAATGGAATTCCACGGTGTTAATGCCCTTAACCTCCAATAAAGAAATATACACATGTTACGTACGTAAGTCATATATTATTTTACTTCCAGTGGAGGAACTTAATAAAAACATTTTGAAAATAGAATTATTGTATGTAAAACAAATAGCCTTGAAAAATTCATATACCAAAAACGATATTGTACCAATGAAAAACGAAACAAAAATAGAAATTCATCGCCGTCTGAACGCGATAAACCGAATCCAATCGGATGAATCACTTCACTGAATCGAAATATTTTGATACGTAAAAAATAACACAAAGAGTCGATCTGCTATCTCCCACGTGGAGCTACGCTGTTGTTATTCTATTAAAAATTTGTTAAGCCACCTAAGGCAATTTTTCCATCCGTAATTAAAATGCGAACCCCTCCCAGAATCCGAGTGAAAACAACCACGTGTTCAATTTATTTCCTCCTGCCATCCCCGCAAATAGGTTTATGTTACATTATTTATGCCTGCGCCCTCTCGGCACGAAGTTGCCGACGGACACTGGATTTAGTACCGTTCGGGTGGACATCAAAGTTACCCTTAGCCTTCCGCCCTCTGCCCTTAGCACCCGACACATTCAGAGCGAGCGAGGAACCATCAGCTGTTTGCATTAGTCGCGAGTTCACTACCTCATCCAGGGGTGTAGTAAATACATATTTGTTCTTGAATTTTATTTTTTAAATTACTGAAAAGAGGTATAAAAATAATTTTATCACATTCAGCGCATCAAATATCTTAAAATATATTTAGAAAATAATTTATGTATTAGTATATCCCGGACCACATCGAGACAATAAGTGGACACCGATATTAATCAAATGGAGACCACGTTTAAACAAAAGAGATGTTAGAAGGTTACGGAAGAGATGGACCGCCGACGAAACCTGGATAGCAGAAGACAGTGGGTGAAAAAAGCTAGCGACAGGAAATAGTGAAAACGTTTGGAAGAGGTATACCTGTATATCCAGCAGTGGAAAGATATGAGAATAGAAGATCTTTATATACCTAATGGAATATGCTTTATAAAAATATTCATACCAAAAATATAAATAGAGTATTACCTTTTACCAAATTAAAAAAAGATATATTCGTATAATGGATAATTTTTTAATTTTTAGATAAAAATGATTAAAAAAAACACTGTGTATTATTACAATTGATGCCAACTAGTTTTTCTTGGAAAATAAATGTAAACTGTATGGTTTGTTTAGTTATTGTACTGCCATGATAGAGCTTGGGTCCAAGCGAAACTAGTTAGAATTAATTATAATAACCATACCGTGATTAAATAAAGAGCGTTTTTTTAGAGGTATACAATACATATTCAAAATGAAAAAAAAACACAATAAAATAATATTTAATGTCTATGATATTGGCTTTATATAAGATATAATTTTATGCCATTATTGTTTAAATATGATTTCGGGCATATGAGCGCCACGGCTAGCTCGAATGAAGCGCAATCGTGAAGTCCAATTTTCGACAATTGTCGTCTTTGTGGATGCGTATTATCCACTAGAGTGTACGTGGTGCGAAAACGACCCAATGGTCTTCCGAATAACTTGCTCGGATGGACGATTATGTCGACCGTGAAATGGACTTAGTGCACGATAAGTTTGGCGAACCGAACCATGATTTTCAAAATAAATTTGCACAATATGCAAGCGCTGCCATGGTAAATTGGTAAAACGTACTGTCTAGAAATCAACTGTCAACTGTCAAATTGACAGTCTGTAGAAACAATGTTGCCAGTGTAAATAACAATCCTCTAAAAAAACACCATATTCAAAGTGTTTTATTATTTAATATCTATAAGTTAAAAATGTCTAGCCACAAAGTGAGTGCATCAATTTACATTTTTTATATTTTCTTCTCATTTTTGTTCCTATCCTATCGGAAGTTGGACAACACCATGGCTATTTTTATTTTGGTATATATTATATTTTAATAATAGTGTATTTTATGGTTTAATAGTTGATTTGAGAAAATACAAACCTGTCATACTTAGGTTTTATATGCTAGTACAGTTTTTTTGGACGATACAAGAACAAAACCAAATATTGTATCGTAAACCAAGATTTTTTTAAATTTTAATATTTTGAATACAATAAAGCGTTGCTTAAAAATAAAATAATCATATTAAATGTAACTCGTTTTAGTGAGTGCATAAAAAAGTTAATTATAAACCCTTTGTTTAAGCCCTTACGCTACTGTGCTAATGTGTACGTAATTCAGATCTAAACAGTATCAAGTTGAAATGTTACTAAACATCGCCTATTCACGATGATTATAGAGTCCTTAGGGTAGAGGGCGCGTGCTCGAGGGCGCGCCATAGGATAAGGGGGACCCGAGATGACAAGTGACATTGATCATTTCTTTGTTTTTGTTCCCTGATGGGTTATGATTTGTTTTTACCTGTGTGTATACAATATATTACGTTTGGCGTGAACAAAAGAATTGATTTATTGAGTTTAATCACGAATATTACAATATTATTTAATTATACCTATATCATTTACATTAGATGAATTATAATAAACCGGGTGGTAGTCTAGGGGATAAAACGCTTGGTTTCTGATCCAGGGGACTTGAGTTTAAGCCTGGATACGACCAGATTACTTCTTCATATTAATGACCTATATTCTGCTCTTATTAGAGATTTTATAATAAATTCTAACATCTTCTTCTTCTTCCTTATTGTAGACCTATGTTGACTGTTCTCCGTTAAATCCTTCCTGTTATTATTTATATAAATTATAAAAAAAAATGGAATAGAGTGTGCGTTTCTAGCCATTTTAATTTTAGATCATCCAAATCTCAAAGAAGGTATAGTAACGCAATTTATATGTGAATTAATAGGGAAAGGTTGGCATATCAAAATATTTAGTACTTGTGATTAGTTACACTTAGTACAGTTTAACATTTGTATTGTAGATTTTAATGTCTACAATTTATGTGTTAGTCATTATTTTTGTCTTTGTCATATTCATTTTAAGGCCAATTGTTAAAGATGATTCATTTAAATCTTCCAGCATTTCTCGGATTTTTTCAGGAGATTCTGACAACAGAATTATGTCATCAGCTAATCTCAAGTGAGACTAATATTCTCCATGTACGTTCAATCCATGGTTCGTCCAGTCCAGTACCTTAAACGTGTCTTCCAAGTCACGGGCACCTAAACAGTTTCGGAGACAGAGTGTCTTCCTGTCTGACACCTTTTTGGATCTGTACACGGTCTGTCACTGTCTGTCGGGAGACGGCGTGATGGTTTGTTAGTTAGTTATGAAAACATTTGTTTTCTAGGAGACGTGTAAAAATATTTTAATAAGATGAAATATTTCACTCAATATAAAATATTATAAAACTTCAAGAAAACAGATGTTCTTATGAATATTAAATAGCAAATATGGAGCTTTTCTTCGATGTTCAAGAAACAATAAATGAATTTGAAAATGTTTGCCAAATAACAATTAGTGCTATATACCAAATTATTTTGAATTGTGTGTTGTAAAAATAACACGTACTTAACGATATCACATTGATCTCGTTGAGATAAGAAAACAATCATTTGTTGACAAGACGTTTAGACAGAACGAACGTCACGAGATTTGGTCGTTGACCGCCCCTCGCATAGTTCCATGAGACGTCACGTGCAAGAACAATGCACGTGTTCTCATGGATGCTGTAAGCCGATTGCTTCATGCCTCTAGCCTGATGTCAAACTAGAACATGGGGGAGAGAACCGATCACCCCACTTGCAATAGAATTCAACTTACAAGAAATCTATTTATTTGTGTTTGTAAGAATCCAAACGTTATCATATTGTTTCTAAATATTGTATCAAGCCTATTTAATAATATTTATAGACAACTTTGTGTATTGTGTAAATAAATTATTTTATTTCTAATATGTCATCACTTTTATGCAAATTTTTATATGAATTTCAATTTCAGATTTAAGAAGTGAATGCAATTCTAAAGAAAACATTATAAACAACAGAGTTTCATCGATTTGTTTTTACCAGATGGAAATAATTAATACCTACAGAAAAAACGGCGATTAAAATATACGTAAACTATAACGAAATGGAAGTAGGTCGAGAAAATTGCTGCACGATCAAATCAAACAAATTTTAAAATGACGGTCGCAGGAGGAGTCGAAAAAATGAGACGTATAGAATCTATACTATAGATACAAAGACGGCAATGTCAAGCAAAATACAAAAATGAGTTAAATATTCAGTTTGATTGAGAAAAATTGCTGCATTCAAAACAAAACCGGCAGTGTCAGAAAATTTGTAACAAAAACGGCAATGTCAATTATAAAATAGCAAATATCTTGGAAAAGAAACCACACAAATAAAATTTACTTAAATTATAGCTGCACGATATGTTTTAATACCTATTTAAAATTGTTGCATCGTATAACCTTAAACAGGTTTAAATTAAAATATTTTTCGGCTGCGGCTTCAAATTAACATACGTCTATCTATGAATTAATATGTTGATCCTTCTTTTGCCGATCCATACTTTACGTTAAAATTAAACGGTGTGAAAAAGAACTCTAATATGCACTACCATTGATATTTTTATCAATTGAAGCAGTTTTTTCATAAAATTTTACAAATAAATGTTTCAAGAATTTCTTACAGAACAAAAAAATAAATTTAAGTGATTATTTCAAAATATTATTAATATATCAAATCAGCCCTCTTTGTCCCTGCATTACATTTAAATCCCTCGCCTCACCCTAAATAATACTACCTTTGGGTGCGGGGTTGGTACCTACATGCTATAAGCACTAACAAAAAAAACTACCCCTATTTCGCGAAACAATAAAGCGACTATTTATCTTTCATTATTCAAAATGCGGATCTTTTGATGGCATGCATTTTACTATGTTAGTTAGAGCTTTTTTTTATCCCCGTTCGAATACACGACAATATGTGTGTGTTGATACATAAAATATGTTAAATGAATAACATAATTGATACCTTCGCACTTTGGGGAATCATTTTATAACAAATACGTGCAATTAGCATAGTAGGAACCAATCTGAAATGCCTTCTATTTGCCTTGACTTGGCAATTGAAACCAAACGACATAAACATTATGGTTGGATGCCAAAATTACAAATGTAATTGTTGTATAATAAAAATAAATAACTATGAAAAATTATCGTACCAATATCTAATTACGTACCAATACCAAAATCTATGTGCCAATACTAAAATGTACGAGTATGTAATCAAACACTTTATGTATTATTACTTATGCAATAATATCCAAAAATATAAATCCTTATTATGTTTTTAATATTGATGAAATCATCCGTTTTCTATAAGTTTATGATATTATATTGAAGTGACAGTTTTCGCCTTGCAAGCACATTATCACAAGGGTATTTGTTTAAATAACTTCTCATTGTTCAGCATGGTGAAACACTTCACTCCCATATATAATAAAACTTCTAGATAACCGACTTCTTCATGGATATTAAACGAAAAATATAATATTTGAAAATTCAATATTTTCTTCGCGAATGAGGTTTCATTTACATCGTATTATTTTAAGTATGTAGGTATAAAAGAATGTATACAAATACAGCATATGTTTGATTATCTTTTTAAAAACGTTGTATTTTTCACAGTTCTTCTCTCTCGCTTATCCTTCCGTCCTTCTATTTTGCAAGCAAAATATATTACAGATAAAGTGTTGAAAGCAAAAAGGTGTTGTGAAAATACAATGTTTTTCAGATGTGACTCCACAGAACAAAGTGACAGCAAATATAGAAAAGATAAATTAATCTTAATGCGTTGAGTTGATATCTAGTATCAGAGCATGTTGTGTATGTTGATGATGACAAGTGAAATGACTGTAATGAGCTCCCTTTAATCAATAGCAGTTCAACACGAGCGCGGCCCTCGCAAGCCCAAACTGCACCAGTCCGGCTTGCTGGCCCCCGCGCACATGAGCCACCACCACATGCTCAAGGACTCGCTCAAGCTGTCCCCCGCCCAGCCCAAGTTCCAGCTGCAGGCCTCCCCCGGCTCTGTCTTCTCCAAGCCCCTGGGCGGCGGGGGCAGCAGCGGCAACGGCGGACCCTCGGCGCGCCCCTGCAGTCCGCTTGGTCCCACTCTGGACCCACCCCCTCCGCCGTTCTTCCAGCCCCCTTCGTCGCTGGCGCCTCCGCCGGCTTTGTTACATATTTTGATGTCAGCGGAAAAATATCAGGTTCGATTTTTTTCTCTATTTATTATTTTGTTGAATATCTCTTTACATCATTAGGTGTAAAGGGTATAGCTATTATATTGATTCTCATGACACGTGATAGGTACCTAGCTATTTTGTCGCCATTTTTTTGTCACGAAATTTTTACACCCGTCCAAAGACAATATGAGAATCACAATGTTATCACCGGGAATTGAACCAGGACTTTCGTTGAGGCAGTCGTAGCTGTTCCTACTCTGCCACGAATATATCATTCTCATATTTGTAATTATCTGGTAATCTACTTCAGTGATGCAATTGCAGAACTAAACTGCCACCGATGATGACAGTCGAGGAACTATTATGAACTTCCTTTTAGTGATGGTGTTTGAATTGATGATGGGTGAGCTTTTTCCGAAATTAGAAATACCATGGAAAGATTAATGAAATAAGAAAACATGATATACAAATTGAGAGACCGATGCATCCGATACGTAGACATAATAACTAAAATCTAAATAACATTCCATACTTCGTTAATCTCTAAAAAATACCATTGCTACTATTTGTGTAAACTAAAGATAGATTTTAATGTCTGATTACCTTGATCCGGGGCGAAGTATGCAGGAAGAATATATTAGGAGTTCCAACCCATTACTGCGTCATCAGTGAAACGGGTGAATCGTGTTGCAGACCAATCCGCAGGATTGTAACCATGAAGAAGACTGCGCCATCAAATTGCTTGAATGTTTGGGTAAATATTTCTCGAACAATTGAACAGAATTAATGTTCTGGATATTAAATACATGTTTGAACGTTAATGCATCAACACAATTATTGATAACTCATTACGGTAAACGCAACCGTCTGTACTGTACGGAATCCACAGTGGTCGCGCGCGCACACTTAGAGATACTACACTGTATGCCCGGCATAAGGTAAGTAGCGAATTGTGTGTTTGGGTCTATGAAAAGGATGAGTTATTTAGTACAAATGATTTGTCACAAATCAGAATTACCTACATAGTTTCTACTCCAATTATCTTTTCTAACTGTCACGGGCAGTACTCGACTTAAACGACCTGCTTGTTTGTCCGTTCAGTCACCACACTTGAGTTTATAAAACATCTCAGCACACTCAACCACTCTTGAACAAATTCCAATTCTGCTACACCCGAACAAAAATAATACACTTAACATAATAACACTAGCTAAACACCATGGAATAACTAGGCATCAGTCACCATTATTATTATTATTTTGTTGAATCGCTTTATACATCATGACAGCATGAGCCAAATCGATGTAAAGGGTAAATTATTAAATTATAGCTATAGTACTAATTATAGCTATCATAGTGATTCTCTCGGCACTTTGAGAGAATCAGAGAGAATCACTATGATAGCTATAATTATCACTATAATAGCTATAATTTGAAGTGCCGAGAAACTACGAGTGACCCAAAGAGCCAATGGAAAGAGCCATGTTAGGAATAAGCCTAAGAGACAGAGTCAGAAACGATACGATTAGAGAAAAAACAAAGGTCAGTGATATCATCCACCGGGTGGCGACTCAATGGGCAGGTCACGTAGCCAGAAGCTCAGATGAAAAGTGGACAAGAAGACTGCTGACTTGGAGACCGTGGACGGCGAAGAGAAATGCAGGGCGTACCGCAATTACGGTGGAAGGATGATCTGAACAGACACGTCCGAATAACCTGGATGCAGTCTGCATAGGACAGAGTGACATGGAAGCTAATGGAGGAGGCCTTTGTCCAGGAGTGGACGGGAATAGGCTGAGGAAGAAGAAGAAGAAGGAATGATTCTCGTGACACGTGATAGGTAGCTAATCTATCGCCATTTTATTGTCACGTGAATTCTACACCAGATTAAAGACAGTGTGACAATCACGCTGCCCTCGCCGGGAATCGAACCCGGAACCTTCTGGGTGGCAGTCAATGCACTACCACTCGGCCACGAAGCTCGTCAAAAGATGCCTAACACAATAATCACCAATGAACAAACCAATGTGATATTAATACCACTACTTTACACATATGATCAATTTAATATGGGATTTTAAATAGAATTCAATATGTCAAAAATAAATATTTCAGTGCTGATTCTATGTTACTAAACTGTTACTAAGTTACCTGTTGCTATGGTGCTGCTTACATGTTGGTTAGGTACTTTTTTGATCTCATCTAATTGACTAGAACCAAAAAGATATAACAAAACTAACTAACTAACCATCACGCCGTCTCCCCGAAAATAGACTTTAGACAGAAAGAATGGACTGCCACACTTTTCTTTACAATACTGAATTTCAAATGTACTTACCCATAAAACATTGAGCACATGTTTTTATTACTTCTATTTAACTATTCTTCTTCTTCTTCTCCAATTGCCAACTAACTAAATAACAATCACGCCGTCTTCCCGAAGGGGTAGACAGAATGAATGGACTGCCACGCTTTTCTTACCTGACGCATTTCTCTCGCTTACCTAACATTCATACATCGTGTCATGCACGCGCGTCGATTTCTCTGTCTCCTCACATAGCCGATATTCAACATTTGATTTATTTGATCGTGCCACGTTTATTAATTATGAAATTACAAATTTTACTGCAAAAACAAATATGTATGTAGAACATGTACATAAAAGGGCTTACATTACTCTACAGTACTGGAAAAATAATGAGAGATTTTTTTTTAACAAGATTTATTCGTCTTTTTTTGCGCTTTATCATCTCGTCTTGTCCGCATAAACGACGTTCTACTGTGCTTCATTCATTCTTTCCATGTGTCCAAACCATTTTAATAATCCTTTCATTATTTTGTTCATAACTTTATCGTTCGCAACTTCTTATTGTATTTTACATTCTATGTACAGATTAATCATACATTAGTTTAAGAGATGGCAATTTTACTGCATTTATTTTACTCAATATATTGAGTTTAAAAAAAATATTATTCTGTAATATGTTCGATAATTTACCCGACTCTTCACGGTCATAGTTTCTTCAGTCTTCCTCTATTTCTAGTTGGTCATGGTTCGAGGGTAAATGAAATGACGGAATATATTCGACATGTTTTATTAATGGTATAAGTAGTAAAAGTTATCCATAGATAATTAGGGATTATTTATTGTGTTGATTGAATCTTTACCGTTGATCGTCACTTTTGACTGAGCGGGCTTGTTGTGTGGTGCATTGTAGCTTGAGAGCGGTTATTCCCAGGACCTGGTGTGGAGCGCGCGCCAACTGCAGATGGGCGGGGAGGCGGCACTGCGCGCCCCCGCGCCTCCGCTACCGCCTCTGCCACTGGCCCCCACCTGGGAGATTCTGCAGGTAACACAATATTCTGACATTAATCTATTTAAATGGAACTACCCATCATCATCGGCTGTCCCTCGTGTCCGAGGAAGACTGTCCTTCGCGATTGTGGGTCCGCGTGTGACTGAAGAGCCCGATCCTGGACCCACATATTTTGAGGCATCTGGGGCAGGGGAAGGCGCTTGTAATGGAGCTGTCACCGTCTCCCAGTGGTCTCTCCTTTCTCCTCCTCTCTGAGACTGCAGAAGACAGACCAAGGTGTAGAAAACAATACATAAAGGCACGCGAGAAACTACCATAAACGCATGTTTAAAGCATAATAGAAAACTCAATATACCACAAAAGTAAAAAAAGAGTTTTATATTTTACGTTTTTTTTTGTATACAACATACTTAGAAGGTCTCACCACATACAATACATAAAGCTGTTGTATGGTGCAGCGGCGCCCTTTCGTCAGCATCGCTCATGCACTTTCTAGGCCTGTTCCTCGTCATCCAGGACTTACATTTAATATTGTACATCAATCGCAAGGTGATACCAGTCCGCATTTAATCTATTTTTCCCCTCCTGTGTCCCGCACTTACACATCTAAACTTCTTCTTCTTCTTCTTTAATAACCGTTGTCGTCCACTGCTGGACATAGGCCTCCCCCATACTTCTCCATGTATGGTATGACATGTCATACGGGGGGTGGTTGGCATTACAACGCCACGCTTGCCAGACGGGTTGGCGAGGTGTCCTTCCACGTTATCCTATGCATCAATATTATCCACCGAGGTTATTCACACTCGATATCTAACATTAGTTTCCAGGGGAGACCAAAGCCGAGGAGGTGTGGATAGGTACTTGTGATCAGATCAATCCTCTAGCGTATCACCACCGTGATGGCCATGCACCGCTCGAAAAGTCAATAGGATCCCATTACTCCCCCTTACATCTAAACTTACAGTAGGTACCTATATTCTAATAGCTAACATTTAGTGAATTTAACCACGTGGTATCACAGTGAAGACAAAGTGCTTACCTTATACAACAAGTCGTTTGAACCCAATTACTATTTACAATTTGATTTTAGCTATTATATTGATTCTCATGACATGTGATGAGGAGCTAATCTATCTCCATTTTATTGTCACGTGAATTCTACACCAGACTAATGACAATGTGAGAATAACAGTGCCCTCGCCAAAATTTATTTATAACGCGTTTCTCAATAGATATACGGTGTTTTAATTCACACTAAATACTAATTTCAATGCCGTTGCTAGTAATGAAAAAAGGGTATTCCACGGCGTTAACTTCTTAAATTAGTTTTTTTAAATCTTCTCAATTTGTTTATTTTTAACAGTATCAAAGCCAATACAAGATTTTTCACATTAATTTCTCGCCGAATAATATCTTCTTCTTTTAATAGATCTGACGATCTGTAACCCTGTAATCATGTCTCCTGAGATGATGAGGTCCAACTATCCCTCCATCTTTAAGGTGGTAGTTATTCCGAATGAACCTTGCCAAAGCGAAACGTGTTATTCACTTGTAATCTACATCTTATATTGTAGATTTAAAACATGTTAAATGAATCCCATGCATCACAAAAACCGTGCTTTATATTTAAACAATGTATTATTATTTAAAGATAAAAAAGACGTATTTCCCTTTGCCAAACTGCTATGCTTAACGCTATGAAAGGAACCAGTAACCGCCACGCGACTTTAAAAGACAACACGTGTCAGCCGGAATCCCTCTTTCCGATTGGTAGGTGGGAGGGTTGACTTCTTGGCGGCCCGCCCTCATAACTGCGTCGCGACGCGCTTTCTACGCACGGCGTCGGTCTATGCCGTCCATTCCCTTGACTTTAAAAAGACAAAGTGCTCTCATTGGCTAGGAAGTATATTGACTTATATAATAATACATACCCAACATTAAATACATGTTGTCCTGGCTCTCATTGTCTTTCGGAGATTTCAATGCAGTTGCTAGTACCTAATGGAAAAAAGGGATTTGAAAAGTTGTACAGTACCTATATACTTATTTAGTTATTTTGAATACGTTAACTGATTAAATATAATTATCATAACGTTTCGTTGTAGATATCGAATATTTTAATTAAAAGCTTAATAAACAAAATATACCAATTGAATAAGTTTTTGAAAGCATTGACTTTTCACAACACTTTTTTGCACCTCTCGAAAAAGGCCTTCGGGACACATACTTCCCTTCTCCAGTATATGAATTTTAACACACTGAATAAGGGAAGTCTGTGTCCCGAAACATGTTTGTGAAAGGTGCAAAAAAGTGTTGTAAAAATACAATGTTTTCAAAAAGTTTTTTAAATGTGAACTCACAACACAAAGTGATGGCGAATATACTCGTAGAAAAAAATATACCATATTCATCCAAGGTGTGTGAAGCTATATTAATGGTGTCAAATTGTAGTGTGATTTAACACGATTAAAGAAAATATTTTCAAAATACATTAATCTCCCTTTTCTCTCCTACCCCTTACCTACCCAATTATTTGGGGTCGGCTCTCCTAACAGGATAGCGTCAGGCTTTTCGGTTTCGGGCCATCCCGCTATCGATCTGTAGCAATTCCATTTATTTTTTGATGGTCGACAGCCAAGTTGCCAGTGGCTGACCACGTCCTCGCCTTGTAGGGTTTTTGAACGATGTGTTCCTCGCCCCTTCAACACACATGACCGTACCATCGTAGACGGCCCTTCCACGGCTTTTCTGTTACAGGGCCACTTTAAATCTTCCTCGAATATACCTAACCGTTTCTTATTCTATCGAGCCTGGTCTAATCTCGTGTCAATAAATTCACCCTATGTGAATATGAATGTGTTTTATTTAATATAAATAATATTTTAATAAAACGATGTTTTTTAACTACTTCCACTTTTGTTTTTATTTCGACAGCGACCTGTTTCGCCAGGCTCGTTGGCATCGACAGACAGTGTCACCAGTCTGTCGATGCCAGCGAACCTGGCGAAATCGCTCTCTGTCGAAATAAAGACAAAAGTGGAAGTAGTTAAAAAAAACACCGTTTTATTTAATTATCAAGAGATTTCAATAAAATCATTGGATGTTTTATTTCACTTGTTAATATGTAATATTTTTTCTTATCATGTTTTCCCAATAATCTGCCTTATAAATCAAAATGTTTAATATGTATAAGTAATGATTTTTTTAATAAGATGTAAAACAAAAACCAGTATTCCAAAAATATAATCACGTTCATAGAACGTGCCGTCTAAAAAATCACGTTAAACCGGAGATACCTATACTTTATAAATAACTAAATAACGAATGTATCAGTATCATGAAAAATATTGAATTTCCCACCCAAATAGTCTTGAATTAATTGCGATTTTTTGCATCATACTATAAATAGTTACATCTTGAACAGGAAACCACAGCACGACTTCTCTTCATGGCCGTTCGCTGGGTGCGCTGCCTGGCGCCCTTCCAGACACTCTCGCGCCGAGACCAATCTCTTCTACTCCAGGAATCCTGGAAGGAGCTGTTTCTCCTACACCTGGCGCAGTGGTCCGTTCCATGGGAGCTGGGTGCGCTACTGGCCTGTCCACAGGCTCGAGATCGCCTACCCAGGGATACACTCACAGACACAGAGATTAAAACAATCCAGGTAGATGTTTACATCATTTTATTTCATTATTAAAAAATTGAGACGCAAATTGATTTGTCCGTTACTAAGGTATCAAAAAAATATTTGACGAATACATTCAAATACTTATTCTGGTCATACAAATTTACAATGCAAAAATGTCACTGTGATTATGATGTTTTAAAATGAAAATTATTTGATTGTTTTTTTTTTTACTATTTCAAAATTGGACATTTCAAATATCACAATAATAGCTCCAAATGACGTCACTATTTTTACGGAATTAGATATTCTCCAATTTTGTTTACGAAATTTCAATAATTTTGTTATGTTTGATGTCGCACGTCGTATTTTACCAAATTTCAATTTGTTTATTGCTTCTTGAATAATGATATAAAACTCCCTAATGAACGTACAATATTTATAAAAACTTTCGTTTTGTAGAATATTTATGATATTTTTTGGAGTGATATGTTTCGCCTTGCTGGGGCATTATAAATATATATAATAATGCCATAGCAAGGCGAAACATGCCTCACCCATAAAATACAATAAAACTTCTAGAAAACAGACGTTTTTACCAATATTAATTATCAAGTTTAAAACGTAAGATTATATATTATGTGAAAGACCACATTACTTTAAAAATGCATAGTACGTTAACAATATATTATAAATAATTATTTCTTTTTTATAAAAATAATTAATTCGCGGTTCAATGATATCTCCGTAAATCTATAGTCAATTCAATGTTATTGTTAATTTTAGTATTGATACAAAGTTATTATATTTGCAGGAAATTCTTTGCCGATTCAGGCAAATATCCCCCGACGGAAGTGAGTGTGGCTGCATGAAAGCCGTTGTTCTGTTCACACCAGGTAAATGTTTTATTCATTATCAATCTAAACATTTAATTAACCTTAGAAATGTGAAACATGTCATTCCCATACACCGTATTAAAACTTCTAGAAAACCCTGAAAAGGTATTGAGTCTGCAACGATATTGGAAACGTCAATCGATATCCCATGATCCCTGAGAATATTATATTTAAGCCCTATCGCAACTTTTTTCAAAACTATATCTGTATACAGTATTGAAAAAATTGCATCTCAAGAACCAGCATAGTGTGAATAGACTTTGCCGCTAACCAATCCCTAAGATTTAAACTTAAAATATTAATGAAGTTTTGTAAAAATGATCAGAAACCGCCGGACTATGCGACGTGCAGCCTGTGGAGATGCTGCAAGACCAGGCGCAGTGCATCCTGGCAGACTACGTGCGACAGCGATACCCGCGCCAGCCCACACGCTTCGGCCGCCTGCTGCTTCTGCTGCCCTCGCTGCGCCAGATCCGCGCCTCCACCGTGGAGTTACTCTTCTTCCGCGACACCATCGGGGACATCCCTATCGCCCGCCTTCTCGGAGACATGTACCACATGGAGAAGTATTCAGGACAGCCCTAATCCCTCAGGTCTTCATCGTGTCTTTCTACGCGTAATAAAACATTCCATTTTGTTTTTAATGTCACATTAGTACAATCAATAACAGAAATTACTAATTTTGCAAAGGTGGTAAAAAACAGGATTTTAATTCATTATAATTATTATGGAATTCCACACTGTTAACGCCTAAAGTTTATCAAAAACTTATAACACAAATCTTGTATTTCTACAGAAATTATGGATTAAAGAAGAGTTAATTTATTCGAATTCTCAGTCGAACGTCTGTTTTGTTAGAAGTTTTATTATATTTTATGGGAATGACATGTTTCACTTTGCAAAGGCATTATCAAATGTTTAATAATGCCTTAGCAAGACGAAACTCTGTGATGACCTATGGATGCGAGACATGGACGTTAACTAAATAAGCAATGCACAAAATCAAAGTTGCACAACAGGCTCGTATCTCGCTTAGAGACCAAATACCCAACGTGGAGATTAGAAGATACACCAGGGTCACCAATGTAAGGATACGCATTGCGAGTCATGTGTGTTGACGGGATGATGGAAGATGGAGCCAGAGGGTTACTTAAGGGAGGCCAAGGTTGGGCCGGAGAAGTGTCGGGAGACAGCTAACCAGGTGGAGCGATGATATTGTACAGACAGCGGGAGGGGCCTGGAGAACACTGGCGAGAGACCGAGAGAGATGACAGGGGGGTGGAGAGGCTTACGTCCAACAGTGGATGAAGACAAGCTGACGAAGAAGGCAAAACATGTCATTCCCATAAAATATAATAAAACTTCTAGAAAGCAGACATTTTATTCTTATTAATTATTTTTCGAGTTTTACATCATTATTCAAGAAACAATAAATAAAATAAAAATGGTTATTGTTATCATTCACAAGTTATTATTGATATAACCAGTTTCATTAGCGTCGCTTACATCGATAGACTGGTAACCATATGTATACTTGTGTACCTACAACATACTATTTTCTATAAGAGAAGATAACAAACCAATGCTTTATAAAAAGGTTAGGCAATTATGATGTTGCACTATACAGATGGACTGCAATCGTTGAATACAATTCATTTCAATGTATAATTACATATATTAGTATTATTTCTAGACATTCCTGGGCGTTCCCAAGACCATCTTCTGAACAGCCACTTTAAATTATTACATCATTATGTGAATATAACAATGTTATTATTTTTAAATTGTCAAGTTACACGGCGCTGGTGTCTCTATTCTGGCCAGATATTGTCCCCTGTTCTGATCCGAAAATCCTAAACAAGAGGAAAGAATTTGTCTGACACATGTAATACCATCAATTTCATACTATTATTCTGAAATTTTGTGAAATCCTCCAAAAGTGTATTAAATTTAATATTATAATTGAAATACAATCAACAATTTGATAACTTCATAAATTGAAGACTGGTTATCACAAAAGGTGTTAAGTGGTTAACTATCATATTATTTAATAATTTTGCACCTTCACACAGTAATTGACCTTTATGTTTAATACCAATTGGAATCAACAACTCATTTTTTAAACTTTTTTGATACTTGGCACCTTTGTAATGTCCAGCCCTCAATTATGAAGACAAAAACATTAATAAATATTTCTTTAAAATGTGCACATAGTTCTATTCCAATTGCTCTTCTAGTCAGTTTTGAGAGGTCACGCCACTTTGTGTATCTTGTTGACCTCATTTTCTGAACCCTTCCACTAGAAGATGACAGTGAGCTGCTGAAGTCGATTGAATCTAGAAAAAAAAGAGAATACAACTAAATGTATGTTGCAAATAAATGATTACATTGATTATATTTTCATTATTTACAGTGAACTTTTAATAACCACAACATCAATATTATAACATCAAATCAGAATTGATGATATTGTAAACTATTCACAACTAGTCTTGTACATACTTTATAATATAAATACTCGTTATCTATACATTTATTGATTATCCTGCATAAGACTTTGTGGCAAACATCGCTCACTAAAAATCTTATTTATAATAATTAAAATACAATATATTAATGTGTATTTGAGTTAACACTAGTCAAAATTATATAACCACTTAAAAATTAGTCAAATTTTCTATCTAACTATAAGGTTAAATGTAGTATTTCTTTACTGCTATCCAATCAACACAGCATAGATACATCCGAGTGAAATAAAATTAATAATCTAACCCTTCATAATTAACCTTTAAGTTCTTATATTATAGTGTGACTATTACAGTGTTCACGTTTTATTTATGCAAATGTCTTAATATGTTAAGTAAATAATCAAAAAATACATATGTTCATTCTGTAATCATATTATGTGCTTTCTACATTGATATAATTATGTAAGTAAATTTTAATATCCTATGTATATAATGTTTTGTATATAATATTGTAATGCTAAAACTAAACCATATAATATATTATTAGTATTAAATAAGATGCTTATACACGCTGTCATAGTTATTCTTAAGATATATAGATTTTGGATATTAGTCATTTTATCTGAAGTGTATTGCTTATTGACTTAAATATCTTTATGTTTTCTGATTTTCATAATACGCAAACCGTATAATAAGTCAAATATAATATATTAATCAATATACCCTCTTTCCGCTAACATAACACAACTTAACACCAGAACATTGTATTATTCAATCAATCTATTTGAAGTGGTTCTTCATTTAATTAGTAAATTTGCCTATATTATTTTATTTTTAAACCATTTATCACATCATATTAAGATTTTAATAGTAATACTTAATCTCTAAAGTTTTCATAATATTTTTATTGTTTATCTGATGGATAAGTGCGCTAATTTTGTGAAATTAATTACCTCGAGGAAAAGACAGAGTGATCAGCGCAGTCCTCAATAGTTTCTTAAATCTTACAATGCTATCCTTATACTTCATACTAACACAGATATTATTCGCGCTGAACTAAAACGCTGAAAGTACAATTGTAAAAAACTAGCTTTTACTGGAATTATAATACAATAATAATAATATAATAATAATAGATTGGATAATTTATAAAGCACCATTTTTATGAATTACTCATCTCAAGGGCGCTGTACAATGTTCACATTGGTTTCCTTTTATCGATGTGAATTTTTCCTCTCCGTTGGCACAGGTGTCACACACGTCAGAGGTCCAAAACGTACACTGGCGCTCTAGGATGTCGAGTCTTAAATGCTATCAACAAACACAATTTATATTTTACTAGCTCCTCAATTCATAGCTAGCAAAGTTCCTTTAGGAGTGATATGTTGACAGTATTTTTGTGTGCCCATCACTAGATGGGACATTCACCCACCCACATTCACATTCACACCCAACAAAACATAATTTCCTCATTTTCAAAAAAACTTCAACCAGTCAAATACTGCTTTTCATTAATTTGTTGTCTATGTACATTTCCTCTAGTCTAAAGGACTGCCCAGTTAGAGACCGTGGTATTCCAGTTAATTCCACAAATTCCCATTTATTTCTCTCTACAGTGATCTTCTGGAAAATGAAAATCATATTGGTATCCTGTTACCTTTTCTTATTATATTTTCTGTAGAGGTTCCCTGGGCTGGGTGAAACCGTTTATCTGGTACCGGGCAATCACCATTCGCCCTCACAATGACACTGATGGTAATGTTAGTTACATTGTCCAGGGTTCACAGGCCAAAAAACCACTTATGGACGCTAGTGAATAGGACTTGGCTTTTTATTATATTTTATAAAATTATACCTTCCAAGCAAGATATACATAACTCTATCACACCTTTCCAACCATTAGAATCCCAAACTATAACTAATAAAAGATATTCCATTATGCACTGTAAGTTTGCTTTATAATCCAAACTAACCTGCCTAATGTTCTCGATTAGTATAACCATTATAATATGTACAATTCAGTTATTTATTAAATGTTGTAATGAAAATTCTATTTACCAGTCATATTTCAATTATTTCGATCGATCATCTTTACACATCACCTCAGATGAGTAATAAAATGTCGGTAAATAGTTAAAATAAACATATTTTTTAATTTTAAGTTTCTAGTCATCCTTGTAAAGCGTTACAAAAATATGCCAGTAACAGTTTGTTCAATTCGATTCAATTTCAATTGTTCTAGCCGACTGCTCACCTGCTAACTAATGGATTTACTTCCGAGCAATGATTTATAATATTTGATTTTTATTATAAATGTAAGTTAATGCGCATGTAATGTTAAATTTATTGTACATACATACCTATATTCCATGTTATAATAAATGTTCTTTGTGAAAATTACTCTATACCTTCTTCAGTAAATCTGTGATAAACCGTTTTAATTTATAATACGTACTATGGTAATAAATAAATGTGAAGAAAAACCTTCAAATGTATACTTTTTTGAATAGTAAATCCAATACATGATAACTGTATTGAAATGTTTTATTTGATTTGAATAGAAAATTAATTTGATAATAATATATATAAGGTAATATGAACTAAACAATTCAAATAATAACAATGTTCTACAGTTTCATAAGAAGAGCCAATACTAATAGGGAACTCTTGTAGAACGTGAAGATTGGGAAAATCTCATATCTGTTGCGTGAAGAGAAATACTGCACGATCCTAGCAAAATAGATGGTCACCAAGGAGTCGGTATGAGGCAATAGTCCTAGCTGCCCAATATAAGAGATTGGACCAGAATAGTACATGTGGAAGAACTGTTCAAGATATCGGTGCTCGAATAGCCAATGTCAGGGGGACGTATACGATACAGGAAGAAAAAAGAGATAGTTTCATTATACAGTAGAACGTCGTTTATCCGGACTAATTGGGACCGGAGGTGTTCCAGAGGTGATGTATCCGGAGGTGGAGAATCACAATCCTGGAAGACAAGTGGTTTATGTAATATTGAATAAAATTAAGAAATGAAAACAGAAAATATATTCATGAAGTTTAATAAAAGTAAAATAAAATTATTTTCAAATTAAATAATTTGTTAACAAATATGCATTCGTATGCAAGTAAATCTTGAATAAGTACATTTATACTAAGAACATCTGCATTGGGGAATGAATTATATGGAAAATTACTCAAATCCAATCAAATTCAGGCTTCAAGGCAAGTCAATGAAAAATTATTTCATTTCAGTTATATTCAAGTGCATGTTATTGATAGCTTCAATATCATCGAGATCCACATCATTGTTATCGTCCCAGACATGAGTCTGCGGGGGTTTCTTTTCTTCTTCGGTCTTGGGTTCTTCTTTCTTTTCAACCGTTCTCGGGAAATCTAGTTTGGCCCATGATCCGGGTTCTGCTTTTTTAAGCTTAATTTCTACTTTAGTTCCAAGCATATGGGCGCTGCTTTCCTTAACATCGACAATCTGGAAAAACAAAAACAATTGAAAAATACATTAGATCCTCGATTATCCGGACTAATTGGGGATGAAGGTAGTCCGGATGAGGATAAATCCGGATAATAGAAAATATATTTAATTGACAGGAAAAGACAAGTACGAGTATATTCATTACTAATAAAGTTTATTTATTTAGATTTATAAATAGCTTTATTGTAAATTATTTTTTATTAAAGAAATCAACTATGTATCGATTTCTACTTAAAGCTAGTTTTCTTTTTGAAGCTGCCAAATCGCGAATACTTTTAAGACATATAAGTTGTTCTGAATTACACTCTTCTTGACTCTCAAACCACCACTTCAGGGCGACATCTAAACACTGAAAAGCTTCAGAATGTGTAGGACCAATATCTCCCTCCTCGCAAATCTCTTCTTCGTCTTCTTGATCGTGTTCCTCTGAGGCAGATATTTCTTTAATTATTTCCTCATCATTCAAAATTTGGAATCCAGGATCGTTTGCATCGCAATTTAACCACTCAGTTACATCCTCTTCGTCGCAAGCAATACATATTGAAATTTGAGCTATTTTACTTGTTGGGACTTCTTTTTGGAACAAATGCATAAAACGCATTCCAACACATACTTAAACATCGGAAGTGCAAATCCGGATAATCGAGGTTCTAGTGTACAGAATAATTTTATATTAAGCATTATTTTTTTTTTAAATAATCTAAAATGGAAAAGAAAGTTGTGTTACAGCTTACCCCTCTGAGTTCAAGATCCAGGTCAAATTTAGCATTCCCTGTGTCGACAAACTCCAGCTGTATGCAAAGTCTAATGGGGTTCAACTTCACGCTACTGTTGAAAGGATGGTAATCCTTGGAGTAAACGGCCACCACCACGTGACTACCCGTCTGGTGCCAGTCCCATCGGCACTTCACAGTGTTAGCGGCATTACTCTAAACAGACATATACATATTTTATTCATAAATTATTAATTTTTAAAATGCCAAATGGTTCAATAATAATACCAAAGCATGGAGATTCTATTTCCTGGGAAATGTTAGTGAAGTGGTTTCCCGTTACCTTATCCTCTTATACACTATACATAAAGAAATGGTATCTATGTACACGAAAATAGTTGAGATATGGTCACCGCTTATCAAAATGCTTATTTAAAAAAAATTTCAAATAAAATTATTAATTCTGATTTTATTGTAAATACCTCCTTCTTCCACTTGTGTGATCCTTTGGAGCAACCAACTTGGTTCAAGAAAGTATTGAAGTCAGATGTCATCTTCTTGCAGCATGACCAGTACTTCATGCCCTCGTGAAACACCGGCGAGCCGGGGTGATGGATGCAGTCCGCACTGTTGCTTTGTGGGCCCTCATAGGTACCCCGGCATCCGCCATTCTTGCAAGCTGTGCCCACTAAAATACTGAAAAACCACATTATTTATTGAATTTTAAAGTCGTTATATTACAGTATGTTATCATTAAGTATACCAGCCCAGTTTAGAGCTGCTGTATCAAAAATAAAAATAGCTGATGTTTTCCAACATCCGATAGGAGAGGAACAAGAAGAATCATTTGATAAATTTCCGGCAGTAATACAAAATCTACATTTTGTAATATTTTTTAAAAGTTGCAACAACAAACCATCACGCCGTTTCTCCACAGGGATAGGCAGAGAGAATGGACTGCCACACTACTCTATCCTGATACACCTCTCTAGCTTCCTCCACATTCATACGAGTCATACACGCACGTCGATTCCTCCGACTGCTAACATGACCAACCTTTAAAATTTGATTAATATAACGAATACTTCACATTCTTTCTCCATACATGCACTCCATATGTCCAAACCAATGCAATTTCATAATTTTGTTCATAATACCTACTTCCACTCTACGCTCCTTTCTTATATCACCATTTGAAATTCTGTTGTACATCATTCTACCACACATACGTCTTGGGGACCTCATCTCTACTGCATTTATTCTGCTTTCATCCTTATTCTACCAGTTCCATGCTTCGCTTCCATACTTAAGGGTTGGGACCAAAACTCTTTTGTGAACGGCCATTTTCACTTTCATTGATAAATTCTTGTTTCCAATAAATGTTTTTAATGCTCCATTCACTTCGTTACCCCCACCAGCCTTTCTTTCGATGTCACTATCTGTTCGGCCATCCGCTGTGAACATGCTACCTAAATTTACTCACCTGCTCCAAGTTCTCTTCGTTCACACTTATGTTACAAACGTGTCATTTGCTCCTCCCTTTCAAAAACCTTTGACTTCCGACAACATACATCATATATTCTCAACACCAAGGCAAGTTCTTTCATACACTTGTCCATATACAGATGGAACAACCATGGAGACATCACGCAGCCCTGTTTAACCCCCATTTACCATAACACTGCTGCGGCGGTTGCTTTCTTCGTAGAGAGAAGCAAACGCCTGTATCAGTTTATGCTCACTCAGGTCAGGGAAGAAAAGTGTGGCAGTCTATTCTTTCTGCCTACCCCTTCGTAGAGAAAGCGTGATGGTTAGTTAGTTATAAATTAAACTAAATAAAAAGCGCCATTTTTATGAATTATTTTATCATCTCAAGGGTGCTAAATAACCATTATACTAACCTAGTGCTTTCAAATGTTGCATGAGAGGTGTTCTTATGCGGACACTCCTTAAACTTCAATTTCAAAGCCTCGGCTATGTTCGGTTCTAATACAATCATTGGAGTTTCAAATGGAGGTCTCTTCATGGAACTAGCAGTCTGCGAAGAGGGCATTTCAACCACCACAACTTCATTAGCCTTATCTTTGTCCACATGCGATTTCGGAAGTTCTGGTGGTTTCTGGAAACAAATATTTAGAGTTGAAAATATAAAAAGTATAAATAAATTGTGAGGTGAGACAGTTGGATGTCAAGGTCAAAACAAAGATAATATTATAATCCAAAATTGGCATTGAGGGCGCATAACGAATTGTATTAATGTAAGTTTATCCACTAAAGGTTTGGTATTGTACTTATATGAACAAAAGAATGACATAATTACTTCATTCGAGTGCTTGGCCAGAGTACATCCTTTGATATTAAGAAATTCAGTAAAATCGGTGCACTTCTTATTACAACAACTCCACCCTTTATAAGCATCATGGAAGAAGGGCAATCCAGGATGATGGCAACAGACGTCTGCAAAATACATGAATTTGTACAAATTGCATAGTAAATTTCATTTAGAGAAAAGGAAATTAATAATATATTACTATTAGATATAGAATTTACTAAATGAAAACATTCTTACAGTAATTATTGATTAACACGATTTAAAATAGGTGGTTAAGTAAAGTATGAATAATGTTTTCATTCAATGTTGATCTTTACGAAACTTCTAGAAGAGTCGATTGATTGGTTTACCTTCATTATTATTAGAAGGGTCAAATTTTTTACCGCAACCTCGATTAAAACAATTTAATTCAACCGTATCACCAGTCATTTTTAGCGGCTGATATAATATAACCCAAAACCAAAGTTAAACTGAATAATAAATTGCTTAAACTCAAAATACGAACTAGACTCGCAAAAATGTCAATCAAAAAGCGTGCTGAGTCATAGAAAAACCGGATATTATAGATGGAGATGTTTTCTGCAATCGTTTCGGCCCTACCCGCAAAATTAACAATAATATAAGTTTGGTGTAACTTGACAGGTGTCAAAATTATTATAAGATGTTTCATTTAATTTAAACGTTTTTAGTGTTTTCTTAAAATTGGCTTATCAGCACGTTTGTAAGATGTCGTCTAAAAAACTAAAGTTTCATCCAATAATTGGCTCCATCCAGCGTATCGCTTTATATGAAACAAAAGCAGTGAGTTACAACAAACAAAATATTTTTCAGAGCTTTGATTAGACTTTAGCTCTTACATAGTCTAATGCATCAAATAATTTTTCAGAGGTTTTATTTAATTGGATCCAATAATACACAAACACGATTCAGAGTTTTAAAAATCGATCGCACTGATCCAAGAGAGCTGTTGATAGTGGACGATAAAGTAGAATACAATCAGCAAGAAATTCATCATCTAATAAATATGATCGATACAGGAAATCGATCTGCAAGATTCGGTGGTGTAAAACTGATTTCTGCCTTTGGAATAATAGGTATATATTTAAAAAAAAAATTTAATAATCATGAAGATTCAGTTAATTTCTACTGTTATTGAAATTATTTTATATTTTACAGGTTTTGTCAGATTTCTGGAAGGCTACTATATTGTTCTTGCAACAAAGCGTAGAAAAGTTGCTGTAATAGGATATCACTCAATATATAAAATTGAAGACTCTGCTCTTATTTATATTCCAAGTGATTCAACTCGGCCAAAACATGTTGATGAACAGCACTATGTTAGAATGTTTCAAGCCATATATCTATCGACTAACTTTTACTTTAGGTGCATATATTATAATCATGTGCTAATTTTAATAGTATATTTTCCGTAACCAATGTTCCAATGTAACCAATGTTCTGTAAATTTTCTTTTATTTTCCATTATAGTTACAGCTATGATTTAACACATTCTCTGCAAGTTAATTTGGCTCCACCTCGAGAATTTTCCATTAACTCTTGCCCGGGTGCTCCTGCTGAAGCATTTTCTGGAGAAGATCCTAAACAAAATAAAAAAGATGACGATGATCTGTTTACCACATGGAAAAAGCAACTGAATCAACGAAATATTAACTCTGGGTAACATTTTAATCTATTTTTCAATTATATCCAGTCTTCTTCAGTTTTTAAAATTGAAAACTAACCTACTAACCATCATGCCGTCTCGCCAAAGGGATAGGCAGAAAGAATGGACTGACACATTGTTACATTTGTTAAATTGCTATTAATTATAAATAAAATGTTTTTGTCTATCGCTTACAGGAAAGAATCGACACTTGAATTTGGAATAAGAACTGTACCAGAATGGCGTTTTGTGTGGAATGCTCATTTACTTGCTCCTGTTCACTCTCAATTACATCCTGACTGGATAGTCTATGTAACACATGGATTCGTCGACCAGTCCAATATGTCTGTATTTGGTCGTTCCATTTACATAACAGTAATTGCTAGAAGAAGCAACAGATATGCTGGAACACGGTTTTTAAAACGTGGAGCTAATTCTGATGGAGATGTGGCCAATGAAGTAGAAACAGAACAAATAGTGCACGATTCTATGATCTCATCCTTAAATACTGGAAGGTACAGTGATATATAACTTTGTCATCTCATTGGAAATTTATCTTTATATATATAATTTTTCTATACTGTTGTATGTATTTGAATTCCTCCTAAACAGCTGGACTGATTTTGATGAATTTTTTTGTGTGTATTTGAGTGGGTAATTGTATGGTTTATATTCACAATTGGACCCGGTAGGTGACCGTTAAAACTTTCTGGAAAGTTCATGAATAATTCATCTGAGAATAATTCATAGTTATGTTTGCTTACCATAGATGGCGCTGATGCCGAATTCTGTGATATGATTATTATTTATCTTGCCAGCTAATAGCAGGCAAGCCAACATTCGGACAGGACAACATCTGTTCGGCTCCGCTAGTTATCTATATATGTTATTTATTATCTATTATCTATGTTATTTTTTATTATCTGTTATTTTGTTGTTCACAGATTTAGTTCATTTGTTCAACTACGAGGTTCTGTTCCTGGAAACTGGTCTCAAGATATTTCAAAAATGGTTCCTAAACCTGCCATATCCATTGATCTAGCTGATCCTTTCTTTGAAGTAGCTGCAAAACATTTCAACCAAATGTTTGAAAGATATGGTACCCCTACAGTTATTCTTAATTTAGTGAAGAAACGAGAGAAGAAAAAGCATGAATCATTTTTGAGTGAAGAATTTAGCGCTTCAGTCAAATATTTAAATCAGTTCCTTCCACCGGATAACCTAATTCAGTATTATCATATTGACATGGCAAGAATGAATAAAATCAAAGAATCAACTGTTTTCGACAAGTAAGTTTGTTTGCGCATGCCAAAATATACATACTAGTACATTACATCAAATTCATCCACAATTTTTTTGCTCATTTAATTGTGTTTCTCTTAAGATTAACGGAGATAGCGCACATGGGAATAAAGAGAACCGGATTCTTCATGAGTTGCCAACCACAGGGGGAATGTTATGGGATACCCGGACACGAAGGAGGAACACTTCAAACGGGTATCATTCGAGTAAACTGCGTTGATTGTCTCGATAGAACTAACACGGCTCAATTTGCTATTGGCAAATGCGCTCTTGGCTATCAGGTTTGTTGTACTAATTAAACTTTTTTTTAATAAACTTGAGGCGTTCACACTGTGGAATTCCATAATTACAATTATTCCATACTTAAAAGACTTTTTTTTTTCAGGTTTATATTTCTCAATTATATACAGTTTATATTTCTCTATTTATTTTTAGAAAGTTTTACACATTTCACCATCGGGAGAATGATATAAACTGATATCGTTTTTATCATTCTCCCGATGATGAAGGCATAAAACCTTTGGAATATGTCGAGAAAAATAAACTGAAATGTGGAAAAAACGGTATTTTAAATACATTGAAAAATATTTGTCTTTTTTTGTTTAACCTCCCTACCTATTTGAACGTACGTGATACATTCACTTTGACTGTACCATTCTACGATATCCTGTATCACGTACGGGCTTGAGAAAAAGTAATGTACCTAAAATGTACAAAGTTTTAGGGATATCGCGTGTGCCATCAAAACTTGAGCACAAGTCTTCATAAATATGATAGTTTTACAAGGGGCAGGCGAAGTGTGCAGCCGAGTATTTGACGTTTCGTAATTAAAAAAAATATAATCAGTATATAATTAAATTTCATTAATAAAAAACCTGCTTGTTTTTTGCACGTTTCTCGGAAAATAACCCAAAGGTTAAAATGTAGAAATTAAAAAAAAAACATGTTTGTTTCATTAATTTATGTTTTATTTTCAGTTATGCGCATTTGGACTACTAGAGTCACCTTTATTAGAATTTGACACGGATTGTGTAAAAATATTAGAACGTTTATATGAAGATCATGGTGATACTTTAGCTCTTCAATATGGCGGATCACAACTCGTACATAGGTAATATCTCAACTCGTGTTTTACGCAATCTCCAAGTTGAAGTTGGTGATTAATTCAATAGTCGTTCATATTGTTTCATTTCAGGATTAAGACGTATCGAAAGACTGCACCTTGGACATCACAGGGAAATGATATTATGCAAACTTTAAGCAGATATTATTCTAATACATTTTCCGATGCTGAAAAACAAAATACTATTAATCTTTTCTTGGGACTATTTGTACCAGATCTTTCGAAACCGCCTCTATGGGAATCAACTACAGATTACTATCTTCATCATGCCGATGCCATTCAATTTACCCCAATAAGTAATAAAAGGTGCATAAAATATGTTTTAAATGTATCTACTTATATTTTACAAAACTGTTGAAATGTTTACTTTGATATTTTTTCTTGTAGAAATCCATTAACTATGTGGTGGAATCCTGATATATTTAAGTTCCTACCTATTTCTTATGTTGAGATGACAAAGAAATGTTACGAAATAGTCCGCCTGGAAGGTACTTGTGATGGAACACAATCAATTGAAATGGTCGACTCGTACCATGATTACCACAGACCTTATGAATACAGTACCCTTGCAGAGTGCTATGAATATAAGGTCTGAATATTCATTATTTATATAATAAATTAAAATGTTCTTGATTGGCGTTAGTTGCACTATAATATAATTAATGTTTCAGCTCAGCCACATGATGAATCAGTTTACAACAAATTACAGCCCGTTTGTTGTTACGGGAAGACCTTATGGACAAGGAAAAGGTGCTCCATCTTCCAAGAATCCGGGTCTCTCGGGAAGAGCTAGCACAGGATCAAACAACTCTAGCGAGTATGAATTTCAATTTTAGATAATCTTTAGGCGCTAATAATAATGACGAATTTTGTACGAATTAAAACACTGTTTTTTCCACTTTTGAGTTTATTTTTCTCGACATGATTCGAAGGCCCTTCATCGTCGCACCAACATCGTCGCGTCAACACCTTCATCGTCGGGAGAATGATATAAACTGTTTATATCGTTCTCTCGATGATGAAGATGTAAGCCTTCGAAACATGCCGAGAAAAATAAACTCAAAAGTGGAAAAACCAGTGTTTTAATTCATAAAAATTTGAGTATGTATTTATATATTTTTGATACTCTAAATAAATCATATTTTACGTATCTAATTTATCAGTGTGCTTTATGCTGACCTGCAGGTCTTATTTAATGAATTATTTGTACAATTATAATATTACATAAATACCATATACAGTGCCAGCTCGCTAATCCGAACGTAAATGGTGCAGTGGGTCGTTCGGATTACTGAGTGTTTTGAGAAAAATGAGAGAAAAAAAGCTAATTTTGGTTTATGAAAATGCTCTTTAACATTTTCATTTAGGTACTGAATGAATAATTTTAAAATTTAACATTTTTATTTTATCTTGAAATAATCAGATATTCATAATCAATCCCCGAGATCAGAACACCCACATTGCCCAATTCGCTGACGATACGGGCATCATCTCCAGTGCTAAAAGGCCGCTTCTCGCGACCCGCAGGGTGCAAAAACAGGCCGATGTGCTAGAGGTGTGGTGCAGAAACTGGCGCATTACCATCAATCCGAGTAAAAGCGCAGCGACCCTTTTCAGTAAAAGACACATTCCTCCAAACATTCCCAACATAAAAATGTTCGGCCAAGACGTTCCTTGGACCAAAACAATCAAATACCTTGGGGTTACCTTGGATTCTAAGCTGACATGGAGGCCACACATTACAAATAAAGTCAAAGCCGCGTCAAAAGCAATCTCAGCCCTCTACCCAATGTTAGCTAGAAACAGTAAACTAAGCATCGACAATAAACTCCTGATATACAAAACGGTTATAAGGCCGATCTTCACTTATGCAGCCCCAATCTGGGGCTATGCAGCTTCGAGTCACATACAAAAACTCCAAATCCTGCAAAATAAGGCTATCCGTTTATCGCTTGGTGCGCCTTCATGGACCAGGATTACACAACTGCACCTAGAATCGGGAATCCCGATGATAGATGAATTCATTCTGAAACTTGCCGAACGTTTTTACAAAGGACTCCCTTCACATCCCAACCCCACAATAAAAGACCTCTCTAATTACGACCCAAACACTTCCAGCCGCCACAAGCGCCCAAAATCGATTCTCCTTCAGAGGAACACTCCGGGCCACACAAATCATGCCCCCGAATAAACTAACAACCCACCAAATCACCTTCCAACAATGTTCCCATCAGACGTAAGAGGAATAGCCACATGAGCTGAACCTCTGTAAGCCAGAAGATCCAAGTCCAAGTCCAAGTCATAATCAATTGCCAAAAGATTTGAGAAAAATGATTTTCTGTAGCGTAATTTTACATTTTGGATCACGTTTTGGTTCATTAGCTGAATTAAAGCGGTTGTGTTGGGTGGGAGAAATATGGCGAAAATTTGTCCGTCCTCATTATGAAGATCTTCTGCTGGAGAGTGACCTGGGCAGTTGTTCAGAAGCAGCAAAGCCTTTTGCGGTAAATTTATTGATGATAGATAACGTCAAACATCAGGGATGATTTCAGTCTTGAACCAATCCAAAAATAAATCTCTCGTCACCCAAGAACTTTTTTGCCCTCGGTAACATACAGGAAGACTGATTGATTTGAATGCACGGGGCTTATTCGCAGTCCACAACAGGCAAATAAAGTGTGTGGTTTCCAGATGCATTTGCGCAAGGCACACAAGTATATTCGTTCTTTCATGATTTTTCGACCTGGCGCAGATTTTTATGTGGAAGAGACCAAATCTGTGTCAGGCAGCATGCGCCAATACAACCCCGATTCATCGGCATTGTAAATTTGGTCAGCACACAAATTTTCGACTCTCATAAGTTTTTCACATTCACGAATTCCGCAAATTGTGAAATCTTTCGGATAACAGCTCGTTTCGGATTACGGAGCATTCGGATTAGCAAGCTGGCACTGTACTTGCCTGGTGTATTACGTATTATGTACAAATGATAAGTACATTTCAGATCAATAACATAAATCCTTTTTGTATTTTCATTCCAATAAACAATTTTAACACCACTAGTGAAGGTACTAATATTTTAAATTTTATTGTGTAATATATTAGGAATAATATGTATTCCTTTTGTTTTTACCTAGTTCAAACAGTGAAAGTTCTTCAGATGACGATATAACAAGCTCTAATCCAAGCACAAGACAGGTTAGTCCATCACCCAATAAGAATGTATCTGTTCTTACAACAGCAAATGATGGAGATGCCTGGGATACTTTCCCTTTAGTGACGAGAGGATCAAGAATTATTTTGGAAAAACCTTCAAGAGCCGATCTTCATATGTAAGTTTGTACACAAATAGACTTTTTAATATATTATTAACTTTTGATATCCGATTTTGGTAACAATTAATAATAGTTTCAAGAGATGTGCTTCATGTGATACTATAGCTGAGATTGAACCCATGATTTTTTAAAACCATTTTAATTATATTTTTCAGATATAAACGTTATGTAAGCACAGACAGGAAATCCAGCAAAATAAATTGTAATAAGAGCACAGTTGAAGTCACAGTTTGCAGCGGCTTCTCTATTGATAGTTCTCTCAGTGTCATCCCGCCAATGGTGAACAAAGTCTCCAAGGAGATATATAAGCATTACGTGGACAGATACAAAGGTCCAACACAACCACCAATAAAAACTCTCAATTCTTACCATAAATATGTTAATTTTTCATTGTAAATCTCAACTTATCAAATATTTGTACCTGAATTATATACCATATTGTATTATGTGATTTTTTTCTTTATTATATCATATATTTATTATTAAAAAAGGAATGAAATAAAAAGCGATATTGCACATAGTTGTTTTTTATCACTCTTTCTCGCATTATACGTGATCAAAAATAGAGATCACCTTCTTTACCCTTTCTCCGTGTTCAGCGTATGTAGTAGAACGCCCCATGGATCTACATTCCCCAAAACCGTTATGCGACTAGGAGCTTTCATGAATATTTTTTTATTGCTGAAATTAGTTTGTTCATCTCAAATGAAATTTTTGATACTTCAGCAACCTAGACTAATGGGCTAGACAAGTGACGTGCACCATTTTAGGATAGAACACCTACGGTCTCCTACTTTCAATGTTAAAGCTGCACTATCAGAGTGTGTACCTCCTGTGCCATATCCAGTTTTCCTAGTCATAACAGTAACAGGGACTCCCGTGCAGTGCTGGCAATTGTTGCACTTGGTTAACTCCTCTGCATAGAATAAAGTGTCCCTTACAGGGTCAATATGGGCAAAGTAAAAATATGCCACATAATAACTCTCACCCTGAAATATTCGCTAAACCCTAAAATATGTTTTTATATTCTCTAATAACTAGGGCAAAATGGAGGCAACAGATATTCGCTAAACCCTAAAATATGTTTTTATATTCTCTAATAACTAGGGCAAAATGGAGGCAACAGATATTACAAACACAAAAAACGACGTCTTTTTGAAAGCAAAGCCCAGAAAAAAAAGCTTTTTAAATATGTCAATCCCGAGCCCCAAGTATACATCGCACCGTGCGTGTAAAACCGACGTAAGTGCAAATATACCGTTTGGAGATATGAGATTTCATATTGCTTGGAAAAACTGTTTTTTTTTTAAATAAACCAATGATTTTCGGTTTATAGGTATAATACTATAAACCGAAAATCATTGGTTTATTTAAAAAAAACGGTTTTTCCAAGCAATATGAAATGTTCAAACTCCCATATCTCCAAACTGTACATTTGCACTTACGTCGGTTTTACACTCACGGTGCGACATCATCCAAGAAAAATATAAATAAACCACCATAACACAAAGTATGGCGTATATAGAAGAAAATAAATCATCCAATTTAATATTATTATTATCAGAGATTTCAGCCATTTTACATTCCCCTCTCAAATATTTAAAAAATTAACAAATTATATTGTTACTTGAAGACATTTATAATGATACAGGGTTCACACAGTTTTGAAGGGCTATTAAAAAAAAACGGCAAATGATAAATCTTGATGTAAAATCCTCCTTAGTGAGCGGTCAGCAATGCCCAATGCAATTGCATGCTTCCGAGCAGGGCACCAAGGCGACGGTTCAATAGCTTCTCTCACTTTCGTAAAATGTTCGGGTGTTCTTACGGTTTTGGGTCTTCTTAAACCCCTAGGTCTTAGTGTGGAACCAGTTCCTTCTAATGTACGCACCCAAGTCACGATTAAATTACGGTGAGGGACGGCATCATGACGCCCAAGATTGAAGTGCAGCCAAAAGGCCCGCTAGGTGGCGATGCCAGAACGGCCATTTTCAAGAAACGTGCGGAGCCAGCCCCGGTGTTGTCCGGACCAAACCATGGCAAAGACTGAAAACGGCAAGACCCTCCCGAAACAATGAGACCACTCCAAGGTTCCTACCCCCACCACATGGGATGTACCGGCCTTTCAAAACTGCAGTCTGCTTTGCGGCACCCTGTATCATACTCCAAAAAATCCAAGGAACAACAGTTGTGTATAAAGAAGAAGAGTATTGTGAGTAAAAGAGACCTTTATTAATTTATAGTTTCCAGTAAAATAGAGTTACATACTTCACACCAAAATTTGGAGGAATGGATGTTTGGTAACTGCAAAATAATAGTCTACTTCAACTTCTTCTTGGGGCGCAGATTGTTGGTGTGGCCACACTTCTTCTTGCGACAGTTGGTGGCACGGGGATGCAGGCGGGCATAGCACTTGCGGCAGATCATCTTGTCGCAGTTGTACTTCTGGGCCAGGATACGCAGAGAAGGTTCAATGATACCTAAAACAATATGTTGTGGTTTTATTTCAATAAATAATAATTATTTGTTAAACTTCACACATTTAACCCTTTGCACTTGAGTGCCGCCATAGAAGCGGCATGGGTGGTTTGCCGTATTACCCGTAGTAATAAGTTACGGAATTTGATCGAGAAACGAGTGATAAATCATTAAAATCCAAAATATCGTTTTAGAATTAGAGTGATTCTGCATGTAAATATAGATATTCAAGCGCAAGTTAATGTGTGTACCATCCCGCTTGAATCATTTTTGACAGCTGCAGCGCAAAATTAACGAAAAAGATTCAAGTTTTGTAATTCTAGATGTGGCATTTTGCTGCCTAGACTAGTTGGTACATGTAGACGCGCTTCGTTCATTTCATTCACTACGCGCCGTATTGTTTCCAGGGATGGTTGGGGGATGGAGGTGTGTGTCATAAACTCTTACATATTTTATAAAGTTTCCAAGGAAAAAAACATTTGAAATTTGCAAAATTATTGGTCGATCAATTAGTAGATTATCGAGGAGGTACTCGATTTGGACGACGCTCTGCTACTCTCCCTACAGAAGACCGACTTATAAATAAAATGCACATTCTACGTTCTGGAACTAAGGACTGTGCAGTTCTGGACTGTTCCAATAAAAAAATTCAGGATGGAAGAAAAGAAACACGATTGTATTGCAAAACCTGCGAAAATAAACCTGGACTTCATACTGGAGATTTGTTATGTAAAATATCATACAATGAAAATTTTCAAATAACCAATTGTTGCGTCCATTTATATCTTACATATCTGTTTTACAATTTAAAAAAAAAAATTGGATTTCAATTCATATTTCTTTTTTCTTAAAAAATGCTTCGATTTGGCAGTATGCACATACCAAAAATCTTTTGAGTGCAAAGGGTTAATATCTTCTTTTTTTTTGGCTTTACAAATATTCAATACTCCCAAATAATCTATATATTATTTTTTCATTATGCTGTAATAAACTGAAGTAGTATAACACATCAATCCTTTCATTGTATTGACATGTTTTTATTATTATTCTTTTTTATTAATTATTACATAACCAGATCTAATATTTAATGTTTTCATCTAAAACAAATGTATATTCTTACACTTCATTTTATTTAGTCGAATGGACCTTTGCCCCATTGCAGGGCAATGCAAATTGATGTAAAAATAAAAATATCTCAGGAAATATGTATAGAATATGATTATTAGTGGCTTTTATTAAAATCTTTTTTATTGGGAAAACACGATTGCGTTATAAAATACAATGATATTTACATCTTATATGTCAATATATGATTTTTAAGGTTTATATTTTAGTTATTTTGAGTCAAGTCATTTAGTTTCAATGGTAGGTTGTTGTAGAGTTGTACTCCGTTATACCCTATTCTAGAATGTCCCGTCTTTGTCTGTGCTTTTGGTAAGTGATATCTGTTACAATTTCTAGTCCAGTGGCTGTGTATGTCAGAGTTATTTGCTAGTTTGTAGGTACGGTCTGTTGTCTCTTCCGTGATCACTCTGTGTACTATTTTCAAGGTCTTAAATGTCTCAAGGTCTTTGGTCAGATCTGATATGTCCAGTCGTTTTGTTTGTCTGTATACTTTTATACTTGTATGGTTGTGGTCAAATACTTATAAATAGCTATTGTAAATGTAAATATATTATAGACTATTTTTAATAATTTATTATGTTTATCAGTAGTGTGTTCACAAATTCATTTAGCTGCATATGAAGATTTTTAATGTAGACTAATTGAAAGACCTTTCAAATTGATGAAGATTTAAACAAATAATTCATTTCCGTCAAATAATTGCACAACAATAGTTACTAAAATATTAATTCGAAATTATTATTGATCTAATTAGAAAAATATATTATTATTTTAGTAATAAGAAGCACACGAGTATTGAAAGAGCAATTTGGGTATTAACGAAAAAAATATGGTTAAAACTAACCTCCTCTGAGTCGGAGCACCAAGTGGAGGGTGGACTCCTTTTGGATATTGTAATCTGAGAGGGTTCGCCCATCTTCAAGTTGCTTGCCAGCGAAGATCAACCTCTGCTGATCTGGAGGGATTCCTTCTTTATCTTGAATTTTTGCTTTGACATTTTCGATAGTGTCAGAGGGTTCAACCTCGAGGGTAATGGTTTTACCCGTTAGGGTTTTTACGAAAATCTGCATTGTGGCCACTGAAATAATTTAAAAGAACACTTAATTTTTTTATATATTTTTCAATTTATATGTTTAAAACAAAAGCAATCCAAAAGTCAAAAAAGAACATGGCACATTGCGAAATTTGAATTCAAATTATTTGACAAATGTCAGTGCCGATTTCATTAAAAACATAACTATGTGATACTTGCAAGGCACAAACTCGATTTCAATAGTAATTAAATGTATTCTGTCAAAAAATACTGATTAATAACGATTCAATAGGTTACCTGAAGCGCAACGTGGTCACCGATTTTATAACCAAAAACGAAAGAAAGATGTCGGGTGTCGGTGTTCTCAGTGTTGCCAGCTCTAGTGAAAGGAAGTGAATAATAGTACTCATAGACAAGACACGAAAAATGTAACATGGTACTTACTTTACAAACACAAAATTTTGAATTAATATTAATTATTTTATTTTAATTCATAGCAACTGATAATTCAGTTCGCCCACTTTGCCTCTCGATGTATTACATGAATTTAATTGTAACCGACTATCAATTATGCATATATAACAGTTAAGTTACTTAACTGTGTATTTTTTTATTTAAATTGATATAAAAACTTGGGCGGTGTTTAAAATTGTACATAGAAATAATTTATCTATAAATCGTTAAACAATATTTCGAATATTATGGAATTTGATTTGATTTGATTTGATGTTATTAATTATTACATGAGTGTACGCAACAGTACTTTTGTATTGTTTAAATAAAGTTTTAGAGAGTTAAATAATAATAATAATTGTAGCAATAATAATATCATCATCACCATCATCATCAGCCCTCTGTCATCCACTGCTGAATGTAGGCCTCTCCCAAAGCCCGCCACCGCCCCCTATCCATTGCCACTCCCATCCATCCATGTCCAGCAATCCTCTTTAGATCGTCAATAATAATATAGTTCTAATTAAATGTCATGAAATTTATTGTTCTGTTCGTGTACTTTACAAAATTAATATTATATTATTTACTTCTCTAGTAATCCACAGACACGTTTCGCATTGATTTCCCTTTTTGTTTTTGTAGTGCTTATATTCGGTTGGATGTGAAAATAATTATTTGGTTGTAGTATTTTTATAACGCTTAGTAACATGCACGCAAATGCAATTATTGTTACAAATAAAATTGGCTGCTCCGCGAGAGAAAATGAAAAAAAACATAGCTAGCTATAAATTCCAACTCTTTTTTTTACATTCCCCCCGACATGTGCCACAAACTGCAAAATAATGAAGTCGAACCCAACGACACAACCATATGTGTTGACATACAGCAGTTCTTCTTTAAAAATAGTCACTCAAAATATATTACATATTAGGTATTCGTGTATCCATTCTTTGAGACCTACCACACAAAGCAACAATTTAATCACCTCAAGGGCGCAATAAGACTTGTTTTAAATATAAAAATATAAAAAGGAACGCTGCATCTGATATTCGCGATCGGTTAGAAAGTATAATGGAACAAAATATACAAGTTTTAAATTGAAAATGAAATATGAAAAGCAAGTTAACAAAATTTAGCAAAGATCGTCCGAGAGTGTAGTTACATATAGTAAAAAGTATTCATATTTTAGATACAATGCATAGCGTGAGTTTGGGAATAAAAATAAAGTTTGATAATTTTTCTGAAAAGAAAAATAATCATGCATTTATCTTGATATAATGCCAATTATGGTATGTGATTTTTTTGTGAAATAAATTATCTGTTCTGATAGACTGATAGTTGACGATTCATGGGAAAACATTATTATTATTTTTATTTAAATCACTTAATGTTGTGTTTTGTAGTAGCTTCTTAGTAAAAATGTGTTGTTTTTTTGTATTATATGATTTGTCGTTGAATTCTTTTTATTTTGTTTAATTTAAGGTATAGTTTGTTTAATGATAATTTAAGGTACCTATATATTTTTTATCAGTAACTCACTACTGGACAGGGTGTTGAAAGAATTAAAATGAAATATATTTGAGACGTGGTGGTCATAGGAAAAAAAAAGGCGGAATGGGGAATGTTGTTAAACATAAAGCGATCGCTCAACCCAACCAATGACAGGTCATAAGTCCTGTAAGCGCCTCGGCCACCACATTCTGTTCCCAGAAAAACAATTTACACCTTCGTCTCTATTGAGATACAATTAATCCTTATAAAATGAAATTTATTTATTTCTGAAATGTCATCATTTGTTTTAAATTGTAAAAGTTTTGTTTTTATTTTTTCGTGATTCTTGAAGTACGATTTATAAATTATAGCCAAATAACGAGCCTAGAATAAGTTAAAATAATTATGGGATTGGGTAGACAATAAAACATTACAATTCAATCTATGACAGAAACATAAGTTTATTTTCGGATAATCAATATAAAATCATTTTAATGGTAGGTGTTTTAAAGTTTGTTTGAAAAATCTTGTTACTTTCATATCCAGATTTAAATTGTTGAATAAACTATGGCTCTTTTTTCTTTCTAATATGAATCTACTTCTTGTAAGCTCTTCCATAGAACATGGCCCAAGAGCTAATCACTCCTACAATACACAACCCCATTGTTAATCTATATAGAATGACGTCGCCAACACCTCCTTTTAGGAATACTGGGATGTCATTGGGTTTCTGAAAAAAAAATTACAACATTTTTAAAATTATGCATAAAAAAAAATTCACACACCAGAAATAATTAAATTAAAAAATTATATCAAATTCTAGAGAGGTAGTTATTTATGGGTAAATTTTTCTTACACAAGTACGTATATCAATATGAAGTCGATTCATATTGATACTTGTGTAAGAAATCTTGGAGGGTATCTTGGAGGCTATCCATCTTTGTGTTCCAGATGGTTATCTTCGACAGCGTCAGCACAGACTGTTTTATCTCCCAGCATGCAGAACCAACCTGCCTCTGGTAATGCCGGTGGGGAGAGCAATCAAACTGCTGAACATGATCGCTTCGGAGATCGACGTCTTTCATATTCGTGAAAGTACGTTCAGAAGACATATACTCTTGAGTTTGGAGACTATCTTGTATTCCTAATGTCGACCCATCTAAGCGTTCCTGGTGTTATACTCGTATATATTTTACCTGTTCTCAATAGATGCCTTAAACTATAATTGTTGTTTGTAATACTTATCTATTGAGAAAATAAACTGATTTGATTTGATTCAAATACGATGAAGCAAGTCGTGTATTCCTATTACCCAAACTCCAAATTTATTAAAATATGTTTATCTTGTCAGTTTAGCTCAACACACATGTAATAGGGTGTGCTTTTTAACCTTGACATAGTTTTGCTTATTGTATTATATAAGTAGGTATATCTTGTATCGATAGTCTCTAGGTATTACAAGTCATTGCTTCCAAAAATAGTCCTTTTGTTAGTTTTAAGTGTTTCTTTGAATAATTATTTCGCATAAAAGTTACATCATTATTGTGGACAGCGTTTTAAGTAACCATTGTTATTTTTATATATTTTCAAATAAAACTAAATGGTAAAGGAATACAAATGTGTAACATCAATTTATAAAAGAAAATTCAATAGCAAAGATTAAGTTTTTAAAGGATCAAAGAAACGGTGAAAAATTAATATTGCTTTTAGAAAATTGATTTTAAAAGTTAAGTCAGTTAATTTAAATACGTATATCTTAGGGTTAAAAATCCCAGAGAACTCTGGAGAGAAAATTTTGATCCATTATATCGATTATATAGGATAAACTAACTAACTAACTAACCATCACGCCGTCTCCCCGAAGGGGTAGGTAGAAAGAATGGACTGCCACACTTTTCTTTCCTGACATATTTCTCTCGCTTCCTCAACATTCATAAATCGTGTCATGCACGCGCGTCGATTTCTCTGACTCCTCACATGGCCGACATTCAATATTTGATTTATTTGATCGTGCAACGTTTCCTCGGTCTTCCTCTATTTTTGGTTCCATTTACATCGTTAACATATAATTTTTTTACCATTATTTCTTCATTCATTCTTTCCATATGTCCAAACCATCTTAATGATCCTTTCATTATTTTGTTCATAACACCATCAATCGCACCGCATTCACGTCTTATATTTTCATTCGACACTCTATCATACACAGAGTATCGACATATTCGTCTAAGAGATCTCATTTCTACTGCATTTATTCTACTTTCACCCTTCTTATTATACAGGATAGGATTTAAAAATAATATTAAGTGTAATTTTAGAATTTGATAATTGAAATTTGAATAAATTTCAAACTGTCAAGTCTTACCTGGAAGAGCTCCATTTTCTTCCTCAATTTTTCGTTTAACGGAGCATATTTTAAATTGGTTCCAGGAATGGTCTTTTGGCTAGCACTGCTCTGGAGCCTGGATTGGGTGATCGTTGCAAGCTTCACGCTGCTGTCATACGTCACTGGTGACACAGTTTTTTTAGGGATCACCGGTTTCTGTAATCAGTAATTAATACAATGAATCAAAACCAAAATTTAAAGAAGTCCTCCGAAACCGACTTATAAAAACATTGGTGTGGAGTGTTTTACTGTACGGCTGCGAGACTTGGTGCCTCGCCGAAAGAGAACGCAAAAGGCTGGAGGCATTTGAGATGTAGACCTACCGACGAATTACTCATGTTTCATGAAGGGACCACGTTACAAATGAGGAGGTTCTCAGCAGAGTTGAAGAGAATAGGCACATGTTGAACACCATAGCGGAGAGGCGCGCGAGATGGATTGGTCATGTGTTGCGACACGAATATTTCCTGCATCATGGAGGGAATGGTCGAGGGATCGATTGGCAGAGGACAACCTCGCCAGAAGTACCTAGACCAGATTTGCCGAGATATGGGCTGCACCTCTTATGCGGAGTTGAAGAGAGTTGCCGAGGTCCGTGCGGAGTGGAAGAGGAGATGCGTCGCCTTGCTTCAGACCAATATTTAGATTGAGACCGGAGAAGAATAAGAACTTATCAAGAAATTTTATGTAAGGTGTCCTCGTCAATATTTTAATACATTCATAGAAATCGACGTTTGAAAATATAATAATATTTTATCGGATTAGTTCTAAAAGATGAACGTTACAAATGTAAAACATTTTGATGAAAATCTTACATCAACACATTTAAGTCGAATTGGTTATATGTAATAAGTTCTCCTTGGATTTCGAATACAAAATTGTGTTTGTATGATCTATGAAATAAAATAATATTTTAAGATTGATAAAATTTACGTTATTATAATTAAACAATTACAAACAAGCTAGCATTCATCGTCTGTCTGTCGGAAATAAGCACTGATTGAAAACGAATTAGTGAAATATTAATATTAAAAATAATTTATTAATAATATCATAAGAATACAAGTATATACCTACCAGCATTAACATATTGAATATATTTTTTGTGCTTTCATAATTTCAATTTATTTAAAATCAATCGAAACTATTGCTGCATAATTTTAAAAATGTCTTTTTAACAAAAATAACTCATTATTAATAAGAAAATATTTACGAATAAAATAGCTATTCTTTTATATTTTATTTTTAAAGAAGACAGTATCTGTTAATTAATTAATTAAGAATAATTGTATTTTCTTAGGTTAAAATAAAACCGAGCAAGATTAAATGTGAAATTAAAGATTTCAAAAACGACAGATTTTTTTTATTTCATAAATCAAAACGTATAATTTCAGGATGTCTGGGGGTGGACATGCAGGTACTAAAGCAAGCAGATAATTATAATTATCTTACCAGAGGATATAAAGGTGATTGAATGTTCGACGAATAGGAAATTCTTCCGGTTATATTATTGAAGTTGTAAAACATTTTGCTATTTTACAATAGACTGTTACGAAACAACTATGGTGTCAGCTAGATTCTATTGGAAAATTTGCAAGCAGTGCGCCGTCGCAAATTACTTTTTCCTTTTTCCGTCTATTATTAAGCTGCCTGCAACGCTCTCTCTGGTGCAACTGCATAACCGATGCATTTCCGCACAAAAGTGCAGTCTTATAAAGAGCACAGTTTACAGCTCGTGTTTCAGAAACAATTAAATAGATGGCGCTAGTATACTAAAATATACTCCATTATAGTTATAATGCTACAAGTACTGTAAGATTTGAGTAATGGCGCTGTTCATATTTTTTGTCATATTCCAATAGAGTGGTAAAATTATATATAATTATTTTTACAAGAGGTTTAACAATTTAGATTTCATATATCTAAGAGTATATTGCAATGATTTCAAAAAGTTGTTTTTAAGAACAATATTAAAATAGAAAACATGAAGTATACGATTTTTTTTTCTTGTATACAACTGGTTGTTTGAACCCAATTACTGTGTACACATTAATTTTAGCTATTATAATATATTGATGATTCTCATGACATGTGATAGGTAGCCAATCTATCGCCATTTTATTGTCACGTGAATTCTACACCAGACCAAAGACAGTGTGACAATCACACTGCCATCGCCGGGAATCGAACCCGGGACCTTCGGTATGGAAGTCAGAGATCTTAACACCCTGCCACAAAGGTCGACAACGTTATTAAAAATATATATATAAAATTGAAAAATTTGTATAGATTTTCTATACACTTTGTATTTGTATAACACTTTAATTTACTTTTTGAAGACATGTTTAGATTGTGACAATCTTTTTCCATGCACAAATTTTAACGGTTAATCCAAAAAGATTGCGTAACAACCGAAACATGTCTGTGAAAAGCATAGTATTGTGAAAATTCAAGGTGTTATTATATTCTACAATATAACACAAAATGAAGGCGAATATAAATAAAATTAGAAATTTTAGATACGTCCACAAAATATAATATAAAGTATTTCTGTAGATGTAAGTTATTGAAGTAATAACATGTTCTTAAAGTTAAAGATACCCAGCTGTGCCCAAAGTACAAATTGTAACCTTACATTAGAAAGAGTAATCAATTAACCAACTGATAAATATTTATTTCTATCTGCCAACTAATTATGGAGATATTTTCATGTTACTAATGTAATAAATACTGCATAGAATAAATGATTAATAAAAGTTGTAAGTACCAATGTAAAGGGTGTTTTTTTTTAAGGTTTGGTTTTTAAACTGACAACATTGTTTCTACAGACGATCAATTTGACAGTTGACAGTTGGTTGATAGTCAGTACGTTTTGCCATTTTACCATAAATAGACTGACGTCAGAACAGCGAAATTGTGCAAATTTATTTTGAATATCATAGTTTGATTCGCCAAACTTATCGTGCACTTCGTCCATTTTACGGTCGACATAATCGTTCATCCGAGCAAGAATTTCGGAAGACCATGGATCGTTTTCGCACCACGTAAACTCTAGTGGATAATACGTATCCACAAAGACGACAATTGTCGAAAATTGGATTTTACGATTGCGCTTCATTCGAGCTAGCCGTGGCGCTCATATGCCCGAAATCATATTTAAACAATAATGGCATAAAATTATCTATTTAATAAAGCCAATATCATAGACACTTACATTATTTTAATATTTTTTTTCATTTTGAATCTGTATTGTATAGGTACCTCTAAAAAAACACCCTACATATTTTAATTTTTGATGTCGTTGTCATGTTGGATCGATGTCATAAAAACGGTTATTTTTAACAAATTGGTTTCTATTAATAAGCGAACCCTTAACCTAATTTAAATATTCCGCACGTGTCCCAGTTTTGTGAGGTTCACACCTGAAACAGGTCTCCAAGGATTTTTATACTTGAAAGAAAACATTTAGTCGATGTATCCACGGCATCCAAGTACCCACCTGTTTTCGGAAGAGACCGACATTCGTTTACAAAAACGTACATTTCTAAAAGAGATGCGGAGTTTTGTGATTTGGAGCTAACGACATGAGTGGTGTGAAGCTGCGGTGAGAAAGGAGCATCATGCATTCAGACAGGGGAAATACGGAGGAAGATTGGAAAATTTTTGAAGTTCTGTGTTCAAAAACATCGTCAGAGGTTTGTTTATCTTCATTACTATACATCCATACTTAATAGTTAGTCAAATCTTTATAGTCTTTATGTATATGTCGGAAATTATACATTTTCTTTTATACATTTACCGTAGTTGTATTACAGATAAGGATTTAAGTGTTGTTTTTCATGCAAAAAGATCAGCTTTAAATCTGTTTCGCTGAAAAGTATGTACCGCCGTCGCTAAGGGCTTTTTTATAGCGCCCCGTACCTTGCACTAAACATCGATTCGTCAATAGGGTAGGCACGTGCGGGGAAAATTCAGAGCCGATATGAGCGGGAAATTATAAACCGCATGAAGTTAGTCAGATTTCGAAAGCAAGTTTCTTTCGCAGTGCAGCTGAACTTTGTGTATCGCTACCGGCGCTGAGGGCCAACGTATTGAGCTCGCTCGCGACTCCACAAAAAGTAAGTTGCTATCGCCTGTCAACTGGTACCATGCGTGACTGCAAACTGAAATTCTCTTCCGACCTATTTTATAATATCCTCCGCTTAACAATAGACAGATACCTTTATCGGTTCATTCGATTTCACGACGTCGGGAAATATTGACGAATTTTAATATTGGTTTAACCTTGTTTACTTTAGTGAATTTTTCGGTTGATTTTGTGAATAACATTTTATAGTGATGTTTTCTTTGATTTTAATTAGATGGAAGGAGATGAAGAGTTGGATACGACAATGGCTTTAAGAAGTGAGCTCGCGGCACTGCAATACAAGAGGGACCGTCTTGCTACGGAGGTAAATTTAATAAATATTATCTAAAAAACGTAAACTAACTAACTAACCATCACGACGTCTCCCCAAAAGGGTAGGCGGAAAGAATGGACTGCCACATTTTTCTTTCCTGACATACTTCTCTCGCTTCCTCAACATTCACGCATCGTGTCATGCAAGCACGTCGATTTCTCCGACTCCTCACGTGACCAACATTTAATATTTGATTTAGTTGATCGTGCCGCGTTTTTCATTTACATCGTTAACATATACTTTTTTTTACATTCTATCATTCATTGTTTCCATGTGTCCAAACCATCTTAATGATCCTTTCATTCACTACATTAAAAAATATCACCAATTCTAATCTATTGAACTTTGTATTTTTTAATTAATTTCAGATAAACGACATGAAAACCCAAGTGCTGTGCAGGGATCAGAGAGTAATGGAGCTTCAGGTAGAAATAGAACATCTCCGGGAACAAGCCGCCAGACAGAATGCGGTAATCGCTTCTTTGAAAAAGAAAATCCAAGATCAAGAGGACAAAGAAAGAGCGCTGTATTCCACCCAAGGAAGAAACGAAATTTCTATACAAACCTTACAACGAGATTCCAAATACCAGGAGGACAGATCAAAAGATTTGGAAAAGAAATTAAGAAATTTAGAAATCGAATGTTCTAACGAAGAACAAATGAAAGACAATTACAGGAGCCAACTACAAGATCTCGTTCGCAGATTGTCCGCTTCTTTGGGCGCAGAGTTCTGCGAAACATCCCACGCGCATTCCCCGGAGAGCATAATCATAAGGGCCGCCGAGCTTGTTCAGGAAACTGCGAGACTACGCAGCAAATGCATTAACGTTACAGAAAACTTGTCCTGTGTCGAAATAGACTTAAAGAATTGTCGAGACGCTCTCGAGCGAACAAGTGCGGAGCGCGACATCCTACAGAGACAGTGCACCACGCAGGTTGTAGACCTGGACAGACTGCGGCAAGAAAAAGAAACTTTAGAAATGCAAAACAGGGTTCTGGAAAGGGAGCTTCACGAATCTAGGGACAAGTATTCTTCTTCGAGCAAACACTTGAATTCCGCGACTGGGAATATAGCGCAACTGGAGACTGCTATTTGCCAACTAAAAGGTATACAAACTTACAAAATAATATCTTTAAAACAAAAATAAACCGTCACGCCGTTTCTCCGCAGGGAGAATTGGCCGCCATACTACTGTATCCTGACACACCTTTCTAGCTTCCTCCATATTCATACGAGTCATACACCCACGTCGATTTCTCCGACTTCTAACATAACAAACCTTTAAAATTTGACACATTTGGTCATGCCATGTGTTTATCGGCTTGCCAGTCATGACGTACGGAGCCGAGACGTGGACACTGACAAAAGGTCTAGTCTACAGATTCAAGGTCGCCCAACGCGCCATGGAAAGAGTCATGCTTGGAATAACTTTGAGGGACAGTTTAGAAACGAATTTATTCGACAACAAACCAAGGTTACTGAGGTGGCTCTGAGGATGGGCGGGCTGAAGTGGCGATGGGCTGGCCATATCTGTCGGAGAACCGACGGCAGATGAACCGAGGGAAGACGGGTCCTGGAGTGGAGACCGCGTACAGGATTCCGCAGAGTTGGACGTCCCCCCACCCGCTGGACTGACGATCTGAAGAGATTGCTGGACATGGATGGATGGGAGCGGCAATGGATAGGGGGCGGTGGCGTGCTTTGGGAGAGGCCTACGTTCAGCAGTGGATGACAAACGGCTGATGATGATGATGAAGTGTTTATCGATCTATTTTGACTCCGTACTCCATTTACATCTTAAACGCATACTTTCTTAACCAATCTTTCTCCATCCATGGGCTCCATATGTCCGAATCAACGCAGCGATCCTTTCATAATTTTGTTCATAATACCTTTCGCTCTACATTCCTTTATTATATCAGCATCTTATATCTTTGAAATGCGTTTATAACTTTGTTATATTTGTGTATAATAAATTATAAGATTTATTTTAGACGACTTGAAGCACAGGGAAGAAAAGAATCAGAGACTGCAGCATGAGTACCGAGCTGCTATGGAAAGTTTAGCTCATCAGCTCAGTTTACCTGCGAGGTTCGTGGAGTGTACAGAGAATGCCATCAAGGATCGGATAAGGGAGTTGCTCAGTGATAACAAGGATATGAATATTGTAAGTTATTGCAAACTTTGGCGCACAGTACTAAAGACATAAGTCAAGAAATATATGTATTATATATTTTTCTTAGCTTATCAGCAGATTTTGTTCTTCATATCAATTCATATTAAAGCCAATAATAGATCGTTGGTATTGTCCAAAAAAGGGGCTCGTCCCATATTTATCTCTTGTCATTGTGGCGGAAGATTTTGTCGACTTTCTGTCGTTTCTAGAGTCAAAGTTTCACACCACACGTAAAGGCACATTTTTTGTCCCCTATTTATTGTCATGAAGTTTAAATAATAAAATGTAGCAGGGGGCCGATTAATATTAAGGAAAAATAAACAAAGGAATAAAAATCTATCTGTTCCAATTAGAAAATAACAAAAATAATTATTAAAGCAATACGAATGAAAACGTCAGTTTTCTAGTTGTGACATGTTTCACCCTTCTAAGGTTTGATAATGCCTTGGAGGGATAGACATAATAGATATAAAGACATTTGATAATGCCTTAAAAGGGCGAAACATGTCATTCCCATAAAATATAATAAAACTTCTAGAAAACTGACGTTTTTATTCGTATTAATTATTTAATATGAAGTTTTACATCATTGTTCAAGAAACAATAAATAAAATAAATTCATACTCGTATGTATGAGTACATGGTAAACTATTATATTATTAGGAATGTAGTTTTTAATTTCACTCATTTCTTATACATATAACATAATTCTTATACATAAAATAAATTTATTGTTGAGTAGCAGTTGCATTCACTTCGTGACAAGCTGAACATGGAGTCCCAGCACCTGAACCGTCAGGTTATCGCCCACGAGCAGGCAGCCAGCAGGGTCAGAGCCCTGGAGGACGAGCGCGCCCTTCTAGAGACAAGGACCCACAACCTGGACAAGGAACTCACAGCCACGGAACTCACGAGAGACTCACTCAGAAGAGACAAATCATCGGTAGGTTGACTCACAAATCTTAAACATACCCATTACAAAAATACCGTTTATACTTTTATTTGTAATTTTGAGTGATATCAAATAAGAGCGGGTCAAACATGCCCTACAACACAGGTTCCCAAACTTTTTTAACCACTGCCCCCTTTATAAAAAAAATGTTTCCAACACCAATTATTAAAATATTATGGTATATTACCTATATTTTACCATTAATGAATATATATGCTTGATTATGTGAATCACTTTTTTATTGCCAACTTGCAAGACTTGTCACCTTCAACACTCCATAAATACGAGTAATATACATATTAAATAAGATATACGTATAGTTAATACTTATTTTTAAAATTGTAATTTTATTTAAAAGTATTTTTAATTGTTGATTTAAAAAACGGATTATTACTGTTAAAATTTATAACACCGTTATAATATCACAATTTATTTTTATTCACTGAGAATGTCGCGACAGCTGTTTTGTCAACCGATGTTGGCATTAACACCTGATGATGCCAACATCGGTTGGCGATACAGCTGTCGCGACATTCTCGGTGAATAAAAATAAATTGTGATATTATAACAGGGTAATACATTTTAACAGTAATATTGCAGAAGTATCATAATGTTTCGGCCAAAACAATGGACTATTTAGAATCGGATTAGATATATAAAAGGTTTACTCATGTAAACAGTTCTTTCAAAGTATTTTAATATCCATTTCGCAAATAATTACACCACGGAGCCCCCTTTGACTGCCTTAACGCTTCCCATTCGCCTCTAGATTCACTACCGCCCCCAATAAAGCCTCAAGTGTCCTCTGGGGGGCGGTATTGCCCTCGTTGGAAACCTATGTTCCACATTAATATATTATAACATATTCTTTATCGATTGATGATGTATTGGTGTAAGGATTAACAATCCAAATGTTCCGGCAAATTACTTATTTAAAGATGGCAGAACTCTAAACTAATCATCTTCGTAGGTCTTTTATCCAGGATTCTGACGTCATCCAACCGAATTCTTCCCTTCAACTTCCCCGTGCGTGATAAGGCGCCATATTTAGAATCAGTCGCCTTGAACGATGCGTTTAAAAACTTTTATCATCCTTATTCTCATCGTTAAAAATAGTCAATTATATTCGCCTATTTCATTGAGAAATATCATTTGTCTTTCGATCTGTCTATAGATACGTAGTATTAATTTAAACAGGTACGTTTTACATGGCAACTTCGAGTGCTAAGTTATCGCATCCATCTTCTTCTTCTTCTTCGTCCTCCGCTTCGACCCTCCAATCTGACACTCGTAACAATTTCGCCCCATCTCTCCCAACTTCATCCTCCCATTGCAGCCTTGGTCGTCCAATTGGTCTTCTATCACCTGGGTGCCACTCCAGCAATCTTTTTGGGGTTCGCGATGACGGCATCCTCTGCACGTGACCCACCCGGTGGATGATGTCAGTGACCTTTTTTTTTTCTCTCACCGTATCGTTTCTGACCCCGTCTCTTAGGCTTATTCCTAACATGGCTCTTTGGGTCACTCGTAGTTTCTCGGGACTTTGTTTGAACAATGTTATAGTTTCAAGGCCATAAGTACCAACTGGCAGAACACAGGCTTCACAGACTTCAAGCCCGTGTTATAATACGTACTCAAAAAAGTAAAATGGTAACATATTATTATATATTGGTATTTCTAAAGTGACACAGTAAAAAACACGTTTTTGACTTGTGACTTTCACTTTAGATATGCTAATTATTTATATAATAATAGTATTAAAACCTACTCTATTTATTATTGCTTATAAACACTCGTTTTGAGAGTGTTTTGTATTTTGTTACTTCAATGAAAGTCTCTAGCTGCAAATATATATATCTAAATATTAAAACATATTTTCCTTAAGTTGAGTGGTATAAATTCTATGCAATGGAATATTTATCAGATCACAATAAATATACTGTTTTACGCTTAAGGTGGTCGCCCGTCATGTAAAGCATAAATAATACTCACGTTATATTTCTCCTCCCGCAATGTAAATCACGGGTGGTTATTTGGATAAGAAAATCCTGATTTACAGTATCAATGCGGCCATAAATTTATTTTCGCATTCCTCGCCAACTATTATCGATCCTGCCAGGATGCGGAACATCCCACGTCTGTGCTAGACTCACGAGCTGTATATCATTCCTTTTTATTTATTTTTCAGCTAATAACATTCCTCGAACGACTAAGCAAAGCCTTGAACATGGACGAGATATCGCAAGAAGTCGGAGTCGATCTGCAAACGGAGTCGATGCTGGTCCGGGCGGAACAACTCGCTCGTCTAGAGAGTGACAAAATTGTCGACAAAGTGAGTGTTCTTTTGTTTTCACAACATTTTAGAATACATTTCAAATTAGTGATGGAAATAATCCAAAGGACATTTAAATTAACCGAATTTAATCCTCTGCCGGTAGCAATTCCAACTGCTCTATTGGATATATACCTCTTTTTACACCAATAAAGTGACTTACCTATTATTATTTATATATTTGAATACCGATTTCACTTGACATACATAAATTTTGATTTAAAACTATCATCGTAACTTTAGATTGTATTTTCTTTACTCTCTGTCATTTTTGTTGACATTTATCCTCGCAGAAAAATGACCAAATACGTTTGTGCTTTTCTTCGTTAATCGAACTATTATATGAATAGCATTTTTGGTTTGTTTTTTAAACGGTATTCTTCTTTATTATTAGATAATAGTAACACTTTGTGTGAACATGGTTCATCTGATTACTGATGATTATTTATAGCCCTGGATTTTAAATCTTCGTATATTTAAAAACCATTTAGTGTCAGAACATTCGGTTATTCCCATCACTAGATTTGTAGCGATATTCAAAACGAAATGTTTAAGTACTGGATTGATAAATTGTATTTATTTGGACCACAGTTTCTATGCTGTGGCTATTACGGATCTCTGCCACGATTAAGGAGAGAAAGATCGTTACATGATTTACCAATTTTGAAAGAAGTAAGATGAACAGGATTAATTTTAAGAGCACATTAAAACACTTCCATAGTTCACATAATAGGTTTTTTCTTCAGTTGAAACGCAATACGATAAAACGTTTAATCTTTATATTTTCTTGCAAGAAGTTCATTTTAAGATATTTTAAATTATTTTTAGTTCATTTTACAGTAGTTCAATTTTCCTTGACCGCATTCGGCTGTTATTCTGCCATTGTCCGGTGTACACAGCTAAGTTACTTTATATTAAATTTATATATAATTTGGTGAGGGTTTAAGACTGAGGACTATTGTAATATATACTTGAAACACTATATACTCGTATGTACATCAAATATAATTATATTTATTTGAGCTATTTAAATATGATGATACACTAGAGTCTCGGTTATCCGACCTTCGATTATCCGACCTTCCGAGTTATCCGACCTACCGGGGCAATGCCCCTTTCTTTTACCCGACTGCACGCATTATATTCGCGCGCCAGGCGACAGTATTCAGTGCTTACGTAGCTCTTTCGCATGTTTTATTACTTTGCCGTAAGTGCATTTTGATGTTTTAGTTCGTTACATTCAGTTATGTTACATGTACACATTTGAAAAGTTTTCGATGTGAAAATAAAATTAACACCTTTTTAATGTCGATTTATCATTTTCCGTGTTATCCGACCTTTTCGCTTATCCGACCTTGTCGCGGCCGGTTTAGGTAGGATAACCGAGACTCTACTGTAACTATATTACAATTCGAATATTATATTACAAAATTATTTTGCGACCTCTACCAAATGTAATCTGTAATTAATTGTAAGAAACTTAGATGTTGAGACCAAACTACAATAGTATTAGTCGGAATAAGTTGAAATACTGTAGAATTAAAAACTTTCTTTTGAGAAGTGCACGCATAAGTTTACATTTGATGTATTTAGCACTTTCAACTAGATGAATTAAAAGGTAAGGTATCCGCTCTTTTCATAAATCTTTTGAAAACATATATTTAGCACGATCACCAAAATCTAATGAATATCTTTATCATAAAAAGATTGCGATTTATTAATCATTTTTGAGAAATTTTTTCTCTATTAATTTATTTATATTGCACATATTACTATTAAATGACTACTAGTTACTATTCATACAATTCATAGCACATTTAAACTTTAATTTCAAATTTTATAGAAGACAACATGTAATTTTACTCGTAGATTTTTTAAATCTTTCTAACACTCGTACATATAAAGTATGTTGAAATGATACGTAAAATATATATTTTTTGTCCTACATTACTTTTATTTCTTTAGGCAAAATAATTAGGATTTTAAACTTATAGCATTAATTTACATTCTTATCAAAAGAGTATTGATTAAAAATATGTGAATTGAATTATTTTTTTTAATCATTATGGAGTATATTTTTATGTTTAAGAAATTATACAGTTTAACCGAAAATATTTTAAAACAGTTCCTGTTATTTTTGTGTTTTCTAATGTACTCGTTTCATTAATGATGCATGAGACTAGACAAAAACATGATCATTTATGTAATAAAAAATAATTGATTGATACATTGTAATATGAATTATGTAAACAAATATTGACGATTTTTTTTATGAATTAATACACTGTTTTTTCCACTTTTACAAAAGTGGAAAGTGGAAACTTTTGAAAATGAAAAACAGTGCTTTAATTCATAAAAAAATATGTCATTATGAAATAACACAGTGCTAACGCCTTAAGTTTATCAAGAATCTACAAAAATATTATAGTATAAGTACCTTACATTTTAATTATGTCGAATGAAAATATAAGAAGTGAATGCGGTGCGAATGATGGTGTTATGAACAAAATAATGAAACGATCATTAAGATGGTTCGGACATATTTATGGAAAGAATGAATGAAGAAAGAATGGTAAAAAAATATATTTTAACGATGTTAATGGAACCAGAAATAGTGAAAGACCGAGGAAAACGTGGCACGGAAAATGTCGGCTATGTGAGGAGTCAGAGAAATCGGCGCGCGTGCATGACAAGATGTATGAATATTGAGGAAGCGAGAGAAATATGTCAGGAAAGAAAAGTGTGGCAGTCCATTCTCTCTGCCTACCCCTTCGGGGAGACGGCGTGATGGTTAGTTAGTTAGTTAGTTAGTTACATTTTCATTGTTGTATGTATTCGAAAATTTAATTCGAAAATTAAAATAAATATTAAGGACGCCACTCTAAAGTTTGTTCCTTTAAATATTTTACATTTAACTACGTTGACAAAATAAAATCATATAAAATCCAATAAACAATCTACTCCCAATATCAACAGTGGTTTAGGGATTGGTGCTGTTTTTTACAATTAAAAGATTTTGCACATTTATAAGTAATCAAATTTGTCACAGAATGCACAGGCTATTCATCGTAGCTTATAACGTAGTTATTATTTCTTCTTACACTTATCAATTTCATTAATTTATTTCTGTAGACTGCGGTAGTGTACCAATTGCAAAGGAGAGTTAGAATCCTAAGAGAACAGTTACAGAGGAGAGACCTTCACCTTGATCTCCTGAGAAGGAAGTTGACACTGCAAGAGGACAGTACCAAGATGAAAACCATTCTGCAGACTGAAAGAGACGAGGTTCTAATCAGGAATAAGAAGCTTGGGAAACAAGTTGATAAGTTGAACATCCAGCTTACTGACGCCAGGGCACAGATAAGAGACCTCAACTCACAACTTGCGGAGGCTGCCGACTACAAGGTAGGACCGCTATCATTGGCGTGAGTTTCATTACAGTTGTATATTGTAATTATGGCATGCATCCGAAACAAGCAACAAGGTACCGCGTGCATCCTATACAAGCGATAAACTATGACGTGCGTCCCATACAAAATATAAGACACACAATATTGATAAACAACAAATATAATTAACTGTTAAAATTACAACACTGTTATAATATATATTTTAATTATTAATATCCACTTTTTGAGGATGTCGCGATGGCTGTTTCACCAACCGATGTTGGCAGCATCATGAGTTACAAACAACTTGAAGAAACTGAAACATTATATTAGACATTTATTACACCAGACAATGTTAGATGTAATTTTTCAGTTTCTTCGAGTTGTTTGTATCACCTGATGATACCAACATCGGTTTGCGAAACAGCTGTTGAGGCGTTCTCAAAAAGTCTATAATAAAATTTTGTGATATCATAACAGTGTTTTAAATTTGACAGTTTAATAATGTTGTAGTATCATAGTGTTTCGGCCAAAACAATGTACTATTTAAAAATATAATTGTTACATCCTTAGGAAGCATATAATTATATTGCTTAGTAAGGGCTTTAATTAATCCTTATTTTTTTCGTTGTTTTTCTTTTACAATAAAATATGTTTTAATATTATTTAAAAAGACATTAATATTCATTTACTTTTTTAATGCCAAACAGAGATTTAGCTGTTTATTTTTTCGATAAGGTGGTTAGCGAATTTTGATTTTTTTATTATTTGTAAATAATATCAAATAATATTCACAGGATATAGATTATATGGAATGCAAGCCACTCGTTAATACGCACCGTATGGAAAATTTTAATAATTGTTTGAAAATTCATATTATTCAAGAATTGAAAAATACGTATTTTAAACATCTTTTGGTTATTAAAAATATAAGGCGTTAATCGGGTTCATAAAATATTTTCAGAAACGCATCGTTCAGTTAAAATATTAAAAAAATATATTTAGTTAAAAAAGCTGTTCAAACAATAACGGGAAATACTACATGTCGTTCAATATTTTCTCTCAGAAAACTGGCGAAATATTTATATTAAATAATATATGTCTAATTGTTAAACAAAAAATATTTTAGAAGAGAACTGGCTTTCCAATCATCATTGCCAATCAACTCGTTTCTCCATTGAAAAAAGTCTAGAACACCATTCTACGTACAAAACATCTAATTTATGTCTCTGTTTAAAAGTAGGGCATCGAATACAGCAGTCAGCGCAAATCATGAATTAATCTACTAAGAAAAGTCGATTTTGTCACATTATTGTATGTAAAATTGGATGCATTGTTATGGAAATAAATACAATATAATAGAAATTGTGGCATATTGCACACGGGCAGCGGAGTAACAAAGCAATCGTGATAGTAACATTAAGCTTTTTCTCGAACAGCTCAGATTTCTTATGGCTGTTTATTACAGTTGTCATTTGAATCAAAAGTAGCAATGCTAAATAAGATACATAAATAATTTATAAATACTTCATTTCAAAAATTTGTTTCGTCCATTTCCATATATATCCGAAAAAACTTTTGTTTTTTCAGAGATTATACTTAACTGAGTTTATATCTGCGTATTTTAAAAAAAACTTTGTCTTTAAACACGGAACGGTAATTATGTTTAAAGGGAATAAGTTTCCTTTTACCCATGCTTCATTAGGGCAATAAAAGCTCTTATTGAGTACTGATGAAGCATATGTTTTAACAAAACTGGCTTGTATTATAATTACCACCTTCTTCTTTTTTGTACCGTGTCAGGTCCCCCCAACGTTGGCAATCACTGCAGCAAAGGTATCTCTGTCTGGCGCCACTTGGAACAGGTTCTGGACTCTGGTCATTCCTGTCCAATATTTTATGTTCCGCGCAGGTCTTCTACCAACTCTCCGACGTTCCTCGATTTATCCTAACCTAACCTAACCTAACCTAAGCTTACCCATTAATATCAGTCAAAGGAGGTGGTAGACTTCTCCCCATAGCACATGACCCAAATATGGCACCATCCCGTGATTGAATACGAAGTGTTCATTTTATTTTATTTATATATAATTTTTAAATGTCTAATCACAGTGCTACATATGAATATTGAGTTTGTATCGTTCTTCCGTTACATAAAGTATAGAACCTTCGAAACATATCAAGAAAAATACACCTAAAGTAAAAAAAACTGCATTAATATAAAAATAATATAAATATCATCATTATAGTATTCCACGTAAATAACATTATTTCTTTATGCCTTAAGTTTACCAAAAAATATTCCCAGCTCATTTTTAACTCTTCCGATTTTTCCTCCTTTATTTCCTGATCATATTTATTCTAATAAAAACCAGTCCTGTCATAGCAGACTTTTATTTTAGATAAATATTGCATTTATAAATATGTCTCTCTCTTTTTATTTTTCTTAGCCTTATTCCTATTCCATATTCGGTTTGTGGCTCAGTTCCTGGCATGAATCCCTGGTGTTAACCGTATTTTTCGGGCCATATGCGCACTATTTTACTCTGAAAATTCAACCAAAAATTGTGGTGTCTTGTGGTTCGATTCGTCTTATCGTCCAAAACATTTTTTTTAATTGATAGATAAATTTTGGGGTGCGTCTTATGGTCCGATGCGTCTTATCGTCCTCAAAATACAACAATTCTTTCCTTATGCTGGCCCACCATGTAGCCAGTTGGCGTCCTGTGGCCCTTGAGAATATTGTGATGCTGAGCGCTTTATTTAACAACATTGTCGCAGACTCGGCACACCACAGACCCGACAACAACATTGATTCCCCTGTCTTACCCATTTCTAATGTGTTTATATTTGTTTGTATATTATTTTAATATTACATAGATTGCATTTATTTTGATATGATGAATGCTTCACTCAAATTAATATTATTGTATTTTATTATATTACATAGATAACTGCTTTGGAGAGAGGGCGCAAGATTGAGGAATTACAGAAGCGACTCATGGAATCTGATATGTTGAGAACTAAGTATAACAGGAAAGTGCACCTCCTGAAGGATCACGTTAGATCCGCAGGAGAGAATATGGACCAGGAGAGGAGTATATCAGACCACCAAATCACTGTCGTGCGGGAGGAGTTGGCCAGAAACAAGGAAATGCTCGCAGAGGCTAACAGGAGGGAAGCACAACTGCAAAGCTTCAGGTAATTTAATGAACATTATAATGGCTTAGGGTAGCAATTAGTAAGCATTGTAGTTAATAAAAAAAACATCGTTTTAATTAATTATTATTTAAAATGAACTTACATCAACGGATGGTTTGGACATATGGAAAGAATGAATGAAGAAAGAATGGTAAAAAAATTATATGTTAATGATGTAAATGGAATCAGAAATAGGGGAAGACCGAGGAAAACGTGGCACGATCAAATAAATCAAATATTAAATGTCGGCCATGTGAGGAGTCAGAGAAATCGACGCGCGTGCATGACACGATGTATGAATGTTCAGGAATCGAGAGAAATACGTCAGGAAAGAAAAGTGTGGCAGTCCATTCTTTCTGCCTACCCCTTCGGGGAGACGGCGTGATGGTTAGTTAGTTAGTTAGTTACATCAACGGATTTCAGTTAATTCATTAGATTATAATGAACACAACTTAACTATAAAACAAATTGATCTCTTTTAGAGTGATTTATGGTTTAATGACTCCAGACAACAAGTAAATCGCATATATTAACCTCTCTGTGCGTACCACCCCAACCGTGGGGCGCTAAAATACCGAGTCAGATAGCATATGGCTCCAAGCGTGGAGCGCAATGACTATTTCTGGATCACGTCAGGATTAAATCTTATTAATTTAAAATTTCAGAAAATATTTATTTTTATTCTGATTATTCTGATTAGTAAGTAGACAAAAAATGTGATTCATATTATAATACATCTATCGAATAATTTACAGGTCCTCTATCGCCAAACTTCTGGGAATATTCTCCCCGATGGCGGACTATGAGATCATCTCCCGGCTGCAGAAGCTGGTGGACGCGCATCATGACTTCACGCTAGTGTCTAGGAGGTATGATGACCCGGTCCTGAGGCTGGCTGCGCGCTCACCGCCCTTGCCTGGTCCACCCAGTCGTCTAGCCAGGACCCCAGAGAGGTAGATCCGATACATATTATGTATTCTATATTCAAATCATTTTAACATATATTTCCATTACTTAAAATAATTTATTTTTTAGAAACATAGTTTAACTAAAACGTACAAAAATGTTACCCCAAAACAGGGTTATTATTTCTTGAACAAAACATCATTTATGTTTTAAATATTAACAAAGATATCCCTTTTCTAGAAATTTTGTTATATTTCATGAGATTTTTATTCTTTATTTAAACAGATAGTATTATACCAATTCCTTTTATTTTAAATAAGATTTTTTTACTCAATATGGTATTTTTTTAATTTAAGAGTAAAATTTTAAAAGAGGGAATGGAATTTTGATTGAAATTTTCGTTATTTACGTCGACAATATCACAACGAAAAATATCGTTTTTTAAAGTTAACAAAAGGTACAAATTTAAGTCCTTGACTAATTGGACGAAATACATTTTCAAATCATAAAAAATACATCTTTTCAATTATTTAAGGATCATATTTCAAAAGAGTGAATCGAAAATAATATGAATTTTTCGTTGTTTATTTCGACAATTTCACAACGAAGAATATCGTATTTAAAGTTTAAAAAAATACATACAAGTCCTTGACGAATTGTGGAAAATATATTTTCAAATTCAGCTTCGTAATTCACAAAATCTTTTGTTTTATTTCAGATCCATACGTTATGATGACTCTGGGTGTATTGACCTTCCAGACAGCGAGGATCTTGATGACGATTTGTTAGGCAAAGGAAGGTTTGGGACCTTGTGACCCTCGCCTTACAGGAGGCGAAATTTCCTTTAGCCCTTCTGAAAAAAAAATATACTGACACATATTGTAAAAGTTTTAAATATAGTACAAAATCAAAAAAGTGTTCAGCTGATAGTCAAAATTACAAATAGTTATAATACTCTTTATAGGTTTATGTGCTAACGAATACAAAACTTCCAATAATTGTATTATGTGTATTATACTTATGTAAATTAATTGTTTGTGTTTATTTTTTTATTTAAGGAGTGCAAAAAATATCAATTAATCATTAAAATATAATGTGATAACTCTCATGTGATCACTCGAAGTCCAAAAAGAAGTTAAAATTAAATGTATAATATCATTAGTGTAATAAGTATTGGGTAAATGTATGATAATATAAAATTATTGTTATACAGTAATAATGTTAAAGGATCACTTCGATAGTTTCAATCCAAGATGCGATTTGGGCTTTAAATGTGGTAGTTTCTCGTTGTTTTCCATATTTATTATTATTATTATTATTATTATTATTATATTGTTGAATTGCACTTAACATCATTACAGTGGGAGCCAAATCTTTTTCTTCTTCTTCTTCTTCCCTTTGGTAGACTCAGGAGTCTGTTATTTCAGGCGGGTCCTCTTGAGATGCTGAACTCCAGCTTTCTCTCCACCGTTTCGGGGGTCTTCCTGATATCCCTGATCGATCCCTGATAATTATCTTCGACAAAGGGGCCGTAGATTGTTTTATCTCCCACGATGCTGAACCAACCTGCCAATGGTTATGCCGGTAGGTAAAGCAATATCTTTGCTTAATCGTATCACCTCGGAGTTTGACATATTTTGTGATAGTTTGGCTCATCTGAGGGAAGTACTATCTTTATTATAATTGTATGGTATATTTATTTCATTTATTTGTCATGCATCTTATGTTTCTCGCTCTTTTTATTGATATGTGTATCTCTAACTTGTATCTTTAGTGTATTGGAAAAAAATTCTGTAATGCTTTAGATATGTTTAAAATAAATAAATGAAATGAAATGAAATAAATGGTACAGCTATCATATTGATTCTCATGACATGTGATAGGTAGCTAATCTATCGCCAATTACTGTCACGTGAATTCTACAACTGACCTAGATGGCAGTGTGAAAATCACACTGCCATCCCTGTAAATTGAGCCCGGGACCTTCGGTGTGGCAATCATAGATTAGATTACTAAGAGCAATATAAAGGTAAATAATACAAAATGTAAAATAGAATTAAAATATTTTTGCCATATTTTGTTGAGTTATGACTCAGTGGAGTAATTGATTCGACAAAATTTTCTAAAGATTTGAATTTGTAATTTTCGGTAACAGAATTCTTCAAATCAATAACGTATTTTAAATATTTGATGTACAATTTACAATAAAAAAACAAAGTTCACTGACTTCATGACATGTCGGCATAACCTGGATGCAGTCTGTCCAAGACACTGTGACGTGGAAGTGAACGGAGGATGATGCACTTGTCCGAGAGTGGATTGAATAGGCTGAAAAAGAATAAGAAGAAGATGTAAAGCAGCATAAAAATAATTTAAAATTGATGAACACGTCCGTTTAATAGAAGCTTAATAATTAATTGTTTCTGAAACAATGATATAAAACTTCATATGAACTAATAAATACTAATAAAAACGTCTGTTTTCTAGATGTTTTAGTATAATTTGTGCGAATGACATGTTTTGCCTTTCTAAGGCATTATCAAATATGATAATGAAACATTTGATAGTGCCAAACGTGTAATTCCTATATATTATAATGCAACTTCAATAAAACAGACGTTTTCAATTGTAATATTTAAGGTTATTTATAAGGATTAATTGTATCTCAATAGAAACGAAGATGTACGAGTAAATTGTTTTTTTTTTTGGAAACAGAATATGGTAGTCGAGGCGTTTACAGGACTTATGACCTGTCATTGGTTGGGTTAAACCATCGCTTTATGTTAACAACATCCCCATTCCGCCCTTCTTAAATATATACCTTAAAAATGATTAACCCGCAATAGGTAAAATCCAGTATTTGTCTACAAGTGTTTGTACACATTAAAAAAACAAAAAGTTTATTTATATTTTAATGAGAGTGGCTCGTTCATCATCCTTTCCATAATTATAACAGTGGACATATAATTGTTAATATGAGAGTTATTGTAAATAAATATATCTTATTTATTTAAATAAATTTGAAATGTTATATAACGAAAAGTAAATGTAATATTTGTATTATCATGTAACAATATATAGTAAAAGCTCTACCGTCTGTTTAGTTACTTATATGTGTTTGTGTTATATTTTATTGAAACGAGGATGTGGTTTGATTGTATCTTGAGGTCCAGATGTTTCTGAACTTATAAAGAGTACAATATTATGTATGTAGACGCTAATAAATTATGGAAAAATGTGACTCGATCAGTTGCTTGGGGTAACAAAGTCAGATGACACGTTTTATAGAACTTGTTAAGAATAATTTATGGTATTAAATAATATTATATTATAAATAAAATGTTAACTTATACGTTTTATTTTTAAATCTGTTTGCATACTAAAGTTTGTTGAAATATGGTATCATTACAATTTTATTGTGTTTTTTAGACTGCTTATTTAGTACAAAGATTACTGAAGGTTTGAATTTTATTTTGTTATTTTCAATAAACTAACATATTTTTTTTAAATAATTGACATATATTAAATATTCGGTGTTACAATTTACAATCAACAAAAAATCAGTGCCGTTCGTTTGTCATATAATTTTTATGAACCCATATCTTGGTTAATCTGAAGTTAAACTGAACTTTGTAGGGAAAAGATAAAACAAGAAAATTTAAAAAAATATATATTTATATATTTATTGGTTTTACCAAATGAAACATAAAAAATTACAACGTTTAGGCATCTCATTTGTACATGAAATAGTTAAAAAAAATAACAATTACAAAATCAAGTTTCACAACATAATAAGTACAATATATTTCCCAGAAACAACATATTCAGAAACAACATATTTCCCAAATTTCCCAATTGTCAAAAGAATCTTTCAGAAGTGTCTCATCTTTTCAAGTATCTCCCTATAAAGCCGTAAAATTAGATTCCGCTAAATTCAAATTTAAATTAACATTTTGAGATTCACAGAAAGTATTTAATTAATACATATGTTATATAAATACTTTCAATGATATAAATCTCAACTTCCTCTCTAATAATAAGTTAGTTTTATTATTAGTTCAATTGATGTGTCAAAAATAAAACAAAGTTTTTGGTACAAAATGATAAATAAGTGGTTCGTGGCATATTTTCATATTTGAAAATTTATGAGACGTTGTTTTAGTTCTATACTATTTCTGTATAGACAAAATTATATAACAATTGGAAAGTATCTATACTTGAATGATAATATAATAAAATAACAAAGAGGGTTACCATTTTTATTCAGTTGTTTTTATAGAGAAATAATGAGTATTTTATTTTTAGCTGCCGAAACCGGTCGAAGACGCAAAAATCTAAATCTACATTCTAAAAAGATTTATTTATTTATTTACCTTGTACCAGTGATTGTTCAACGAACCCAAAAGTTCAGATTATTATTCGCTACCTTAATTTTTATATTAATGTAATGTCTATATGTTATATACAATAATAAACAAATTGTGTGCACTGTTAATTATATTTTATTCATTTGATTTCATAGTATTACATTTTAAAATTTAAATTAAATGGAACTAGTTTTAAATTATGTATTTGTTTAAATATGGTAAATCAATGTTAATAGAACCAGATAATTTATGACGTGTGACTATGAAATGAAAATGCTTTTTTTGCGCACTAATTTACATTCTGTTTTATATTGAGTCGTAATGAAAATTTACGAATGGTCTTTTCTGAAATATGTTTTTTGTATTCCCTGTTCTACATAGATCTATGCTACGTTAATAAATTTAATGGGATTTTTTTTACTTGTTTTAATTTTAGACGTCTTATTGTACCAATAATAAATAGATAAACAATAATTCCAGTACTCTATGCTGGTAGCCTGTCTGTCCATCAGCTAATCGAGACTAATAAAACGATTGCATCAAAGAAAACAATTGTATCATGAAGTATAAAAAATGTGTATATATATATCATCTATTTTTATTCGTGACGATATTTGTCTTATTTGTTTATTATGTACAGTGATTTTAATACGTACCTATATTTAAAAAAAAACGTATAGAAATAATAACGTCATTATATGCTATCACAAATATAATAAAATAAATAACAGACGACAGTATGAAACGAAATTGATGATTTTTTTGATCGGAGCGGCCGAATCCTATCGGAACTTATCTTCAATATAATTTTTTCCTATAGTTTATAATATATAAGTCCATTATCTTATTTTATTGGAGTAACATATTTCGTTTTGATAAAGCAATAGAAAATGTCTCCATAATACCCGGCACTCGTCTAAATGGCACAGAGTCTAGAAAACCTTCCACCACAGAAAAGAGAGATAAAGTTCTTTTAGAGCCATACCTAAGAAACTAGCTTACTATTGACACGACGAAGAAGAAGTAACTATTTGAAATATGTTGCTTCCATAAAATACAATAAAACAGACATTTCCAATATTTAATTTGAATTTCTTTTCCGTCATCGCTTCGTTTTCATTCATTCACACTGCCCATTGGTTTAGAGTCATCGGTCTGTGTCCCTCTGATAGCATCCGTACCTGAAATATCATCCAGTGTATTTCTGACATGATATCGATTGTTGATATTAATTTAACTCTTCATTTCATGACTTTTTAAATTTTAACAAACACATTATTTTTAGTTATCTATGGTAAAATAGAATTTGGGGATTATTTTGCTTGTTTATTTTTATACCTACGAGTATATCGATAAAAATGGGTTTGTATTTTTACAATTTACTAGAAAACTAAATATTAAAATATTTCCTAAAATGTTTATTATTATTATTATTATTTTGTTGAATCGCTCTTTACATCACGACAGCATGAGCCAAATCAATGTAAAGGGTATTCAAGCTATCACTCGCCGGGAATCGAACCCGGAACCTTCGGGGTGGCAGTCAATGCCCTTAAGGTCGTCATTTTATCATTACATAAAATAAATTATTGACCGTGATATGAATATTCACCTGGCAATGCAGCAATTTTTTATTTATTTGAAAATAACTTTACTTTAAACTCAGATGTAATTTTTTTAACTAACGCCACTAGTGATGGTTTGTGTACCTTAATAAGTAGATTGGAATGTAGAGTGTAGCGTACAACAATAATATGAAATTCTAATATTATACATAAACATTAGTCGATTTTATTTATTTGTTTTCAAATTTGCTACACCATAAATAAAGGGTTTAAATGACCTGCAAAGTACACAAAATACTTTTTATTACAAACCCACACATCTTTACAAATAACTAAGAAATTTTCATTACATGATACATTTGTATATATGCTTAGATAGAAAGTACGAAAGTACTAATATCACACAGTTTTCTTAAGAAAAAATAATAATGTTGTTTTGTGTTGTTGGTTTAATTTTAAATAAAATAACAACTGGCCAACCTATAAACTATTGGTGATCAACAATAACTATCGGACAGGCTTGAGAGCATTCCTCTGTATACCCATGATGCATTATCAATTTCTGTCTCATTTCAACTCATAAATCTTTTAGATTGCAGTTATAATAACACATTCAAGGTGACAAACATATGGAGTACACGAAGACCAATATGACGTGAAAACAATATTTTTGTAATCTTATTTTAATGTACACTTTTATTGTTTTGCGTATGCCTTTTTTAATTTGCCAACCGGTTTACACACAAAGAAAGTAATGTATGATAAATTAACCTGTTGTGAATGTGCCTTTATTTTAAGTCAATTAACTTGCTTTATGTTACCTTGCCAATACAAGGTAATATACAGCATAATACATAAAAAATGTTACTTTTTTAAATTTCATGGTAGAAGTTCATTGTAAATATGGTTTAATTGTATCTCAATAGAGACGAAGATGCAAATTGGAAACTGAATATGGTTGATCAAGGTGTTTACAGGACTTATGACCTGTCATTGGTTGGGTTAAGCGCACGCTTTATGTAATTACAACATTCCCCATTCCACCTTTCTTTAGTACCATGTATGACAAATTTTAATTAATTTGCATCTTCGTCTCTATTGAGATACAATTGAATCATGAATTGATAACCCACAGTGGGTGAAATCCAGTATTCGTATACTAGTATAAGTATACATTCACAAAAAAATATTGTAAATATGGTAATGAAAATAAATTATCAATGCTTTTTTATGTACGTATTTTTAGTTAAATTACTCTTATGTTTACGAGAAAGCTCAAGCTCTCAGTATTTAGCAGTATCGTTAAAAGCGTACTGCTGTACGAATGTGAGACTTGGAAGTCTGCCGCGGACGTTATTGGTAAGCTCCAGGTGTTTATAAATAGGTGCTTTCGCTCAATATTCAAAATCTATTGGTCCCAAACAGTGTCAAATGCCGTTCTCTGGACCATGGCAGGCGAAAGGCCAATTAGAGAGCAAGTCGCTGGACGCAAATGGCAGTGGATCGGTCACACTCTGAGACGGAACAGCCTGCATCGCTCAGGGTGCAGTGGACTGGTCCCCTATGGGGGGAGGGAGAGAGCGAGGCGGACCTGGAGCCGCCTGGAGGGGAACCCTTTGAGGACGAGGTTAAGGCAGCAGGCCTCACTTGGGATGATGTTAGGTATAAGGCATGCGATAGAGTCGGGTGGAGAAAATTCCTAGAGGCCCTATGCACCATGGGGGTGTGACAGGACAAAAAGAAGAAAAAGACTCTTATATTTAGCTCGTTGCCATATTCTAGTCAAGATGCTGAAACCGGTCGAAGATACAAACGTAAGTAGAATTTAACTAAATTTAATATTTATATAATATATACATTTCCCTTATTATTTTGCAAGAAATGTTAATATGCAATTACATTTATAAGTTAACAATTATGTGCTCGTTTTTCAATTATCAGCTTTTTATATTGGGTTGAAAATTGAATTGTTAGAAAGACAAGTGCTTTTTTTAGTACATTATATGAAATATTTGTATCATGTTGGACTTATGTGTACAAATGTTCCATTCATGAAATATCTATCTCTTTGTGAAATTTACAGTATATATGGTATCATCATATGGTATAATATTTAAAAAATTATTTTTATTTACATAGTTCTCAATAAATAAATAATTGGGATATAATGCAATTGTAATTAAAAAAAATATGCACAGAGAAACTAACGATTCTCACCAATTAATTATTATTATTAATCAATACACCGTAAATCGCAAATTATTCATATTGACCGTCTACCAGGCGCCTAAAGCACATCAATATACGCCAACGTCATTTTAAAAATAAAATTTCTACTACTATTTTGTATTTACTACAACAATATTATATATGTTTTATGTCCATAGCAAATCATTATGTCGAATAACAGGAATCGAACAAGAAAAATGTTTTAATTCCACAAAGCTCAATTCCTTATATGATGTTTCTAACGGTATATTGAAAACAAGTGTAAAGGAAGGATTATACTATGATTAGATATATTTTATTGACGAAATATAAAATGATAACTTCATTGAGAACTATGTATGTAAATATTTTATAAATAGCGTTTCCATTTATACCTATCCGGTTTCGACTCTATTTATTTATATAATTTACATATATCTTTTATCACACCTTAGTGTTGAATGAAACGAGAGAATGATTATATTGTTTTGTGTGCTTATAGTGATGAAATCTTTGTTAAATAATAATGAAATAAAGCAATGTTTATTAACTTTTGTCTTTATTTCGTCAACGACCGGTTTCGCCAGGCTCGCTGGTATCGACATACTGGGTCCACCTGATGACCCCCTGGGACAGACAGACCAGTATGTCGATGCCAGCGAGCCTGGCGAAATCGGTCGCTGTCGTTATAAACACAAAAGTGGAAATAGTTTAAAAAAAGCATTGTTTTATTTAATTATTATTTAAAATGAACTTCCATCAAAAGATTTCAGAAAAATCATTTGATTAGAAATATTTCTGTTTTAATATTACTAAATTTATTGTTATTATTACTTGGGAATTTTATATTCTTTCAATTGAGTATGAAATCAAACCTGTTTGGAATTAAATAAAAGAACGTAGGTTTTTAAAAGAAAACAAACGAAAAACTTCGATTTATAACTCTGTCACTTGTAATTTATTGTATGTATGCTAATTATCAAAAGAAAAGTGACTATTTTTAACCGCTTTTAATAATAATAGATTTTTTCGTTACGTCATTTCAGACCTGTGCTAATAATACAATTAATTTGAAGTTCATTGTACTGGGGATATGCTAAACGGGTTTGGGAGTCAGAGAAGGATAATATTAATGGCGATTCTAGTCCTAATAATACCATAGTAATAAAATATGTTTGCCGTTAATCTGTTGCCATGGAATGGCACAGGGAATAAAGAATATGCTGATTATTTATGCCAGGAGATGACGTGTTCAAAAATGCAAAATATAACCTATTATTATCGGTAGTTTGTGGTGAATGATGAAGTACTCATAACATTTGAAATCGTAATATGATGAAAATGGTTTTTTTTTTAAATACAATTTTCGCACTGCAGGTTAACACAGTAACTGCATACTATCAAATGAATGATGTAACTTTAATATAAATCAACCTTTAAATCTCTAATCTTCTAAATCGGCAAAAACCGTCCATTATTTGTAATCTTTAGACATTTTTTGAACTGAATTATTTCATGATAACACAGATCTTAGATTTATTAAAAGAAGAAGAAGAATAATTATTCATGTACCTACACTGATAGTTGTCTCGATATTTGTGGAAAATTATCTTTCTTTTAAATCTCTTTATTATGTACCAAGCACTTGAAGCATGGCTTAGAGCCTCTAATTTTTCTCAAGTTATTTAAGATTTCATGCTTTACAGTACACTCTCGATTTTCCGGGATGGATGGTGTAAAAATCCCGTATAATCGATTTCCAGTTTAACCCGAAAACAAAAAAAATCTTTTTAAGAATGATGTCCCGTATATTTATCATAATATAATCTGTAATAATATGACCAACATAGACAGCAGACGTACTACAGAGAGCTAGAGCCAACAGAGAGCTGTTGTCGAGTGTGAAAATTAGAAAGGTCTCATATTTGGGTTATGTATTAAGGGGAGAAAAATACCACCTCCTTCGACTAATATTAATGGGTAAAGTGGAGGGACGTCGGGGAGATGGTAGAAGGCAGCTGTCCTAGCTGCGAAACATCAAAGAGTGGACAGGAATAACAAGAGTTCAGAACCTGTTCCAAGTGGCGCAGGTTAGAGATGCCTTTGCTGCAGTCATCGCCAACGTTGGTAGGACCTGACACGGCACCAAAAGAAGAAGATCACTAACATTATATTGATTCAATAAATATTTAACGGTTGCACCATTTTCAAACTTTTGAATTATTTCGAGTTTTTGTTCAATTGAATGTACGACTCGTTTGCGTTTATCCATTATACCATAGACATAGACATTAAACCATAGACACTTTTTCACAGCAAAATAAAATTAAGACTTTAGAGCCACAAACGCATTTTTGCGGTGGCGCCAATGTGAACTAAACGCCCAATGTCATTGTGACAGAGACATTATAAGTACCTACTGTTGTGAAATATTTTTGTTTTTATAAAATATATTTTTTCAATAAAGATTGAAACCTCGTGACAAACAAAAGTTGGCGAGTTATTGGAGAATTTTTGTTTTGATTTGTAATAAATAAGTAACTTTCCACCACGACGTTTTCCGAAGAGTTAGGCAGTTCCGGCAAGTCCACGTCGTTAACGTACCTTAATGAACCATTTATTATTTGGTTCCTAACGCTTTTATTAGTATATCTTGCGGTTCGTCAACGTACGGGTGTTGGTTGATTGATTACTGAACCAGTGGACTAAATTCTATCCACCACACTGTGAATAGTCCTCTCGGTAGGACGCCTATCCATCCATGGTGATTTGACAAAACAGACTAAATAAATGAAAGCCAATTTGACAGACGTCTCTTCAACAATATGGCCACTATCAACTGCCAAAGTTTGGAAGTCTCTATTGAAAGACCCTTTATTTATAAATGAAACTATTCAAAAACGTGTTTTCGACTAGTGTCATTTTAGAAATGTTATTGCCATATGTGTATCAAATCAAAAACAAATTGAACCTTCAAGGCAGGTATTGTACCGATAAAATATAAAATAAAAATTGTATAAATACGAAATCGTTTCACAATAAGATAAAGAATCACGCCTCAAGTTGAACTATCCATTTGGTAACATAAACGTCTATGTATAATTGGTACATATATGACAATTTATTATCATAACGGATATAAGTCAACTTGAAACTAATCTCTTTTGTAAATAACAGTTCATTCATTTTCTTGTTATAACAATAACCTTGATTCGCGTGCGATTGCTATCCAATTGAATTATTTGTCTCTAATTTGAATGTGGTAATTATTATCACCAAGTATTATACTATGTGTCTCGATGTAATCGTATTATAATAAATACATTCACCTTGATAATTAATGCGAATTTTCTGATTAACTATTACTTGGGAAAATCTAATTTATATTATACATAACAATTATTTATTTATTTTTCTTACTTTTTTATGTTGGATAAGAAATACGATCTGCTGCACCTCATCATGAAAGGGAAGATCGAAGGTAGGCGCGGTGTAGGAAGACCCCAGATGCCCTGGCTCGAGAATATCAAGGAGTGGACCGGAATTCGGAGGGTGGGGGAGTTGTTCCGCCTGGCACAGGACATAAAGGTCTTCGCCAGGGTGATAGCCGACGTCGTGGGGACCTGATATGGCACCCGAAGAAGGAGAAGATTTATGTTGGTCGGTTTAATGATATTTTTTTAGTCTCATAGTTAATTATAGGTTTCGTTTATAAGTTAAGTCACAAATAAGAAATTATTAAATATTCTGAAATTCACTCGACATTATGTCAAGTTTTACTATATAATTGAACATAATTTAAAAATTAATTATCTCGTCGTCACCAACACAAAAAGCACAAATTTTACAATATTAATTAAATCACTGTTTTTTCCTCTGGAAAAAACAGTGTTTTAATTCATAAAAGAATCTTTTGTAAAACAAATTTTAAAAAATAAACTTTTAGAATCACCTGATACTAATGGATCATAATATATGAAATCATTAAATTCAACCCCCACCATTATCACTTCAGATTAACAATTTTTGAGGTAAGTATATTTAATATTTTTTGTTGTTTTCAACAGTCTAACTTTAAACAAATAAAATGTTTTTTAAAGTTTTATTTTGTTTTATGAGATTGACTTCTTTTCCCTTGCTGATGGAATGTCGAATGTGACAAAATAACTCATAAAATACAAAGAAGCTTATAGAAAACAGACGCTTTCATTAATATTTAATATTTAATGAAAGGTTTTAACGTCAAAGTTCAAGAAAGCTTAGGCATTATCACTGTGGAATTCCATAGCAATACACATTGGAAATTATAAATAAAGTTGTTGAAATCCTCAAGTCGGTGAAATTGGGTGAAAACGTAATTAATAATCAGATTCCTTCATTAACTCCTTTCTCGTTAAATACTTTGTGTACTTTTAGTCTCCCAAGCTCCCATTCCCAATCAACGCAAATTAATAATTTATTAATTTCCATACAAAATATGTCTTTTTAAATGTATGTTTTTTTCCAAATTACTATTTTATATTATTATTTAATTATTATGTATTATTATTGTTTAATATGATTAATTAGTACTTACTTTCTCTCTACTACCAGTGCTCAAATCAAGAAGCGTAAACAGGAAAACCAAAATCACCCTGTATAAGACAATCATCCGAACAGTGGTGACCTATGGGTGTGAAGCGTGGACTATGACAGCGAAATCCGCAGAGCGACTGGCTACTTTTGAGAGAAGGGTGCTGCGTAGAATTTTGGGACCTGTGAATGACGGTGAAAGCTGGAGAGTGCGGCATAATGACGAGCTGTACCATATTTACAAAGCTCCCAGTCTCTCCACACAGGTCAGACTGAATAGACTGAGATGGACTGGTCGCGTGCAGAGGATGCCGTCATTGGGAACTCCAAAAAGATTCCTGGAGTGGCACCCAGGTGGTAGAAGACCAACTGGATGAAGTTGGGAGAGATGGGGCGAAATTGTTACGAGTGTCAGATTGGAGGATCAAAGCGGAAGACAGAAGGAGTTGGAATACTGGAGGCTAAGGCTCGATATACGTATGGGCTGTAGACCCATCGAAGAAGTACTTACTGATAAAAAATAATTATTAGTACTTATAGCAATTAGACCAGGTTATTTTTTTAATTGAAATGTATTGTTCCTTTGTATTGTATCGATTTTTAAACGCGTTTTTTATTAGCCTTTCTATGTTTAGTTTTTATTATATATTTACACCTGAGGATGGAGGTATCCTCCGAAACATGTCGTGATTTTTAATATTTTGTGGATTATAAACAACGTTATTTTCATTTTCCAAAGTGTATTACTAATGTGGTATTTTACATAACAATCGAATGAAAATTGAACTTTTATTATGGCGTCAGTTTTAACCATACCTTTATAACCGATTAACTGCCATCAAAAACGTTTTTGCAATTAACTTAACCGATTTAATTTTACAACCGCCATTGAAAGCAATTTTTCAATTACAATTACCATAAACCTCACAATGACCAATTGGCAAGCATACTAATATATGCTCTTATTAAACAACAAAATATACGAGTAAATTCATTAAATACAGATTTAATCTTACAGTTTTAAACAGTCATTACCGCAAATAGAAATATATCGACTGAAGCACAGATGACAGATGGCAGTGTACAATGGAGCTCTAGTCCCGACCCTTATGAATGGAAGTGAAGCTTGGAGTTGGCAGAAAAAGGATGAAAGTAGGAAAAATGCCGTAGAAATGAGGTCACTAAGAAGAATGTCCGCAAAAACAATGTATGATAGAATATCTAATGATGAAGTAAGAAAGGAATGTAAGGCGGATGAATGCGCGATAAATAAAATTAAGAAAGGGTTACTAAGATGGTTTGGACATATGGAACGAATGAATGAGGGAAGAATGGTTAAAAATATATATACAAGTAGTGTGAATGGGAAAAGAAGTCGTGGAAGGCCAAGGAAGACATGGCATGAGCAAATTAATCAATTACTGAAAGGCGGCCATGTTCGAAGTAGGAACAATCGACGAGCGTGCATGTCACGATGTGTGAATGTAGAAGATGCGCGAGAATTATGCCAAGATAGAACAATGTAGTGACCCATCCTCTCTGCCTAACCCTCCTCGGAAACGGCGTGATAGTTAGTTAGTTAGTCAGTTTTAAACTTTTTTTTTTCAAATTATGATTAACTAACTAATCATCACACCATCTCTCCGAAGGGGTGAGCAGAAATGATGTTTTCTAACATACTTCTCTCGAATCCACAATATTCATACATCGTACCATGCACGCAAGTCGATTTCTCTGACTCCTTACGTGGCCGATATTTGATATATGATCGTGCCACGTTTCCCTCAGTTTTCCTCTATTTCTTGTCCAAATTCATTATTATTTCTTTATCGTTTATTCATTCTTTACATACATCCAAACCATCTTAATGACACTTTCATAAATTTGTTCATAACTCTTTCTTTCGCACAGGATTCAGTTCTTACATGATAATGTATATTATTACCAAAAGATAATTAATTCTTATTTATAATAAGAAAACTTAAACAAGATTTATTATGCATTAATATCCCATTAACTAAATAACTTTATAAACCCAAACTGAGTCAACAAATGTAGTTTTAATTAAAGCACTTTATTTTGCGTCTCGAGAGCAACCATTATTCATGGTACGTAATTTTTCAAGAAGCGGAATGCCTTAATTATTACGCTTCATCTAAATACTGGACAAGTTCATGGTTTTCCCCTTCGAAACCACAAGATGTGATTCAGAGGATTTGGAATTTCAGAATCTACCTAACTATATCGGTCATAACCTGCATTTAATATAATGATTTCTTATGTTGCCGTAATAAAACGAAATAAGCTATTTAAATTATGTATTTGGAGGGTATTCGAATGTTCCGCACAGTTATCAGTATGCTCAATAACCACAAGGTGCACTGAAATCACGATGTATTAAAAAAACTTACGATTATTGAAAAATGAAGATTGGAATAAGTGAACGCAAACAAACAATCAAACAAACAAAACAAAACAAACCGACCATCACGCCGTTTCCCCGCAGGGGAAGGCAGAGAGAATGGACCGCCACACTACTTTATCCTGGCAAACCTCTCTAGATTCCTCCACATTCATACAGCGAGTCATACACGCACGTCGATTCTTCGGACTTCTAACATGACCAAACTTTAAAATTTGATTAATTTGGTCATGCTATGTTTTCCTCAGTCTGCCTCGACTCCGTATTGCATTTACATCATTAACGTATACTTTCTTAATCATTCTTTCTCCATCTATGGGCTCCATATGTTCGAACCAACGCAGCGATCCTTTCATAATTTTGTTCATAATACCTTCTTCCGCTCTACATTTCTTTTTAATATCAGCATTTGAGATTCTGTCGTATATCGTTCTACCACACATACGCCTTAGGGACCTCATCTCTACCGCATTTATTCTGCTCTCATCCTTCTTCTGCCAGTTTCGTGCTTCGCTTCCATTCATTAGGGTTTAGACCAGAAATTCTTGTTTCCAATAACTATTTTTAAAGCTCCATTCACTTTGTTACCCGCACCAACCCTTCTTTCGACGTCACTATCCGTTCGGCTATCCGCTGTGAACATGTTACCTAAATACACAAATACACTCACCTGCTCCAAGTTCTCTTCGTTCACACTTATGTGACAAACTGTCATTTGCTCTTCCCTTTCAAATCACTTTTGACTTTCCGACATTCATCATTAAATTAATTGACATACATTCTCGCATACATTCTCGACACCGAGACTTGTAATTCGTCCGCACTATCCGCAACGAGAATGGCATCGTCCGCGTAAAGCAGACAACTTACAGACAAATCACTCATCTTAGTACCAGCATTTATTCCTGCGTGAACGCAAGATAAATGAATACGTTTTCTAGGAATATTAGTAATTTATGGGAATGTTAATATTTCGTCTTCCTAAGGCATTATCACCGTAATTAATTATTAAAGTATTGTCACAGGAAGTATTCCAGGGAAAAGCAGTAGAGGCAGATCTCTTGCGCGGTGGTGTGACCAGATTAAGGAAATGACTAGAGAATACCATTTCTCGGCGGTGTAGGCTGCGGAGAACAAAGAGAATAGGAATTTTCAATGGACTGGATTTTATAAAATCTTTTTGTAGTACAAAAATATTTATTTTATTTTATTTTAATAAATAATTTACTTCTGATTTACAAGCTATTTTCTGCCGATTGACGTTATATTTATATGAGTATAACAAAGTAAACAGTTTTTTTTATATGTTACAGGTATTTATTTGAAAAAATGTATGAATTATCTTACAAAAAAATAAATCACGAAATACTTGATACCTACTCAATTATTTTCTATTGATACGTAAATATAGGCACACCCTCAAAATATGATGGGTAGGTAGGTATATCACGATGCAGTTCAAACATTGTACAGCAAAAAAAAACATAAGGTCATACAAAATATAAAGTCATAGACACAAAGGTCAGGAATTGAATTGTTAATTTGCGTAGAAGAATAAAAAAAATATTAAAGCATTGTAAATATTGCTTACTGCGGATGACATTAGAAATTTTATTTAAGCATTTGAAAGAAAATTCAAATAATTCCTTATTAATACGAATGAAAACGTCTGTTTTCTAGAATTTTATTCAATTTTATATGAATGACAAGTTTCTCCAGTCTTTATCAAATGTAGCGAAAAATCAAATGAGCTGCTGTTTATATACACGAATTAAAGGAGCAGAAAACGGCAATCAAAGTGACGAATAATTTCTAAACTTGTTAAGGTTAGGTCGATCATAATGTTTTCTACGCCACTGAAATTTTAAAATAAAGAGTCACCAATGTAAAAGTTTATTTATTACTTTGGCCATAATGTTGCACTTGTTAATAACGTTTATTTATTTATTCATAATTAATATATCCACAACAACATAACATCTATAATAACACTATTTGATTTAATATCCAATGTACCTACCCCAATAATGAAATTGGAACCGTCTCCTAAAGTCTAAATTAAAAAAAAATATATGCTTGATTATACTTGAAAATGTTTTAATATTTGTAATTTTCTTTTTAATGTGACAAATTCTTAGATAAACCAAGAGTATTTAGCCATATATCATATTAATAATATTTATATACGATAGCGGTACGATATTCTCACGACTATCTCGTTTTTTTCGATATCAGTAACAGAAAAATAAAAAATAAAAAATTTAACATAAAAACAATATTTATGACAGGATTGAAAATATGTAGCATCGTGATTATATTTAAATAAAAAAAAAACACTCCTTTCACAATGCTTTAAGAACTGACGTAATTTTAAGCATAGGACACATTTAATTTTTTTACATTATCAGAGCTCATACAACTATTTATCATTTATTTTTTGATGGGCCACCATCCTAATGGTACATTTAAATTTATTTTAATTGTGTAGACAAATTGAAATAATGATTTCAGATTTGTGTATACAACTTTTTTCTTGTGGTGCCACGTTCATATAAATGAAAGCAATGCACAGTTAAGTCAGAAACCTCATGATTTCTTGAATACTTTATGTATTTCGTAAATGGATTTGTAAAGCGTATTCAAGGAATTATAGATAGCATTATTATATTAAAATGTGTATTGTTTCTATTAAAATATATATTACGTTAATAACAAAAATATATAATACATTTGATTGTATGTTATTTAAAGAAAGTATGAAAGGATGAAAGTAGAATAAATGCAGTAGAAATGAGATCTCTTAGACGAATGTGTGGATAATCTGTGTATGATAGAGTGTCGAATGAAAATATAAGAAGTGAATGCGGTGCGAATGATGGTGTAATGAACAAAATAATGAAAGGATCATTAAGATGGTTTGGACATATGGAAATAATGAATGAAGAAAGAATGGTAAAAAAAGTATATGTTAATAATGTAAATGGAACCTGAAATAGAGGAAGACCGAGGAAAACGTGGCACGATCAAATAAATCAAATATTGAATATTGGCCATGTGAGGAGTCAGAGAAATCGACGCGCGTGCATTACTCGATGTATGTATGTTGAGGAAGCGAGAAAAATATGTCAGGAAAAAAAGTGTGGCAGTCCATTCTCTCTGCCTACCCCTTCGGGGAGACGGCGTGATGGTTAGTGAGTGAGCTAGTTTATTTAAAGAAATTCTGCCATGAAATATCTGTAAAAACTTAATGTTGTGTTAGCTAATAACTCTTCAATGTGCTAGCATAAAAACCATTTGATTTTACAAACATTTCTATAACTTAACTGGTGCAATTTTATTTGACAAATTAACTTGCTTTTTTATAAAGTTGACAAACTTAAATGGTCACTAGACTATGGAAGTATTACGCAGTTTCACAAGAGCTAATTGTATCTCTTGTCTCCAAGAGACTCGAGGCGTGCGGCTTGGAGTCAGGTTCTCAGTGACAAGGTTACACTATCGGAGCTCAAATCCGAACAAGAACAACTGTAATCAACAGTCATTTTTTGTCCATTATGTAGTTTAGCGGTCTCATAAATGCTGTACATTTGAGCAAGTAAGGTGTAAGTTTTTATATCACGGGAGACAGGTTATTCAAGTTTCGTTCTCCTATCAAGAACAATATAGTTGCTGCATTGTCGATGACAGTACAGCATCTTAATATCATAATATGATTGACATCATAAATTGTAAGCCTACATTTTTGGTTATTTTACGCAATCATTTTGATCGCATTGTGTTGTGGATTCACATTTGAAAAACATTTTCATTTCACAATTTTTTTGTACTTTTCACGAACGTGTTTCAGATCACAGATATCCATTATCAATGTAAAGTTATAAAATATACAGAATAAGGACGTCTGCGGTCCGAAACATGTAAAAAGTTAAATAAAATATTGTAAAAGTAGTTAAATAATAATATCAACTTATTGAAAGCTATGGCATTAACACTGTGGAATTCCGTTGTTATTCGTTTAGGAAATTGAAAATAACTTTGTTTATTTTCCACAATATATTAAAAAACACGACATGTTTTGGAGGATATCTCCATCTTCATTTAAAGATCAAGAAATTTCAGTAAAAATGTGATGTAATATTGCCTTATAACTTTTTAACACGTTTGCATAAAACTATTTGATTTAACATACATTACTATGACTTAACTGGTGCAATTACATTACTTAAATTGATTGTTTTTTTATAGAATATAATAAAATAGAAAGAAAAAACGTCATTAAATTATTCTTATCTTGTTATTACTACATTTTTGTGAATGACATGTTTCACCTGTCTAAGGTATTATCAAATGTCTATAACTACAAATTTATTTTATAATTTAGCAGTGCATACAAAACAGTTATTAACAACACTTTTCGTCGATCAATATACTTTGTTTGCAGCGTCCAGCAAAATCTATATTATTAAATTCACGTAATTTTTGCTAAAAATAAGTTCATTTATAGACCAATAAAACATATAGTTAATCTCAGCAATAATCTTGAACTTTCTTCTGGGGCTACGTTAAAGTCGGGCTATAAAAATACGTAAGCGCATATTAACCGTGTATTAACTCTGCACGAGACTTGTCTTTTTTTAATACATTCAATCATATTAATTGTGAAAAATAAATGATATCAAAGGATAAAACAATCTAATTATTTTAATTATAGTATAAATTAATTATATGCTGAAACATTTTTATCAATCAGCAAACAGTTTAATTATTGTAACTTAAAAACATATTTATATTAACAAAAAAATATTTCTGAAAACTTAAGTTTTACGGATTTTTCATAATTTTATTATAGAGATATACATTTACCTTACTAAGACATTGATAATGTCTCAGGAAGGGAAAAAAATGTCATTGATATCATAAAACATTTAGAAAACCTAATAATACCTAAATATTAAATTAGTCATTAATATGAATAAACGTATGTTTTTTGCATGTTTTCCCTTGCTAAAATAAAATTAAGAAAACATCTAAAACTATTACTAATATAATATGGAATTTTACAACATTCTAGAAATAATAAATTCAATTTAATTTATTGCTAGCTGTATAATACTATAACATGTATTTAAAAAAATTATCCACGGCTTCTTTATTGTCAATTTATTTCATCAATTATTTAATATAGCGTTTAAATGGGATGTAACAATATATGAAAAAAAATCTCAAAATATCTTACGTCATATGGTTAAATAATAATTACTACATCCAAAGATATTATTTCTCATCTACTCGTCTTTATTATCAAAACCATCGAAATTCTCTTATCCATCTCATCCAAATAATCGATGTTCTACTGTCCAAATATGAAATTCTTCAATTTATCGTTATTTTTATCATAAACATATTCATCCGCTATTTTTGAAACGAAATTATACAATAATATGTTAAATAAAAAAATCGTTTGAGGGTTAAGTTCATCTTATCCAGTTAACTGTTTTTATTTTATACTAAAAGGAATTTTTTTACTGATTTCAGTTTAACGTAATGAAAAACGTTTAATGCTGTATCGTTATAACGTTCATTGAATTTAATATCACATGTAACATTCATAATGTATCCATTTTATTAGAGTTCTTATTAAAATTACAAAAAAATCACCCTTGAATATGGTGCTGCAGTAAGTACCTTTACCTTAACATTTTTAAATTACCCCATTTTTCTATATATAGGGACTTCGAGTAAAGATTCACTCATTTTTAGATTGTCTGTCTACATTCTATTAATATAATTTTACCATTTTTAAAACAATCATTTGCAGCTAAGTGTTTAGATATACTCGTATATGATTTATATAGTAGGCAAATCGTAATCAATCGCGTTATATTTTAGATAAAAGTTATTTCCATAATTGGGTCTAGATTTTTAAAATATTAAAAGGTGTTTTATAAAACGAATCTTTCATTGTACGCACACGATAGTGATCGTAGGAAAGCCGTACATTGTTGGTTCGATTAATAATATTATCTCTCGCGATCGACTGTCTGCACGGCGCCGTCTGTATTTGTTGCAAGAACAGCTTGATAACAGCAATACTATTCTCTAAATCAGCACTGTAGAGTATACTTTATTAAAAATCTTTCTAGCCGAATGAACAATAAAATGCATTTTCTTCGTTTAGTACGCGATTGAATAGTTTAGGTGAAGTTTCGCATGGTGCCGCCCCCACGTTCCAAATTCGAATGTGCTCTTAACAGTTTGTTGTTCTGCAGAGTAACAGGTATAACCCCGGCGCGGTGGCGCTCCGCCCGCAGTCGCGAGCACGACGCGCCAGACGACACACGGGAGCGTCACAGTTCACCCTCGGGAAAGCGTGGAAGTGCCCGGCGGAAGTACACCCGTACGCCGCAAGGTTTAGTCTGACGTATCTCGATCAAACGATTCTAGTTGGAAGGCGCTCCGATTCTAATTTCGAAACAGAAGTGCCGCGCGTTTGTGCCGATACGGAAATGCGAGCGGTCGAGTCTATTTACCATTTGAAAATCGAGCGTTACGCGCAAGTGTTCTGTATGTGAATTTTAAAATAGAATCTTATTACACAATATTACCACAAGAAAAAAAAAAACAGTAAATTACAAACACCTCTAATAATATTCTTTGTAAAATTCATACTCCTGAAAAACTCAATATTAGATCATTTGCTGTCTATTGTGAGTTATTGATTACCGCTTAAAAAAACATATTAAGTTAACACATTTGGCGAATAGATACATGGCTATACTTGTTCGAGGATAATAATTTATGCTATTCAAACCGAAAGATTAACAAGTTAATTAACCGTACTAAATTGCCCGTGTAACTAACTGCCGACAAAACAGCGGGAATCATAAATATATCACCTGTTGATTTTATTGGTTTTTAAATTATAAGACGTGTTTAGAATACCAGAATGTCAACAGGATTGAGGAGGAGGTAAAATAGAGTGCGAAAAAGTGTAACTCGGATTGAACTACAATGAACAGTAGCGCGAAAAGGGAAACCATCTGAAGCGGCGCCGCGCCGGGCGCCGGAAGACGCAGCGATGCCTCTAAAAAAGGCCACTCGGATTTTAATAGCATGCATTACGGTGAGTGAAACTTTTATGCTTTATGTACTCCTGGTATTCGTTTTTATTTGGTTTTTAATTATAGACATTTTTAGGTTCATATACCATGAATTTATGTGTATTTTATAAAGTAGGGATAATTTTATTTATCTCGGCCAAATTTAATCACGCTTTAATAAGCAAAATATATTTTTATTAAAGTTTAGTATTTAATATAAATATTTCTACAATTAATTGCGTAGATTTTCACGGTTGGCAGCAATATGTTTTATGTGATTTTGGGTAATAGCGTGTGATTTCTCCTTCTCGGAGATCGTTGCAGTCTCTATCTTCAGGGTAATGTGATGGTGGTTATGTCATTACCACCACCACATTACCCTGAAGATGAAGACTGCAATGATCTCCGAAACGTCGGTCGAGAAGGAAAAATCAGACGATGTTACCCAAAATCATACAAAACATATTTCTACAATTATCACCGGAATACAAATTACACATTTTGGAAAAACAGCAAAAGAATTATACAATTAAAAAAAGGTATCATAACAATGTAGTTTTCCACTTTTAAATTAATTTATTAGTTTGGTTTGCAAACGGTTGGTTTTAAAAAAATCAAATAAATTGATTGAAAATTAAAATGAGAACGCTTTTGAATTGGCGCGCTACACAATTTACCAATTAAGCTTAATAGGTCTAAAACACTGCTATCGAATCGGAGAACAATATTTCGTTTACGATATTTTTTATTCGCAGAGTGAATTATTGTGTTTAGCTTGTTTTATTTGTATTGAATCATTATGACAATTTAGCATAATCAAATTTGTCAAATTTGATTATTGAATATTGAGTTTTAAATTATTGAAATCCTAGATTATGAATGCATTTTTCGCAGATAGAAAGATAACTTTTAAATCATTATTATATTTCTAAAAAAGCCATTTAATTAAGTACATCAAAATTCAAACAATCTTGACGACGTTCACACAGAATTCGCGGGTTCGATTCCCGGCGATGGCAGTGTGATTATCACACTGTCATTGGTCTGGTTTAGAATTCAGTGACAATGGAATGGCGATAGATTAGCTACCTATCACATGTCATGAGAACCAATATGATAGCTATACACTTTATATCGATTTGGCTCGCGCTGTAATGATGTGAAGAAGAAATTCAACAAATTCATTATTATAATAATAATAATCGTAATAATCATAATCATAATTATAATAATAATAATAATAATAATAATAATAATAATAATAATAGTAATAATAATAATTATAATTATAATAATAAGAATAATAATAATAATAGTAATAATAAATTCTGCTTTCAGAATATAGGTTAACCTCTTTAAAAATACAGGTATTGCCTTACAAAATGTAATAATACATATACAAGGTGTCTCAAAAGAAAGTTTATATCGTTCATTAATATGTTTTATGGAGATGTTAGAAGCCTTCAAAACTTTCCTGGCTATAACCAAGGAATATGGTTTCAGCAGGACGGAGCATCGTCACACACGTCCTATATCTCTGCCACGAGTTCGTGAAATTTTCCCTTGCAATTTAATCTCCAGGAGAGGTGACATAAATTGGCCTCCACGTAATTCTGATTTAATCCTTATGGACTTTTTTCTTTGGAGCTATCTCAAATCTAAGGTTTACGCCAATAAAGCATTTGAAAGAAAATATTCATCACGAAATGGTAGCAATCACGGAGTCTACCTGCCAAGTCATTAGAATTTTTACTGTTCGACTAAATGAGTGCCGCGAACGCAAGGGCTTACATTTGGACGATATTGTATTTAAAAAATAAATTCTTCTATTGTGTATTTTAATAATCGATAAACGACCTTCGTGTCCGAGTGGTAAATGGATTGACTGCCACCCCGAAGTTTTCGGATTCGATTCCCGGCGAGGGCAGTGCGATTATCACACTGTCTGGTGTAGAATTCACGTGACAATAAAATGGCGATAGATAAGCTACCTATCGCATGTCACGAGAATCACTATGATAGCTATAATAACCTTTACATAGATGAGGCTCATGCTGTCATGATATAAAGAGTGATTCAACAAAATAATAATAATAATAATAAACATTTTTTCGATAAATGGCTTGCTTTATTAATTCGATCCACTGAATATAAACTTTATTTTAAGACACCTTGTATAACACATAAATACTGTCAGTAAATACTGATACCTTTCCCGATTTGTGGGAAATCACCAAGATCAGTCCTATCTTCAAGAGCGGCCCGAGAGAATCAGTTGAAAACTACAGACCTGTAGCAATTCTGTCTGCTCCGGCCAAACTCTTCGAATCTATTATTTATAAAATGATTCTCCCTAGAATTGAACCCTTCATAATTTCAGAACAACACGGATTCAGGAAGAGGCGCTCTACTGAAACCAATCTCATGATTTTCACAGAATATGTGACAAGGGCTTTAGGCAATGGTTACCAGGTTGACTGCTCTTATGATGACTTTTATAAAGCCTTTGATACCGTCAACCATGATGTACTTCTGCGAAAGCTGTCGGAAATTGGTTCCTCTTCTAAGTTGGTTATATTTTTTATTAGCTACCTGAGGGAGAGGAAACAGTTTGCCTCATACGATATATTTTAATCTGCACTTTTTTCCGTATATTCCGGAGTGCCGCAGGGCTCAAACCTTGGTCCACTCCTCTTCACCATCTTCATTAATGATATCGCGAGAGTTATAAAATTTTCGCGATTTCTTTTATTTGCAGATGATCTTAAAATATTCCTTGAGATAAAGAGCCACGAAGATTGCCTCCGTCTCCAATCAGATATAAAGTATAAGAACGTGATTGGATAGAGCAACTCATTACGTTGTAAATGGATCTTGCAGTGCAGGATATTAAATACGTCAAAAGTGGTTATGATCTTATAAACACCTAATCTAAATAAGTATTCACGCCACCTATTGTTCATACTATATAGTAGACCCAAAGCCGCGGCACCCACGAACTAATTTTGCTCCGTTTACGTAAGTCACTAACTATTACTTCTGCCGCAAGTGGGATAGCCAGATTGTTTATGTGTGTATTGATCCTAAAAGGTGATACGTGTATAATGAAATCGAAAATGATTTTGAACTTAATTTTATGCAGAAATATTCCCATTAACGTATTATATTAACGTATTTCTGCCAATAGAAATATAATCGCAACCTTAAAATTTCACAAGTGGAAATTTTCAGGTCATTTCTGTTATGTCATCATTTTCTTTTTTTTTCATTTTTTTTTTGTCAAATCAATCTGTAACATTTCTGATTACATTTTACTCCAGCTTAACCCTTATTGTGCGGCTGGCTTCAGCCGCAGTAAAAAAATTGTCTCGAACTGCGGCTAACTACATTTGCAGCTTAGATCAATTCATCATAATATTACGTTCAATTTTGTAAAAAGTAACTAAAGCAAAAAGGTTTATACGATACATTCAAATATGAGTTGCAAATATAGTCTGTCTTATTTAGACTGCAATTTGCTTCAAATTTATATATAGATAATTACCAGGCGTTGTGGACATCTGCTATATAAGGATCAAATTCAATTATATTAATATTTCGACATGTGAAAATAAAACAATGAAACAAACAACGACCGGTTTCGCCAGCCTCGCTGGCATCGACAGACTGGTGACATTGCTCCTTTATGTACATATAGATCAGGGGTAGTTAGCAAGATTCTATGCAAGAATAATATTAAAATAAATATCTAAAAATTGTTTATTTAAATATTGATATTTATGTAATTTTTTATTTTGTCTTTAAGTACAATGGAATTTAAACTGTTGATATTTATATACACATTATTTTTATTATTTATTTTTAACACTCTTGAATTTAAATATATTTTAATATTTCGATGACCTGCGTGGCAGAGTGGTAAGAACTCTGACTTCCGTACCGAAGGTTCCGGGTTTTGGTCTGGTGTAGAATTCACGTGACAATAAAATGGCGAAAGATTGGCTACCTATTACATGTCACAAAATAAATTGTATACAGTAATTGGTTTCAAACAACCTACTTGTATACATAAAAAAAAAATTATCTTGGTCCGCTAGTTGGCCATCCCATTGGTTTCTTCGTCTATAATTTTATTTTTATTTTTATTTATTTATTTATACATGATACACAAATGAGACATTACAAACGAAAAACATTTAGGCGACTCATTTGGACACATAACGGTGTTACAAAGATAAGAGAAAACAACATGAGACCAAAAAATCATACATATCTGAAGGAATCATACATATGTCGACGTCAGTGAGGCAGTACTCTTTCCAGAATTTGTAATATTTTTTTTATGAATACTGCCTCACTGACACTGAAAATGTCCAAATCCTAGATGATTAGATTCAGCGTCCGAATTGCTCTTCCTACTGGCATCACCAAAGGCAGGTTGGTTTTGCGTGATGGAGCAAAGATCAATTGATGTCGGCGCTGTCGCAGGTAGTCATCAGGAACAAAAAGACCTATTTGCTCCAGAACATAGGGGTTTCGCAATAGAGCCCCGAATCAGTTTGAAAAAATGTGTTGACAGTAATCCTTCCGTCCTCAGTTCGAGGGAGTTATACCCCAGCATACCCAAGAGAAATCATTCGATCAGGGGTACTACTGTAGTGACTAATTTTTGTGTATTGATTTTTTGAATACTTTATTCAAAACTTAAAATTGTACGTAAAATGTATTTTTTTATGCACAATGTTAACCTTCGCCAAGAACACACAATTTAATTAGAACTCCTTCGCAGTCGCCTGTTTTAGGAGTACGTGTAACATTGCGAGTACCGTAAACTAAAATAAACTGTATAAATGGAGTACTCCACCCACAGATAGCCGCTAAAATAATAACTTTCAACCTTAGTAAAATAACGTCGGACCAGGGTTCGACGTATTCTGATGTAACAGCTGATTTGCATGAACACAATGCATATCTTATGGTCACCTTGAAATTGAAATAGGATTTCCCGTTCGTCATGATCGATCCGAGATGAGCTGAATTCTTCACCTTGTACACTCGATGATAATTCCCAAACTTGTTCATGTATAGCAATGTCATTCGGTACGTCAACAAATGTGTATTTTCACGATCAAGATTCGCCCACACGTACAAATAATATGAATCGTCCTTTCATTATAATATTTGAGATCAATTGCAAAATAAATCATAAAATACATAAATAATACATCTCTAATGACTAATGATTTGAATAAGTTGTTTAGCCAATTGTTTTATAAAATATAATACAGTAAAACCTCGATATAAATGACTAATTAGGGGGAGGGAGTGTCCGTTATAGCCGAAAGTCCGTTATATAAAAATAGGTTAAAAATAAATCTTTTTTTTTTCTAACATAGCCGACCTATAAAATTTAGTGATTTGGTCATGCCATGTTTTTCACGGTATTCCTCGAATCCGTATTCCATTTACATCATTAACGTATATTTTCTTCATCCATGCGTACCATATGACCAAACCGACATAATAATCATTTTTATAAATTTATTCATAATTCTTTCTTCCGCGCTACATTCCACTCTAATATCAGCATTCGAAACTCTGTCGTACATCGTTTTACGACACATAACGTTCAACTATCCATTTTATTAACTATTTAAACATATAAGTAATTATCAGTATCTTTAAGTGCACAATGGTGTTCTTCTACCGACCCTTATGTATGGAAGCGAAGCATGGAACAGGCAAAAGAAGGGTGAAAGTAGAATAAATGCAGTAGAAATGAGATCTCTTAGACGAATATGTGGATACTCTGTGTATGATAGAGTGTCGAATGAAAATATAAGAAGTGAATGCGGTGCGAATGATGGTGTCATGAACAAAATAATGAAAGGATCATTAAGATGGTTTGGACATATGGAAAGAATGAATGAAGAAAGAATGGTAAAAAAATTATATGTTAATGATGTAAATGGAACCAGAAATAGAGGAAGACCAAGGAAAATGTGGCACGATCAAATAAATCAAATATTGAATGTCGGCCATGTGAGGAGTCAGAGAAATCGACGCGCGTGCATGACACGATGGATGAATGTTGAGGAAGCGAGAGAAATATGTCAGGAAAGAAAAGTGTGGCAGTCCATTCTTTCTGCCTACCCCGTCGGGGAGACGGCGTGATGGTTAGTTAGTTAGCTAGTTTTTAATTATTAATTATTTTTAATTTCACTGTAATCAAATATTAATTTAGTAACATCTATATTTTAGTAGTATTATCAGGATAACCAGGAAATAAAGTTTATTTCAAAAAGTAGGAATTATGATGAACCAAAGTTTATAATATGTGAATGCACATCCGGACGTCTCTGAATCAGCGAAACAGTTGCAGGAGTGGTAGTTACGCAGAGTTCATGGCTATTACGGCATACAAAGTCCGGTTAACGAAGTGGTTATCAAACTTTACAGTTTTCCTTACAAAATATTTCTTTACTGTAACGTTATATTATTTTATAATAATTTACACTGAAAATGATTCAATCGATGGCATTCGATTTTATATTTAAATTCAGTAAAATACTTTCGGGAAATCGAAAGACGAATCACAATTGGCAACAAAACATTCTTCTTTCTACTACCAGTGCTCAAATCAAGAAACATACCCAGGAAAACTAAAATCATCCTGTATAAAAGAATCATCCAAACAGTAGTGACCTGTGAGTGTGAGGCGTGGACATTGACAGCGAAATCCGCAGAGCGACTGGATACTTTTAAGAGAAGAGTGCTGCGCAGAATTCTGGAACCTGTGAATGACGGTGACGGCTGGAGAATGTGGCATAATCACGAGCTGTACTATATTTACAAAGCTCCCAGTCTCTCCACACAGGTCAGACTGAATATACTATGATGGGCCGGTCGCGTGCAGAGGATGCTGCCATCGCGAACTCCAAAAAGATTGCTGGAGGTGGTAGAAGACTAATTGGACGACCAAGGCTGCGATGGGAGGATGAAGTTGGGAGAGATTGGGAGAAATTGTTACGAGTGTCAGATTGGAGGGTCGAAGCGGAGGACAGGAGGAGTTGGAAGCGAAGAATAATGGAGGCTAACGCTCGGTATGGGCTGTAGGGCCATCGAGAGGAGGAGAAGGTAGAATTGGAAGCCACGCTTGTGCGTTGCGACGTGTTTTAATGGCGCAGTGTACTTACGATTAATGGCGAATCCAGTTAACTTCGTTTATTAAGAAGAAAGAAAATAGGAAAACGTCAAGAAATACTTGTCATAACTATATTCATAATTATTTGCTAAATTCTATATTAGATCACATTTTAACATACATTATTCAGATTATAGCTCGTATTGTCATAATCGGCTAAGTCAGAGAATAAAATATGTTTTATTGAAGAACAATGTAAAATTTCCTATAAAATATTAAAAATCGTTATTACGAGTATGTTCGTTTTCTTGAAGTTTTATAATGTATGATGGGGTTGACAATTTTCAGTTGAAATGTGCACATTGTGCATAACATGTGCACATTTGATAATGCCCTTAAAAAAAACGAAATCGTCACTCCCATGAAACTTAATACTTGTAAAAATCGAACATATTTTGTTTACATCTAAAAAACGAACGTTTTAATCAATATTAAATAATATTTTATATTAATACACTGTACAAACTTGTACCCAACAAATAGTGTACAACAACATTTTGAATGTATACAAATTCTTGTAGACAAATACTGGATTTCACCCATTGCGGATAAATTATTTTTATTTTACAAGGATTAATTGTATCTCAATAGAGACGAAGCTGCAAGTTGTTTTCTGGGAACAGAAGGTGGTGGCCGAGGCGCTTACAGGACTTATGACCTGTCATTGGTTGGGTTGAGCGATCGCTTCACGTTTTAACAACATTCCCCATTCCGCCGTGAATGACAGGTCATAAGTCCTGTAAGCGCCTCGGCCACCACCTTCTGTTCCCAGAAAACAACTTGCAGCTTCGTCTCTATTGAGATACAATTAATCCTTGTAAAATAGTGTACAAATTAAATGGAACATAACTATATTATTGTAACATATATACAAAGAAATGGCTCCTGATCATAAGAGTTTCAATAATTAAAACTTAGCTTTTTAACGCTATAATCTTTCTGTCCCGGATATTGAGTATGGTTGCCTTGTTATCCCGTCCACCCACTAATGTATCTGAGCTTCAGAAAGCTCTATGGTGCCATCAGTTATTAACAATGCTTTAACAAGATCTGTTCACGTGCGGCTTGTAACTTTGTTAATATCATAATAACAGTTCTGAAAACCAAGTACAATATAAATCTAAATACTCTTCCCGTTATTCATAAAGCCATACATTGTGGAGCTATCTGATTAATTGCCTGTATTTTAATACATTAAGCTATTGTAATGTTTAAGCTTATTATGACTCTAATGTCTAATTCACTGGATCCTATCTTGCGTAATGAGAGGTATTCAATATGCTTGAGGAATCCCTCTTACCAAACAATGCTTCTGACATTAACCACAACGCACCTACGTGATAGGTTATGGCTGTGATTAGTATGAAGGAATTTAAACAGAATTATGCACTTATATTTTATATATACATTTTTGTAGATTTCAATTGTGTAGATTTTATTGTATGTCTAATGTGAATAAAATATTTTTAATGGCGTTAAAATTTTGCATGTTAATAACGTAAATATAACCTTGAAAATCTCGAAATTTTAGAAATTAAAAAAACAATTTAAAAAAAAGAAAATATTATAAATAATCAAATAAATTTAATGTCAAGTCCCATCTTTGATTTATTTCATTTTTTGTAAGTTAATACCAGAACCCAAATAATAACTTTAAATTAACTAACTAACTAACAAACCATCACGCCGTCTCCCCGAAAGGGTAGGCAGAAAGAATGAACTGTCACACTTTTACTGATGCGGCACTTCATCCTTCTCTTTTCGCCCCGCGGGAGACGCGGTGTGATGGGTTGCGAACCTCATCGCCACCAATAGGCATCTCCCATCATCATAAATTATTATTTTAAAATTAAAATTTATTCATTATATTTGTTATAACAAAAGCATAAACGTTCCAAAATAAATTATTATATTATAACATCTGTCAAAACTGACCATATTTGTAAACAATCTTATAATATTTTAAATAATATCACTGATGATGTTACTAACAATTCCACTAACATGCTCTTGTATGTAGTTGTCACGATACAGGCCATGCCTAGTGTGACAACAGTCCATAAACTTTTTTATCAAATGCATATCACGTAAAAGTAAAATAAAATGAATGGCTGGTTAGTCCGAAGCTTGTTTGATATAGGTATATATTTTTAAATAAATTTGAGTGTTATATACAAAGTATATACCTATATTAAAAAAAAACATTAAAATATTTACTCGCTATTATTGTGTAAAAAATGTCTCGTCGATTAATCAGGATATTGTGAATATAATAAATAAGTTTAATTGTTAATTATTAATGCAATTACCCATTGGAAATAAATAATCAATGATAATATGATAGCTATTAAGGTTTTAAAACTTAGCATATTCTTCGTAAATTTCTGTATTTGATTTTAAACATATTGATTTTGATGCATTTCGAATACATTAATTTCACCATCGGTGAAACAATATATATTTTTTTAAGTTTTCAGTTTAAAAGATGAAGTTATTTTATTTTCGAAACATGCCTAATAAAACAATGTTTTACCCTAATTTGTAATAACTTTTCCATAATGATAATTTTCTTCAAATGTCTGATCACTTACATTAAAAAAAAAAATAAAGTACTCTCACATCGGTTTTCTCATCTCCCGTTGTCGCTGTAACGCAGTGACATTTTCAGCGGTATTATTCATTAAGTATAAAAATAATTACCACGCATTCTACGTTTGAATGTCACATGAGGTGGCGATAAAAAACTGGAGCGTACTTACATGGCAAGACAAGACATGAGCGCTGGCGGCGCGGCGCGGCGGCGTGCATCGCAACCACGGCGACCCACGCGCGCGCATTGGGTGAAAGGGCGGGCGTGACATTGACTCTCAAATTCGCGAATTAACCATATTGTCTATGGTACTTGTCTAGCTAACTGCTTCGTATTCAGATGCCGCCGTCACAAGTAAGCTCAAAATAAACATGTCCCGAATTGCATAGAAAAAATTATGCAGGCTTTCAAATATACAAAATTTCACACAAACTTTTGATTGACCCAACAATGTAAAAATATAAAAATGGAAATCCACCTTGCGTCAACACTTTTATTTATTTTCTATGACTTCTGTAACTGTTTCTTCAAAATTTTAAATTTATTATGCCCTCATCATCGGGAGAATAATATATTACGAATATAACATTACAGAGTTTCATATCGTTCTACCGAGAATTATAACTATAGTTGAACAAATAATATTTATACAAATCTTGTATGTTTTTTGTTGATCTTGGGAAAATTCGTGAAACTCGTCTTTCTCGATCAATGTTTCGGAGATCGTGCAGTCTCCATCGTCAGGGTAGTTATATAACTCTGCCCTGAAGATGAAGACTGCAAAGATCTCCGAGACGTCGGTTGAGAATGACGACTAATGGGAATTTTCACAAGACAAAAAAAGATAAATACCAATCGTGGAAATTTATGCAATTACAAATCTGGTAGTATCATATCTAAGTAGTAATTTTTTTAAAACTTTAGGTGTAAACACTATGAAATTTCAAAGAGTTTTTTTTTGCTGCACATAATACTATATAAATAAAATGAAAATAATGTTTTTATATTGCCCTAATTATGATTGAATACAAGTCAAACTAGTTTGGGTCAAGGATAATTAAAATTCCGTGGTTAATATACAAAGTGTTCATTTTATTTTATATGAAATATTGTATTCATTAATTAAAATATCTAATCACAATGAGGGTGCTTCTTATGGAAAAAGATATACACAGGGTGCGGCAGCATAACTTCCTTTTTAAAATGCGCGCCATTTAGTCGGTTGATGTCGTAGCGGAGCGCTACTGGTTTCCTTCGAAAGGCGAAACTATAAATCGTCGGCATCATGCGTTGGAACAGTGAGGAGCGTGCGTTTGCCGTTGACGCCTACTTTTCGAACGGATGTTCAAGGGTGCGGTAGCTAACATCCTTTTTTTTAACTTTTTAAATCCCATTGTACGAATTTATTTTTTATAATGTAGGCACATTCCAAAAGTTTTGTTTTACTTAGTTTTTGAAGATCAACTCAGGTAGATGACGTCCCCCATTCTCCATACACTGAGTAAACCGATTTCTGGCGTTTGTCATGACTCTTGCCAGCATATCAGGCGTTATCTTCCTGGATGTTGGTCTTCAAATCTTTCAGGGTCCCTGGACGGTTCACATAAACACGGGATTTCAAAAAACCCCATAGAAAAAAATCACAAGGGGGCAAATCGGGAGAGCGGGCCGGTCACTCCAAATCGCCCCTAATTGAAATGAGGCGCTCTGGGAAGTGTTCCCTCAAAACAGCCCTTCCGTGAAAGAATTTACGGGATGGCGGTTTTGAAATGGGGGACGTCACTTACATGATTTGTTCTTCAAAAATTGAATAAAACAAAACTTTAAGTACGTGTCTACATTATAAAAAAACACTGAAAATTTTCGAATTCATACAATGGGTTTTATTAAGTTTAAAAAAAGGAAGTTATGCTGCAGCACCCTAAATGTTTTCTATAATATGATAGAAAAAGTACGTTAAAAGATTATTTTAATGTACATTTTTATATCTCCACAGAAAACCACATAATTTGACGTAATCAGTTTCATAGCGCCCAATTACGGGTTAACCCAAAACGCGGTATATCAATTAGAACGTATTTTAAACAAACGCATACTTTAAGATCATTTTAAGATTAGCAAATCCTATTCTGGTAATCATTTATCAATATTTTAGTACCGGTGCATTACGGCATTGCTCCGAATAGAAAATATTAGATAAGAATGCCTTATACTTGTGAAGTTGTCGCAGTGACTAATGGCTGAATTAATTTGTAGAAAACTGCCATAATTAATACATTTTAACCTTCGTTACTGTATTTCTAATAATGTCAACCCGTTTAAAAACCTTTCAATGCAACTTACAGCGTTCGTTAAGAGTTCAAACATGTCATGTTTGATTAATTATATATATTTCAAGATTTTTTATTGGTACGCCTACTAGATTAATTGATTTTAATTAATTATTCTCATTGTAATAGTTTTCATATATATTAAAATCCGTTGTATTCAAATTAAAGTAAGAGTCTCTTATATATTCGCGTACATTAATTTTGTGCTATGGGTTCACATTTTAATAACATTTAAGCATTGTATTTTCACACTATATTAAACTCTTCAAAGACGCATTTCCGGTCATTTATTCTCATTATTCTTGCGCGTATAAATTTTAACATATAAAATGTGTACACTGAAGAAGCATTAGAGCCAACAGAAAAAATGTTTGTGTAAACGCGTAATATAGTGTCATAATATATGAGAAACATAATGTAATGTTGTTTAAAAGGTACACAAATAAAATAAACGTGTTTAAATTTTTTAATTCATATTCTATTCTACTTTAGAAGTCTAGCAAAAGCTTAGAAAAAAAATGCCTTCCTCATTATTGTGTTTAAACTAAACATTTGAAGAGGAACGAAAAACAGTTTTATCATCGAACAAAACATTTCGATTGCGTGCTTTTGTTTTCAAGAGACACTGCTTTTAATATTTTTGTTGTTTGTTTGTAATTCTTAATATCAAAATTTAATCCATTCCACCATATTCAAAAACATCATAGACGAAATTTCATATTTAAAAACATAGACAAAAGTTTGGGTTGATTTTTTAAAGATTACTTCTGATGAACAATACTATTAATGTTGACGTCGCTTCACTTTCTGCTACCAGCACATATTTCACACATTTTTTCTTGGCACACAATAATATTAGCAGGCAAGACACTGAAAGATCGCGTGTAGAACACAAGAATAAGAGAGATATGGGAGGTTGAAGATATTATCAGATGGCGCAGAGAGCGAAAAAGAGACTGGTATGGTCATGTTCAAAGAATGGACACCACCAGACTCCCCTATATTATACTACATAATCAGCCTCATGGGACTCGTCCTCGTGGAAGGCCTCCTGAGAGATGGAAGGACAGCTGGGAGTCTACCTTACAGGAGGAGCAACACTCTGGAGAACAGACCACATAGGCCTAAAATAAGGAAGAAAAAGAAGAAAATAGACAAATGTTTGGGGTTGATTTTTTAAAGACTACTTCTGATGAACAATACTATTTATCTTGTTCGTTGCACACATCGTAAGGGTATTTACGAATCTCTCTCCTTTGATACCTAATTTAAATGAAGAATTGCTTTCAATACGTATACAGAAGAACATCGAAGCGCCCCTGTGCGACAATTTGGGGCATACAATAAGATATGCCCCCTTGCTATAGCTGTGGGGAACTAGTTCTGTATAGAATTAGTTCTCTCAGTATTCCTTGATTGTAAATACGACAATATCTGTGTTACGCCATATTGTTCGTTCATTACAAGCTTTTATGTATTGTTCCTTAATCAAATAAGAATGCAAAGTGTTTTTGTATCCCATTTAAATTTGCAGTTTATTGTCGTGATCGTATATCTTACTATAAAAAATATCTATTTCCAATGTACTAATATAGTTATAATAGTGCAAGCACAGTGTAATGGCGGTTAGTTGAAATATGCAGCTAGCCAATAATTACATAACAGTTGCTATGCAAGTCACATTAAGAGTATTTTCACAATGTCCATGTCTCTACAATACTTTTATTGTGCACTATATTATCTCAGACGCCTATCTACCCATGTATGACAGTTTATGACAACGATTATGAACACACTTCAGGTACCGCGTTTTATAATGATAATTGTAATACATAATAATATAATACTGAGAGTGGAAGTGAATGCAACTTGAATCATTTTAATAGCGATACAAGGTTGCGTTTTCGACCGGTTATGTACATTTGTACACGGGTAGGTACTCCCCTCCAAAACATCTGATTGATAAGTTTTGAATTTAACGTAAAAATAATATGCGATATTAAAGAGATTGTTACAATTCTGCTTCGCAAGATACAGGAAAACGGAGAAAGACATCGAAATAGGGGTTGGTGCTGGGAACAAAATAAATAATGCACTATTAATGAGCATGGTATAAAAATAAAATTAAACACTTTGAATTTAATATAAACCACTTTATTGCGTTAGTAGTATCAATTGGTTTCACTCTGTAGCGAGCTTCATCAGACCTATACACAAACAATTTGTGTATAGCCCTGTTGAAGTTCGCTACAGAGTGAAACCGGTTGGCGCTACTAACTCAATAAAGTGGTTTATACTAAGTAAACATGTTTAATTTAATTTTTAAATACGTCAAACCACCAAGTAAAGCCTTCCTATCAAAGAATTATGTATATCGACTGAAGTAAATAGTTCTTGCTCAAACGCTTATGTATGGGACTGAAGTTTTTAGATTGCAGAAGAAGGATGAAAGCTTGATACTCAAGATAGCAGTGCACAATGATGTTCTGATACCGACCCTTATGTACGGAAGTGAAGCAAGGAACTAGCGAAATAAGAATGCAAGTATAATAAATACAGTAGAAATGAGACATCTTCTCTTCTCACGATTGAGTTGTTAATCTGTATATAGGGAGGGGTCAAATATGAATTTTAGAAGTGAATAATAACAAAATAATGAAAGAACCATTAGGATGATTTGGAAACGTGGAAAGAATAAATGAAGAAATAATGATAAAGAGGGTACATTTTAAATATGCAAACGGAACAAGAAATTTGGGAAGACCGACCACATGAGGAGGCGAAGATATCAACGTGCGTATATGACATGATGTATGAATATTGAGAAATCCAGAGAAGTATGTCAGAAAAGAACAGTGTGGCGGTCCATTCCTTCTGTCTACTCCTTCGGAGAGATGGTTAATTTGTTAGTTTTTTTTCCTAGCTTTTTTTATTTATGAGCATCATAAATAAAACAGTGGACTATCAACATGATCATTCATAAATGAAATTTTCTTTGTATTGGTTTTCGTGGGAACCGAAAAATCATTTTAAATTACCGCGCGTCGTGGGTGTGACGTGTTCATAAAAAAATGTTTATCTTCACTACGACATCAAAGAATCATAAAATTTCAATAAATTAATGATAATAAATAGGCAATAACACTTATTATATCAATTCGCTTTGAAAAATGCATTTGGATTGCAATCAGTATTTTTTGTGTGTAATAAATTGTGCATGTTTATTGAATCCTATATAATTTGTTTTTTGTTTTTCGAATTATATTACATTGATTCTTTTTACGTATTATAATTTTTTTTAATTGTACTTAAATTGTTTATTTGTCTGATGTTTTTTCTTACTACACTGTTTCTTTATTTTTATTTTTTTTAATTATTCTTAAATTAGTTTTGAACAATTTATAAAAAATCTATTAAATTAAATAGGTATATTAAAATTAATTAAATTATTGAATATGTATATATAATTAATATATTAAATTAAAATTAAATATATTATTAATACACTTGTAAAATTTTAATATAAACCTCTTTATTCTTTACAACCACCAACCGGTTTCGCTCCCATCGGAGCTTCGTCAGTGTTACAAATTGGAACAAAACCGATCGATGGTTGTAAAGAATTAAGTGGTTTATATACAAATTTCACATATATTATATTTTTATGATATTAAAAAAACTCATTTGTTTTTCTTTTATCTAATCCTATTCTGTTGGAATTGAAAAAAGTAATGTCTGTAATGTTTATTACTTTTTGATAGATTGAAATTGAAGTGGCGATGAGGTTCGCAACCCATCACACCGCGTCTCCCGCGGGGGCGAAAATAGAAGGATAGAGTGTCGCATCGGTTAAACTGTGGCAGTCCATTCTTTCTGCCTACCCCTTCGGCGAGACAGGTTAGCTAGTTAGAAACTGAAGTAAAACCAATTTATATGTTTATAACTAATTCCAGATAAAGGAAATTCAAGGAACACGAAATAGAGGAAGATCAAGGAAAACATAACATAATCAAATCAATACCTTTATGTCCCTTTCATTGGTTTATTCATAACACTGCATTCACTTATATTATTTGCATGTGACACTGCATCATATACAGATTTACCGCACATTAGTCTACTATTGTATATCTAATTATTGATTGGTCTACTTATTGTTTTGTGAGAGCAGATGTTTCATAATGACAACTCATTAACAACAATTATTTGATGATATTGTATGCCACCTGGTCATCAGAAACAAGTTGAGAACCCGAACAAGACCCATATTTGAGAGAAGTTGACTCTGAAAGCCTTGCAATTGTGTTTAATTTTATTTATTTTTTAATTGCAGTTTTATAATATGAAGTTGTATTAATAATACTGTGTAATATGTATCATGCTATCGACCTATATTACATTACACAATTTTACTTAATTACTTTACAGCGGAAATATAAATTTGAATTCAAAATTTTTAAATATCCGTTTTTTTTAAAACGATCTTAAGATGTTTTAACTTCACGTAATCGATATATATGGATGTAAGGCATCAATGATTTTTGAAAACATTTTAAATCACCAACACATAGCTTTTTCGTGTAATAATGAAATAAAACAGTGTTTTACTTATTAACTACTTCCACTTCTTTATTTCAACAGCAACCGGTTTCGCAGACTTCAAAAGACTGTTCTAATTTTTTCATCAATGGATAAATTATTTTTTCAAGCAAAGTGATTCTTAAAGCTGTATTTGTAATGTAACAAACGGGTATTTTTTCATCATTAAGTTTTTTTGAATGCAAATGTCATAATGCATACATATCACTTAAAAGTAATCAAATGGTTTTACTGAAATCGTTTAAATGTAAATTCATTTCAAATAATGTTTTAATAAAACAATTTTTTAAGGACAATTTCCACTTTTGTAACTGTAATTCGACAGGGACCATTTTCGCCAGAATCGATGTCGTCGACAGACTGGGTTGTTGATGTCTGTCGATGCATGACAAACCAGTCTGTGGATCCCAAAAAGCCTCGGGAAACCGGCCACTAACGAAATTAAGACACATGTGGAAGATTAAAAAACATTGTTTTATTTATATATTACATTAAATCACTTTAATGTTTGCTTTGATGACAACTGAAAAATGTTAAATCGAAACAACTCAAAAATCAACGTTAAACTCTCCTTGTAAAAAAAAATACCTCGATGTGATTAGTTACATCTACAACTCATTCAATTTATTAGTAACGAACTAAATTTGAAAGGTTTATAAGATACATTCTAATCTGTACTGCAAATGAAGTTTGCCGTTGTTCGAAACTATATTATTATACTGTAAATGTAGCCACCGCACAAAAGGGGTTAATTAGCCTGTTCTTCAAGTCACTGCAAGCTTGACGAGGCAAACCTCTACTCCTCAAATTTTACGTCCTTCATAAATTTACAAATATATGTAATATTCTCCAAGTAAATCTTATGACAACGTATTTGTAAAACGGAAGAGGCGGAAACCTGGCAATTTCAATGCGGTTTATATAAATAGATAGTGATAATATATTTTTAAAGGTTGACGGGTCCCGGTGAGATGAAAACCTAATTAAGAATCGCCTTATCGAGCAGTGCTCTGAATACCGGTGGAACTCTACTTTTGGCGAAGATTGAGTACATGTAACCCAACTTGATAAGGTATGATTAATGCTGTGGTCAGCAAAAAAGGATGACTGGTTTCATGTAACCGGTTCCTGAATCATTATTTTAAAAGAGGAAAGTCTCGCGTGGAATATGATAAGGTGTAATACAAACTTTTTTTTTAAGGTTCAATCTTAGGAATTGGTTTGGAGCAGAGTTTAACTTATTTTTTGCTGGCTCTTGGGATGCCATTGACCATTTAATGTGGTAGTTTGCGTTGCTTTCCACATTTTTGTACACAGCAGGTTATTTTTACCCTTCTTCTTTTTCTTCTTCCTTGCTGTAGACCTGTGTGGTCTGTTCTCCAGAGTGTTGCTCCTCCTGTGAGGTAGACTCCCAGCTGTTCTTCCGTCTTTTAGGAGGTCTTCCACGAGGACGAGTCCCATGAGGCTGATTATGCAATGCAATATAGGGGAGTCTGATGGTGTCCATTCTTTGAACATGATCGCACCACTTCCTTTTTCGCTCGCTGCTCCATCTTATAATACCCTCAACCTTACATATCTCTCTTATTCTGGTGTTCCTCGCGCGATCTCTCAGTGTCTTGCCTGCTATCGTCCTCGGTGTCTTCATCTCGGAAGTCCTCAAAACTTGTTTGGTCCTTACCGTGTCTGCACTTGCTTCGACGCCATATGTTATTATTGGTCTTACGTATGCTTTAAAGATTCTCATCTTACTCTTACCAAATTACTGTAAAAAAAAATCATAACATGTGAAAGGTAGTTAGTTTATCGTCATTTGTATTGTCACTTAAATTCTATCAGACCAATGATTGCGTGATTTTTTCACACTATCATCGACAGGAATCGAACTCTTCTAAACAGATCTTGGCCAAATTAATTAAATTTTAAAGGTGGGTCACATCAGAAGTCAGAAGAATCGAAGTGCGTTTATGAATATTTAGGAAGCTAGAGAGGTATGTTTGAATAGAGTAGTGTGGTGGTCCATTCTCCCTGCCTACCCTTCGTATAAACCCCATGGTGGTTTTGTTATTATTATTGCTAAATTATATACAGTATTGAAGAAATCTGTTGCATAAACAAAAAAAAACTCATAAACTCTTATAACTTGATCTAAGTTTGCTTTCGATTTTTTTCTTATGTATAAGTTCAAATTATACGTAGAAGCGAAAAATAGATAATAACGTTAATGAAACAACGTACCTACTTCAATTATTTACTCTTAAAAATGCATACTAGATATAATGTAATCGTTTTGTTTCCTTTTAAAAAAATCTGCGATCATACACGATAAATATTAATGTTATCAACACCGTTACATTTTTTTTAAGTTTTCAATGTCAGGGACAATATTTCAATCACTCGCTTAAACATCAAACATCAGTAACAATCTACTCGTACATATAAATATAGTACGAGTATTAATATGTTTTAAATGCTCTTTTTCTCAAGGCAAAAAATGTTTGTGAGAAAAAACTGAATCCGTAATTGCGCAATAACTGCATTGGCCCACCCACTTTAATCATTTCGCTCGAATTGCAATTCTGGTAACCACTCATCAGTGTCATTTAAAGATTATTCTCGCTCCTTTTCTGCTAAAGGGCCATTATTATGATATTCGGAACATCTTACTGTTATTCCCATAAACCATACATTATGCTGACCGCTTTTATTAGTGCAGTCATCTTTATTCGAGAGTAAATCTTACACCAACATCATTTAGGGTATAATATATAATTTTTAATATAATGCATCAGGATAACAATGCATGATGTTAAAGCATCATTATATTATACAATATTTAAAAAATATTATTAAAGCACGACGTTATGGTGGGTTTTAAATTCCTCCAAGAAACGATTCCATCCTATTCTGACTCTAGCTTTCTTCTACTTCTCCGAGTGCCATATCAGGTCCCTCCGACGTCGGCAATCATTCTGGTGTAGGCCTCTCTGTCCTGTGCCGGATGGAACAGCTCCCCCACCCCCTGAATCCCGGTCCACTCCTTGATATTCTCGAGCCAGGACATCTGCAGTCTTCCCATACCGCGCTTACCCTCGATCTTCCCTTTCATGATGAAGTGCAGCAGAGGTGTATTTCTCGTTGCGGGGAATGCGTCCCAAATATTTCGTCTTTTTAGCTACCACTTACCAGTTTTACAGATTTTTTGTATAATAATGCCCTTTACGGAAAATTTTACAGGCACTATAAGTTATTATTTTCTTTTAAACTAACCATCACGCCGTTTTTCCGTGGGGGTAGGCTGAAAGGATGAGCAGACATTTTGTTCTTCCTAACATATTTCAATCGTATCAACATTCGTACACAACTTATCATATACGCGAATCGATTTCTAAGATCTGTTTCTTCCTAGTCAGTATATAGGTCATCTGTGATCTAAAAACTCGTTTAATATAAAGCATATATTTTATCTTATTTTTGGCTTACAGGGGCATATACACTTTGGTAATCGCTAGTAGGTTGAATCATGTACAGTAAAAAAAATAATCTTAAAAGTAAATGAACTACAATTGATAAATATTTATACAACACAAGCTGACCCGGCAAACTTCGTACCGCCTCAGAATCTTTCTTTGATATAATTTTGAATTTATTCAAATTGACATCAGAACAAATACACATAAAGGTACGAAAAATCGCGAAAATTTTACATTAGATATATTATTCTAACACCTGATGATATCAACATGGAACGAAACAGCTGTCGAGAAAAATAAAAGTACAATTGTGATACATAAAACAATTTTTTTTTAATTTAACAGTTTATACAGTAATAATAATAATAATATTATAAAAAAACTGTTTATTCAAAAGCATTAAAATTATTCACCACTACAGTTCTCTATATACGTGCATCTATCCATATATTATATTATAATAATATGCGTAATTCATTGAATGTATTAGTGGTCCCCAAAACATTACTTTTTACCCATGAATCATACGTAAAAAGTCATCTTGATCTAATCTAGCTTACATATATAATACATAATAAACTCGTCCTATAAATAATTTTCGTGTCGTTTAAGTACGGGGCTTAAATGTTACAAGTTAAAACCAAGATTCCTAATGAATGAACAAAAGAAAACCTCTTTTAATCTTGTGTTTGGGCCGAGAAATAGATATATAGCTCGTATTTCGATGGAACCGACATGCTGAGATAAATTTTGTTTCGATCGGTGTACTAAATTAGTCGACGTTACCTACGCAGCGAGTTAATAGCTCGAGAAATTAATAAAAACATTAATTCTGCAGCACGGGCGATCAATGACCGGGCGCCCGACTGTTGAATGAACGGCCTTCACTTTCGGGGTACGATCCGATTATTTCTGATTGCGTAAACAAAATGAGCGCATCGATACGGGCCGGTCTGTCACAATATGCGCTTGAATTACGGATATTAAATATCAAGGAAAATCGATAATTGTTGCAATTATTTTCATGAATAATTTAGACAAAGCGTATTTGATTTTTGAACCGTAATTAATGTTAGTACCTATAATATTATGCTTGCATCTACTATATGGCTGCACGTGAAAGAATTCGTCATTATTGAATAATTAACCTCTCAACGCACACTAACTGCAAATCGAATCAAATAGTTTATTTTTAAAATTTAGCAATCACTTTGTGGTTAGACATTTTAAACTTATCATACAATAAATAGGCAACCCGCATGTCATCAGGAAAGAGTACAAGAATATTTTAAATACAAAAGATCAAGAGAGGAGTACTTCAATTCTCTCCAAAAAAAATGCACACGATGCGCATGCCCGAGAACGTAACTGGATTATGAATTTTTTTCTGATATTTGTAACATGGCAGTAGTGTAGAAAACAAAAGGGAACCAATTTGATATTGTCAATTGTGAATTTTTTAACGTTTGTATAACAAAATATTTACATTAAAAATTAAAACTGATTACGATTGTACAGCAAACCAAGTTTTTAAATGGTAAAAATCTTTATTTACATGAATATTAACACAGTTTGTATTTAACCACGGTATGGTTATTATAATTGAAGTCATCGTTTCGCTTGGACCCAAACTTCACCAGGGCAATATTATAACTATATTGTGGTTCATAGTTATTATTTTGCCCTAAAGAACTTGGGTCCAAGCGAAACTAGTTGGCATCAATTATAATAACCGCACTACAGTTAAATGCAAAATGTTTTATTATTTTATAACTTTATGCTTATTTTTTAATTTTTGTTTTTCATTGTAGAATGTAACAGATTTTTTTAAAACCATTTCAAAAAAGGGTTTACTAAACTTTATACATTACACGTATTTATTCCCAGATTAACTGAAATGTGTACATTATCAAACGATTATATTTATTTGAAACTCACCGGTGTATTCTCGGTTGAATGCGTTGAAGAGTTAAACGTACAATTGAGGATGTCGTCCTATTGGTAGTATTGAGGTATTTTATAATATAATAATTATATAACTATTATAATACGCGGGTTATAGGAACTACAGTAATGTTTAATCGATCGTGTGGAATAAAAAAATAAAATTTATTCGCGATTTACCTACTCTAAAAAATAAATAACTAACCAACAAGCCTCTTCCGTAAAGGGTAGATAAAAATGATGAACCGTCTCATTCTTCTACACTTTAACTTCTCTATACTCTAGATTACTACATTGATCAAAGTCCGCAAGATTTCATATCCGGGTCACGTTCTACGAGGAGAAAAATATCGAGTGCTGCATCTAATTTTGAAGGGAAAAATATAGGGCCGCAGGGGGGCAGGGGGAAGGCAGATCTCTTGGCTGCGCAATGTGAGGGAATGGACGGGAATCGGAACTGCGGGGGAGCTATTCCGGACAGCGCAGGATAGGGAAGAGTTTACCAGAGTGATCGCCAACGTCGGGGGGACCTGACAGGGCACTTTAAGAAGAAGATACTCTAAATCGTTGAATGCATGATTAATGACAAAGCCGACATTTAAATTTTGATTGATTTGGTCTTGTCATATTTCAAACCACTCACTTAATCAACGTATGCTTTCTATATTAATTATTTCTTGTTTCCTTACTATATCGGTGATCTTTTAATTTTTTTGTTCATAACAATTTCGTTCGCTTTGCAATCCATTCTTATATCAATCACTGACGTTCCATACAAAAACTTCCATCCCTCTCTTTTACCCCATCACTGCGTCAAAAATTGTTGTCAGTAAAAGAACGCCAATACGCTCTGCATTATTATATTAACTTACGCCTTTCTTTGCGATAACTGCTCGTTGGAGACCATTTACTCTGTTACCCACACTAATCCATCATTTGATGTTTAACTAACTAATTAACCATCACGCCGTCTCTCCGAAGGGGTAGGCAGAAATAATGAACTGCCACACTTTAACCGATGCGGCACTCCATCCTTCTCTTTCGCACCTGCGAGAGACACGGTGTGATGGGTTGCGAACCTCATCGCCACCAATAGGCATCTCCCGCAAAATTTGAAGTTTATATTTCAAAATATTTTAAAATCGACTTCTACAAATGCATTTGTTGGTAGATTATTTTGTATTAAAATTTGGGCCTCTTCTAGAATGGTTCTCCTGTGTTCCATTTCCTCTCTTATTTTATCTATCGCACATTTTATATAGCCGTTGAAGAGTACAGGGAAAATAGAGTAGCCCTGTCTCAACCCTTATCTTTTCCTTGCTTCCTTCTTATCCTTGCCCAGTCTGAGAATGTCGGCTTCCTTATACTCGTATATCGCTTGGATAATTCGCTTGTCTATGTGTTTCACTCTAATTCTGTCCATCATCCCGATATATTTTTAAGCTTGTGAAATCCCACCATGAATCAGATTATAAAGATCAAATCCTCATTATGGAAGTCTGATTGGACAACACACATACGACAAATTACAAATGTCAAATGTTTATAATTCCTTATGTTATCTAAGCCAAAACACGTGGGAAGGAGAGCCGGGACAAGCAAAAGGATCACATCAGTTAAGAACAGATTTGAATAAAAGGAGAAAACATATTAAACTTTAGTACACTACCTACGATATCCTTAGAAATACAGATAATAAATTTTCATTGCACTATGACTTTTTATTACGTACGTATTTCAAAATCTGAATATGGAAAGTATATTAATACTAAATTACGAATAATGCATCACTTGCTATTACGTTATATCTCAAGGTTTATCGTTCAAAATTATCTACACTCGAATTAATAAAGTAGCTTATTATAACTGTACAATCAAAGTATGACAAATTTTAATCTTAAATTGTCCCAGTACCGTTAATGTAAAAAAAACACTGTAGTACCTATGCATAATCGAAAGCCATAGGGTGCCACATAGTGCAACAAGTTTCTTAATTCCATTTTCAAATTATTGATTCGTTTTTTTTTCAGAATATTATTTACTTCAAATTTTACGTTGACGACCTTCGTGGTCGAGTGGTAGGTGCATTGATTGCCACCCCGAAGGTTCCGGGTTCGATTCCCGGCGAGGGTAGTGTGATTGTCACACTGTCTATGGTCTGGTGTAGAATTCACGTGACAATAAAATGGCGATAGATTAGCTACCTATCACATGTAACGAGAATCACTATGATAGCTATAATAATACCCTTTGCATCGATTTGGCTCATGTTGTAATGATGTGAAGAGCGATTCAACGAAATAATAATAATAATATATAAAAGACTAAAAAGACTAAAAACGTGAAAATTCTCCTTGAACATAAAAAAAACAATTGTTTTATTTTTTATATCTGTGAGCCATAAAGTCTTAAATGAACTTTTAACCGAAATGAGTTATGCACATTTGCACATATTATGTTTTCATCGACACATTATCCGGAATATAACAAAATATATCCAGCACATACTATACAATATAGTAAGAAATAACCGTTAAGACAGATTGCCCTTGATACACTTAAAACACCATGAAAATCTGTCAGTTTTGATAAAACTCATTTTGACCTAAAATTACTTAAGGCTTTATAGTTTGCAGGTACAGAATTTTGCGTGACGTCATAATTTACGTGAAAAAAGTTTTGAATTAACTGGAATCAGCTGTTTCTCATCTATTTATTTTTTTTTTTTTTTCATATGCAGCCTATTTGTTTGTCAGTTGCTGATAAAATGACTTTTTAATTTTTTTTTGTCTAAATTCTTTCTACTTAACTTGTAGTAGCGTTACGTAATATTTAATGAAAAATTGTATTAGAGCATGCCAATATGCATTGTGTAGCTAAATTGCGAACACTTCCTTACTGTCCTTAATAAGTTATTATAATGTCTGAATTAACTGTCAACAGCAGTGTTTTCCAAACTTTTTTTCAATGGCACACCTAAATCTTTCTTAAAAAAAATTACCCCTATTTAAAAATAATATAATATTATTCACCGAAGAAGCTTACATTATATTATAGGTTTTATGATTTAATCATTAGGAAATTGTTTAAGAAATACAGTAATTGAATTTTCAGAACATATAATGGAGAACTAAAATTCAAGGAAATATATTGTATTATTATTTTTCTTTGCCAGCCTTCTTCCCTCCACTGCCTCTTCCAATTTCCTCCACTCGTCTCTATCCTGCCCCCTTTGTATCAAAGATTTTTCAACCCTTTTGACAATATCATCGGTCCATCTCATCGGTGGCCTTCCGACACTTCGCCTATTTGCCCATGGTATCCAACTGAGTCTCATGGTCTCATGGTCTCCAACTGAGTCTTATGGTCTCCAATTATTAATAATTTAAATTTATTTAAAAAATTAAAATTATTTTTATTAATAATATTTTTTTAATCTGAAAATGGATTTTATGTTAGGTTTCAATTTAGTTAGCTTATATTTCAAGTCTATTTGTGTTATCTTCTTCTTCTTCTTTTTGTCCTGTCACACCTCCGTGGTGCATAGGGCCTCAAGGAACCTATTTGTGTTATATTCAGACATTTTTTTTAGCAGCAAATGATTTTTGGCACCATATCCACATTCAGTTAAATACGTATATTGAAATAGTAATATTATTGTATTGTACAATACATACATATTTTTTGGAAGGAAATCACGGATACGAACATGACGGACAAAAGTTACATAAAGTGGATGTTTACCCTGCTCGAGTAGCGAATTAGAAACGACATACGGCTATCTTAAACTCTGGACGAGCCCATTTTCACATTGCTCCTCTTAACAATCAAATCCCTCCCCCTTGTAGGTGTGAGCCACACTTTAAGAAACATTGGTCTACAGTGTCCATACATTGCGCTCAGCGGGCGATCGCGTTAAAAGTGTGATTAAATTAAAACGAATATGTATAATAAGAAATCAATTGTGGCAAGCTGCTACTTTGAATAATACTAGTCCATTTACTTTAGTAAGTAGCAGGATACAGGTATACATTATAATGTTTACTCTCATCAAATTTGAAATAGTAAATATGATCAATTATATTATAATAAAGTTAATATATAAAATTATATTAAAATATGTATACATTATTTATTATAAAAAGTTGTACACAAGCAGCGTGAGTGGAAAAAGAAGCCGAGGACGACCGAGGAAAACATGGCATGACCAAATTAATCAATTACTGAAAGGCGGCCACATTCGAAGTCTGAATAATCGACGTGCGTGCAAGGTAGGGGAAACCGAGAGGTATGCCAGGACAGAGCATTGTGACGATCCATCCTCTCTGCCTACCCCTCCGGGGAAATGGCGTGATGGTTAGTTAGTTAGTTATTGAACAATAATTAAATCATCATCAGCCTTTCGTCGTCCAGTGCTGAACATGGGTCTCTCTTCCCGACTTCCACAACTCTCTAACTCTCGCCGCTCTGTGCCATTGACCTCCTGCCACTCTCTTGATGTCATCAGACCATCTGGTTTGTGGTCTTCCCTATGGCCGGTTCTCGGTCTCCACTCCAGGGTGCGTCTTGTCCATCGATTATCCGTTGTTCTCGCTATATGGCCGGCCCAATTCCACTTTAACGAAGCTATTTTACACGTTATGGTTATCTCCGCCAAACTTGGCCGTATGTCCCAGATGTATATACGCATCAACTCTTTCGATGATCCTTCCCTCCACTGTCACTGGTTGTAGGCGCTCTAAAGTACACATAATTTTTGTTTTGGAGTAGTTCATTTTCATACCCACAGAGCTCGAAAGCATCATTGACATCATTGAGCATCAATTGCAATTCTCTTTCGTCCTTTGCAAATAGGATGATAGGACGATATCGTTATATTTGCAAATAATAATAATAACATATAGGGTAAAACTACTGACTACAAGACAGCTGACTTGGAGACCATGGACGGCAAAGAGAAGTGCAGGGCGACTGCGACACGTCGGAATAACTTGGATGCAGTCTGCACAGGACAGAGTGATATAGAAGCGAATGGAGGAGGCCTTTGTCCAGGAGTGAACGGGAATAGGCTGAGGAAGAAGAGATAGGATAAAAAAGCAAGAGTAGACACGGTCAGGATCAAACAAGATTTTTGAATTTCCGAAATGACAACGCTGAGGAAGATAGCAGGCAAGACACTAAGAGATATATGTGAGGCTGGGAATATTAAAATATGGTGAAGGCAGCAAAGGAGGGACTGGTACGGTCATGTTCAAAGAATGGATACCATTAGACTCCCCTACATTGCACTGCATAATCCGGCTCACGGAAATCTTCCTCATGGAAGACTTCCTAAAAGATGGAAGGGTAGCCGGGAATCCACTTCACAGCAATGAAGAAGAAGAAGATGAAGATATATCATATTGTAATATAGAGATTAACATTCCGTTAGTGGGTGTAGAGTATATAAAAAACTGATCAATTCTTAGCATTCCGTTATGTCTACGGCATTCGTTTTGTTGTCATGTTTTTAAAGGAATTATCTTTTGACAAATGAGATCTGAAGGAGACATAAAAAAATACCTCAACATATATGGATATAACCCAGCTTATATGTTGACTGTAATTTTTCAATGTTACTTAATATTTTTCAATCAAATAACATCATAAAAATCCCAGATTAAAAAATAACTGTTTTTTCGTAAATAAATATATTAAGATTTATTCATGTATACTTTACCGGTTTTGCGGTTTGAATCTGAATTTTTTTTTAAATATGAGTTATTTTAAATATTAGGTATTAAAAAAATATGGAACAATGTTTCATTTTTTATATTTGTACACAACACACACTTTATTACAAAAATACAAAATTTAAAAACAAACTTGTTTCGGACACAGAAGCCCTTCCATCCGTGATATATGGTAAATATCACTGATGAAGGGCGTCTGTTTCCGAAACATGTGTGTCTCTTAATTTTTATTTTTATAATGATGTGTATGTTCTGTACAAAGTTAAAACCAGAAACATTGTTCAATGAATCCACAATACAAAGTTATGTCGAATATAGAAGAAATAAAATAAATATGGATTTTTTTTTTTTTTTAATAATTAAGTTATGATTTTTGAGGGTTAAAATGGTTGTTAACCTAAAATGAAAAGATAATAATTGTTAGCGTATGAAAAGCAATTTTTATTGTCTCCCAATTGAAGTAACCCGATCAAGAGAGGCATTTATTAAGTACTACGTTTATTATTCATTTACCAAATACTCGTACATGGTTTAATACCTCCCAACTGGGGTAACGCGTTCTAGGGAGGCATTTTTCTCACTCTATATAATTTCAATATATAAATTACAAATTAATGAACAAGGGGAGCAATATATATCTTTAAAGTGTTTAACTTAAAATTAATTGTCTTATAGAATATATTATTACACTATTTAAAACTAATTACTTGTTTTTAAAAAGTAAACTACATTCAAGCCGTAATTTTTTTAATGTCTCCGAAGTAACACGTTTTTTGTAATTGTGCATTGTCATTTTTAGTGGGTCGTTTATAGTTTTGTTTATTATATTGTATAGTTTGGGTCCAAGATGTAGTAGAAATGTCTTTGTGTATAAGAAGTTTTAGTTTTTGGCACAGAATGGTTATGTTTGTTGCGTGTGTTATACGTTTGTTATCCTTTTATGTGTCTGTCGGTGTCCTTGTGATAGTGCACGACTAAATTTCTTATACGAGTATCTAGTTGAATTATGTCCGGTACTTGAAATTCATCGTATAGTTGGTCTGAGGGGTAACGATAAGTTTTGTTCTTAATCACTCTAATTATTGTCTTATGGGCAACAATAACTGGGTTGAGTGTAGTTATTGTAGTTCCTCCTCATCCAATTAAACCGTAGTTTATGATAGATTGGACGAATGCATAAAATATTGTTTTAAGTGTGGCTGTCGGTAATATAATTCTAATATCTAAAAAATGTAAATAAGGCTTCTGATTCTCTTGGAGACTGCTTCAATTTGGTCTGTCCATCTAAGATGATCGTCTAAATGGATTCCCAGGCATTTGCAGTTATTATTATTACATGTATGTATAATGAGATTATTTTTCCCTAATGGTTGTCATCTTTTGTCAATAGTTGAAGTTAAGTAAGTCGTTTTGTTTGTATTTAAAGTCAAAAGATTATTGTCCAAGCAGTATTTCACAGTTTTGAGTCATTTAGTTGCCTTCCTGAATGCTTTACCTATAATAATACAATCATTATAAAATAAACGATTATTATAAAATATACTGACAAGCTACATTTAACTTATCCTAAGTAATTTTCAACTCAAAACATATGTGTAACAATTTCAAATAATTTATTTAATTCAAACTCAATCGCTTCAAGACTTTTATTAATATTTAATAATTCATGTTTTTCCAATTACTGTGAAATATTATTAATATTAAATGTATTTATAATCATAGCATGCACCGTTTCTGCCTTGCGTGACGTCGGTACACTAGTAATTGATTTTATATTTATTCTTCCAGTATTTTTCCTCATTCTTCGGTCGGGCGTCTATCTGTAATATTTTTTGTATTATCCAGATCTTCCAAAATGTGTTAAATTAAATTAAGATCTAGACTCTGGGCAGGCCGATCTAACAAAGCAAATACTCCAGTTAAATTTTTGATTAAAAAATCAAATACGTATTTTTTTCTGTGTGCCCCAAACACACAGAAAAATTCGTCGTAAAATTCGAAAGTAGAATAAAGGCAGTAGAAATGAGATCTCTTAGACGAATGTGTGCATACTCTGTGTATTATAGAGTGTCGAATGAAAATATAAGAAGTGAATGCGGTGCGAATGATGGTGTTATAACAAAATAATGAAAGGATCATTAAGATGGGTTGGACACATGGAAAGAATGAATGAAGAAAGAATCATCAAATAAATCATATATTGAATGTCGGCCACGTGAGGAGTTATCGATGCGCGTGCATAACATGATGTATGAATGCTGAGGAAGCGAGAGAAATGTGTCAGGAAAAAGGTGTGGCAGTTCATTTTTTCTGCCTACCCCTTCGGGGAAACGGCGTGATGGTTAGTGAGTTATATATGAGAACCGAATTTTGACTACCTTAATTGTTTATCAATCAAAAAGTTTTAGAAACGTTTAATAAAGTTTGTAGACTCGTTTCAGTTGTGACCCAACACTTTTCGATGCACAAATTTTATCAATAAATTGACACAGATTCGTCACTAATATACTAGAAGGAATAGAGTTATGTCTAAGGGTAGGGGTCAATTTTAAATAATAAGGATTAAGGGAGGAAAAGGGGAATGCAAAGTGTTATTCTATTTATTCAAATGTGAATCCACAGCAAATATAAAATAAATTTGTAAACTCCTTAAAAGTAATTTAAAAAAATACGACTCGGTGTCTATTTTGCGTGTGACCGTTCGAAGACTTATTCACAGCAGTGTACATAGTGCGCAGAAGTTCTGTAGGTTGTCTTAAAATTCTGATCCCGACTTAATGTCGCTGCCTCGCTTTCAGCTTATAGTGGGAGAGTAATCACCCTGACCTTGTCATCTGTCAGAATCGCTCTGGAATGCTAAGTTTCTGCAATTTTAATGCTCAAGCTATAAACAGGCAACTCACACATGCGTCATTAATGACGTTTAATTTCCATTGAGCAAATTATGGAAAACGTCTGCCATATACTCTTGAAGTTGGTAAAATCATTAAAATTTTACGATAAATATGGTTTTGGTTTATATTTTTCCATAAAGTACTAATTAATTGAAAAAGTAAGCATTAATTAAAATTCCTTACTTAATATTAATATTTTTAATAGCGCAACTTTAATTAGCTGTTATATAGGTTAACCCTAAATGCATCGCTAATTGTTTCATTTTATTAATGAAATAAAATCAACAGATATTTAAATTTTGATATCAAATCCACTGATAGGATTATAAATTATATTACCCTACTACTTTTGCGGAATCAAATATCCTTTACAAATTTAAACGCATAGATTAATATACTTGTTACATTTTTCATCGTATACTGGTAAGAAACATTTGATTTGATTTAAACTATTGTAACGAAATTTAAAAAAAAAATTGGGGTTGTTATACTGCCCTGATGTAACTTGGGTCCAAGCGAAACTAGTTAGTATCAATTATAATAACCATACCGTGGTTAAATATTTTATGTCTATAGTTTTTTTTTTAAATAATTTGATGTCCAGATGTAGTTAGGTATAAAAGCAAGATCACAGGAATATTAAACATACAATTATTATTTAATTATACATAATATTGGTATGTTTGTATTATACGAGTATATTTTAAAGTGCTTAAGCAAGAATTTAAATAAATTTAAAGTACTTATATCCATAGAGCACAAATAATACGTTTTGTTTTGATAATTGAGCTGTTTCTGGTTAAAACGATTTTTTTTAATTACCTATATGTCAGGAGCTAAACAATTGTTGCATATGGTTTCATACACAATGAAGTAAAGCTCTATATGAAATATAATATTTAACGAACTAACTTACCATCACGCCGTCACCCCGAAGGGGTAGGCAGAAAGACTGGACTGCCACACTTTTCTTTCCTGACATATTTCTCTCGCTTCCTCAACAAACATCGTGTCAAGCACGCCCGTCGATTTCTCTGACTCCTCACATGGCCGACATTCAATATTTGATTTATTTTTGCCGCGTTTTCCTCGGTCTTCCTCTATTAATATTGTAGTATATTTAAAATTATTATAATATTTAATATTGGAAGAAACTATGTATGTTTTTAAGATTTGCAGAATATTTTATGGTTTTGATATTTTTCACATTGCTGTCATTTTAACTGCACATTGATAATGACTAGCAAGTTGATTCCATTAAATATCATAAAACTGACATTTACATCGTTATTAAATTTTTGTAATTTGTGTTAGAATTACAATAATAAAAAAATGGTGGGATTTTGGTTGTTTCTCTATCAAAATGTTCCTAGTCAAATATTTGATTAAGAACCGCCGTAAATAAACGTTTTGTATGAAATGTTTATTCGCAGTTCGCAGCCGAGCGTAAAGGCCATGAAATATTCATGTTTCGTTGTTTAATGCATTTGTACCGAGAGCGACAGAAGTCAATAACTGGATTAACCGGCGGATTTATTTAGAACTCCGATAATAAACGAGGATTTATGGTGTCTGATTCACACGGACCGAAGAATGGAAACGAGACATTGTTCGCAGCCTGCACTTTGCATTCGAATAACTTGAATATGTACAGCATATTCTATAATTTCGCGCCTTATCTTTGTTATCGTAATATCAATCTAATATTAATTTTCACGTGTAAGATTTTAAAATAAACTAACTACCCATCACGCCGTCTCACCGATAGGGAAGGCAGAAAGAATGGACTTCCACACTGTTCTTTCCTGACATATTTCTCTCGATTCATCAACATTAATCAACAATTTAATAACGGATAAAACGTCAGTTTTAAGATATTTTGTGGAAGTTACTTGATTCAACTTGTTAGGTCATTTTCAAATGGTCATTTAAAATGACATAGCAATGTGAAAATTGTTACTATCGTAAAACATAATGCAACTCCTAAAAAACAGCAGTTTCCAAAGTTTTTAATTTATCGTTTCATGCACGCACGTCGATTTCTCCGACTCCTCGCGTGGCTAACATTTAATATTTGATTGATTTGATCAACCATGTTTTCCTCGGTCTTCTTTTAGTTCTAATTCCGTTTGCACTATAAGCTGGGTTTTAAATAATTAAAACTAAATAAATAAATAAAATTATAATACATATTTATAGTTATTCTTCTATAATATATTAATTTTGATTAGTCTGGCGCCGATCCACCGAAACCGGTTCAATCTGAAGAACATGATTAATAAAACTTAATTAATTTTAATTATTTACAATGAACTTCTACTAAGAAAATTTAATTAACAAACAGGTTTTTCTTCTATATTAGCCAACACTTTATGTTGTGATTTTTTCTTCTTCTTCTTCTTAAAATATGCCTTGTGGCCTGTTTCTTAAGAATGATTGGCCTCCTGCGAAGTTGATTCCCAACTGTCCATTCATCTTTTTTGCGGTCTACCCGGGGGTCGTCTACCTTGGGGTGGGCTGTGAAACACAATGTAAGGGGTTGAATCCTTTTTGTTCACGTTTCTCATCAATTGAATTCCCATTTGAAAAAGTTTTAATTTTTACTTTACACAATTTTCAAAATATTGTACATCACTATAATTTTTTTTTAAAATTAAATAGCAAATTTTCAGTCATGTTCACGTTTCTCGTCTCAAGTACATTTATTTATTAATCCTTCTTTCTAATAATCCATATACCTGTACTCTTAATTTTATTATTAACTTTCTCTCGTTAATAATCTTAATACCTGTATATACGAGTATTTTAATAGTGTCCTTTCTTTAATATTCTATATACCTGTATTCTTATTTATAACACTGTCTCTACAAAGATAATCTACAAAGATACCTGTATTCTTAAGAGTGATCACAGTCTTAACTCGTCTTAGGTTTATTTTTTAGCGTTATCTTAAAATGCTCTTAGATTTAAGTAAGCTGTCTGTATAAAAAAACTTTTAAAATTTATTCTATTTGTCAATTTCTTTTTTATATACTGTGTATACGACACTAACTTAAAAAAAAAAATATCAGACATATTTCGGACAACCCGGTCCTTCCTCAGTGATATTATAAAGATATTTAAAATATTATAAAATTAACTTATTGAAAGTTAAGGCATGAACACTGTGGATTGTGTATTTTGATATTTTTTTTATTAAAAAAGTGGTCTAAACAATGTTTAATTAATTCCCAAAGTAGATTATTATAAAATTGTTTACTAATACGCTCAAATTTGACAGATGTTATAAGGATTTATTTTGGAACGTTTATGCTATTGTTATAACAAATATTATGAATCAATTTACAATTTAAAATATTAATTTAAAGTTCTTATGGGGGTTCAGGTTATTACTTACAACAAAGGAAATAAATGAAAGATTGGACTTGACGCTAAATTTATTTGATTATTTATAATACGAGTATTTTCTTTATTTTTTATTGTTTTTTCACATATCAAAGTTATATTTCTATTATTATTAACATGCTAAAATTTCCGTCTTTCACTAATAAATAAATAAAAAATATTATATAAATCTTCTTATTACCCAGAAATCGGGCTTCAGAATCTGACTATCGGCTATAATGAACAAACTTCGGCATTGTATAGCGTCATCTCTGCTACTACTATTTTACGTTACTGATTTATTGTTTTGATATTTTTATAAGATAAACCATTGCATTATCTACTTAAATCTTATTAGAAATAACAAAAAAAACTATTTGTCTAATCATGTTGGAATATCCGCCCAGACCTGGGATCGTTTAATGACCCGTGCTTTACGATTTGTTACAGATACGCGCATTTATTGACGGTATCATTCTGATAAATCTAATATGTTTCACCGTCTACAAATTGTTTCTGCAGAACCGATCTCATCAGCGTTCTTTTGAACATAATGTTATTTTTACAATAATAAAACGCTATCTATTGCTTCTTGAATAATGGCATAACGCTCCATATTAATTATTTAATATCAAGAAAAACATAAGAAATAAACCTCAAGCACAAAATTGTTTTTGGATTCTATTCATATTTTTAATTTGATTTAAAAAATATATAAAAATAAAAAAAGAATAATAAAAATATAATAAAATAAAACAAAATTCATGTCAGAAGCCGGAAGAATCGACGTGTGTGTATGACTCGATGTATGAATGTGGAGGAGCTAGAGAGGTATGCAAGGATAGAGTAGTGTGGCGGTCCATTCTCTCTGCCTACCCCTGCGGGGAAACGGCGTGATGGTTTGTTGTTGTTGTTGTTCATATTTTTATTTATTAATCAAAATATTATGCGTAGACAACATTTTATCCATATCGTGGTATCCTCTTTGACCATCGCGATGTTTCGGAGATCATTGAAGACTTCATATTCAGGGTACACGTCTGTCGAAGGGGATACCACGAGATACAGACGGACTCACTAACTTCGTCAGATTTATACTAAAAATGTACACATCAGAGGCGATAGAATTAAACGCTCTTCGTACTCCCATCAACAAAGGCAGGTTGAATCCTGAGTTACCAAATGTAAAGCAGTTGATACCGGCGTTGGCGCAGGTATATAATATAACTATTTGTTCCAGAACGTATGGGTCCTGTATATAGCCCAGATCTAATTAGAAAAATAATAATTGACACTGTGGACCCTTCTTTCCTTAGTTCAAGGGAATAATACTCTAGCAGTTGGCGTTGACGAACGTATATATAATATATAAGAATATAACTATTTGTTCCAGAACGTATTGGTCTTCTATAGACCTCATGTTCAATTTGAAAAAAATATGACACTATGGACTCTTCCTTTCTTGGTTCAAGGAAATTGCGGTGAGGAAAGGAGGGTCCACAGTGTCAGATTTTTTTCAAATTGAATCTTGGCTCTATAGAGGATTCATATGTTCTGGAACAGATAGGTATATGGTCCAGTTAAATTAGCATTTTACCTCGAAATGGAAGATAGCAAGCTGGAAACACCTTCATTTTAGCGTTCTAGTCTCAAAAATCATATAAAATTTAGTGACTGGGTCGTAAGTTATTTAAGGTTAAAGGTCACAAAAATAGGTTTTTCGCAATTATCTAGGTTTCTATAGCTCAATGATGTTAACCTTTCAATAAAAGTAGTAGAAAATTAAATTTGGACAAATTTTGTTTCGAATATTTTTTCATGCGCTCAACCGTTTTTGAGATAGAGGGCGGAGAAAGCGCAGCACTCAGCCATACGTACTGTAATGCAATGTCAACTGTGAATCTCACTGATTAATACTCTGTACAAAGTTATTAAATCATTCAAATATCCGGCTTGTTATCTCGCATTTAGAGATGGACCCTTTTTTTGCTAATTTGAATATAATATACCTGCTTCAACGCCGACTTCATGTTCTTCTTCTTCTTCTTATATTTATTTCATGTTTTTTGGGCTGTTACTCCCTGTGTCAAGTTCCTCTTGAGAAATGAACTGTCAGCTGTCCTTCCTAAGTTTGGTCGTTGTCCTTCGTAATTTTTTTTATCTGAGGCTTTATAAGTAAGTCCGTGAAGAATTAATTAATGGACAGGTTGCTAATCTTACCTTTAATCCCTTCTCATTTATATCAGGGCTTGCAACCCTAGGATACCCAGACAATATGTCGAATTGATTTTATAAAACCGTACCTTTCATTACACGAATAAAACTTTTGCTCGATATATTAAAATATATTATAAGTGTTCAGTCTAGTTAGAAGTAAGTCTTGCTTCCTATACATTATCTTTAAAAAAAAACGTAAGTGAAACGAGTAGGAGACACAAGATCAGACTGCATTCTTTTCTCACAATTTGACCATTTGTTTTTTTTTACATTCAATCAATTATTTTTTGTCGCTTGTACACGGCAATGACATGAAACATTACCGACACTTTTTGTACTCCAATTCCTTATTTGATTGATATCTCCAAGTATAAAGCCTTTACAGAATAATGCGTGTTACATTTAGTTAATTTTCAATACTCCATTTCGGAGTAGGTACATAAGATTCACTTTTCTAATAACAAATTTAAACGAGATTATCTAACCATATTAATTATTTATTCTATATTCGCCATACTTTGTGTTGTAGGTGCTTTATTTCTCTTTTTTACATACTTTGTATATATAATATAACACTTACATTTAAAAAAAAATTACATAGACATGTTTCGGACAACATGTCTACGAGTATGTAATTTTTTTTAAACAAATATTCAATTCAATTTAATTTTTAAAATAATAATTTAAAGTTCTTATTGGGGTTCAGGTTATTACTTACAACAAAGAAAACAAATCAAATATTGGACTTGGCGTTAATTAAATGTTAAATAAAAAAAGAAAAAGAGACATATTAATTATAATGAATTAAATTGTTTTTTTTTTGTAAATTATTTTGTTTTATGTAACAATTGATAAGCTGATTTTGGGATCAATAAACTTCTTTTTAATATTACGAGTATTATTTCTGTATTCCAAATATCATAATTTTTACTTGTTTTTTTTTAAATAAATTACACTTTTTCTAATATTGATTTGAGAAAAACAATACGGAATTAGTTATTTAAATCATATTTATTAATGAAGACTTTATAAACCGTTGTCTTTTAAAATAGTAAAAGCCGCTACCAACGGGACTTGAACTAGAAGGACACTCTAAAAACTTATGATCTCGAATTCCTTTCCTACTAGTAGCATTGTTGACCATTTTCATGATTGGTGAAATAACTTTTCTTTGTCGTGTTTCCTAAACTTTTTTTTTATAATCACAAAAAAAAATACCTTAACAAAAGCTATCCCCATAAAACTGGATGTCTTTGAAATGTGGATCAATCGTAGAATGTTAAAAATATCAGGAACATAAAAAGTACATAACGAAGTTCTGCAGGGAACAAAGAAAAAAAATTCATGTCCATAAAGCGCGAGAAACTAGACTAATTTCAGCACGTTATGAGAAACGAAAAACGGAGAAAGTGATGCAAGTGATCAATTGTGAAATAAAAGAAAACGTAGTATCAGGGGAAAAATAACATCCTGACTGAAAACCTTCGAGTATGGGGTTTAGTTGTAGCACTACATCCCTGTCAAGAGCTGCTGCATTTAACATAAAAATAGCCATGATTATGTAACCTTCGATAGGAGAGGAACAAGAAGTAGAAGTATTAGATCAAATATTACATTTATTCAGTTATTGTGATCGTTTTTGTTAAAAATTCCGACACACACTCGAAGCTAAAAATAATTCATCGGAAAAATAATTTGTAAAAACTTTTAGTTAATACCAAAAGTTGATTTAATGGTCAATCACACTCGCTTAACAATCTACATATTATCTTTACGATCAACATGTTTACAGATTACTTTTATTGTTCTATGCAAGCCCCGGTGGCTGGGTCTTACATAAAACATTTCAACATTTTTATTTCCGATTACAGAGAATTATTGTCAAACGTGTATTTATCAATATAAATAAGTCACTGTACCGTGTCGGGGCAAGTCGGCTTAGAGCCGTTAAGTTTTCGGTATCAATTTCCATATTCTTTTTTTGCTAGCAACAAATGAATGAAACTTCGAACTTAAATTAAACCAATTCGAATTGTGGTTTGACAATTTGAATTAAAATAACCTATTTTAATAATATACAGTATAATAACGTCGTAGAATTCAATATGTATAGCATCGTAGCGTCTTTGAAATATTGCGTTATGGTAATCTTTGGTCGTACAAATACTCATGGTGACACATTTAGTGTTTCTAATACATTATATCTAAGACAGTCTTGAATGTTGGTTTATCTTCAATTGTGGTCTAGGGGACAGAACGCTTGACTCCTAATCTAGAGGACTTGGGTTCGAGCCTGGGGATGACACGATTTCCTCTTCATACTAACGAACTAACTAACCATGACGCGATTTCCGTGGAGGGGTAGTCAGAGAGAACGGACGACCACACTGTTTTATCCTCATAACTTTCGCGTCTCTTCTAATTGTACATTCCTTTATAATAATAAAAATAATTTTTTTTGTTCAAATTGAAAATTATATAAACAATTCTAACACAATTCACTTTATATATCATATTTCACTTATTTTTTCACACTTTATATATCATATTTCACTTATTTTTTCGACGTAAAATTCTGTGTACTTGTATAATTATATACGTACTGAACCAGTCCATTTCTCTATTACCAAATGTAAATATTTTAATACTTATACAAAACAGAACTTAAATAGTCCATTGTTTTGGCCGAAACACTATGATATTTTAACATTTTATAACTGTTAATTCAAAAACTTTGTTATATATCACAAATTGTATTTATTTTTCGTATTTATTTTATGTATTTATTGTCGTAAAGTAAAATAAATACAATTTGTGATATAGAACAAAGTTTTTGAATTAACAGTTATAAAACAGAACTTATATATTTAAATTGATTGTGGAGTTCTGCGTATTAATACCTTCTGTTTACTGTGTGCTCTCTTGTGTTGAAGCGAACCTTGAATCACCAGGAGGCATTCAGAGCCAAGCTAGTGTTTTTAGTGGAATTCCTAATTATTGCAAGTCAGTTACGACGAAAGAATATTATTAAAGACATACGAGAAAGAGTAATGAATCCACCGAAGTGGCGGCAGTCTCCGTTGGGAATTCGTATTGCTGCGGGAGACAGGCCCGACGTCCTCGTAAATGGCGCCCAGACATTTATTTCTGACATTTATTCGAATCTTCGAACAAAACATTACGTTTACAAGGTAAAACTATTGCTGTACTGAAACAATATCCATAATTAATATGAATGTAAACGTCTGTCTTCTAGGAGTTTTATTATATTTTAGATGGAATGACATGTTTCGCCCTTTCTAAAGTATTTTCAAATGTCTTATCTATATAAAATTTAAAAAAACTCCTGGAATACAGGTTTTCATTTGTATTAATTATTTAATATGGAATTTTACATCATTATTCAAGAAACAATAAATCCATTCTACATTTGTTTTGATAAGTGGATGTTTGAGAGTAACGCTCATATGAAACATGTACGTGAATATTATTATACAGGTATAATATAAAATGTTTTAATTAAACTTTAAAAAATAGGTCTAAAATGAGGATTAATGAAGTATGTTCCATACTTTTGATACAAAGTTTTTACTGTATACTCGTATACTCGTATATGATTTCTTCAAAATCATCGAAAAACTTTGAGTTTAAAAAATGTTCTAAACATTGGATAATATAAGTTTTCTTATATCGTATTTTGTGTGAATGGCAGTTTTTATTAATGTAATAAAAAATCTAGAACATTAATATTTTCATCAATATTTTATATTGAGTTCTACATCGCTGTACAAGAAACAATCTATTTAGACATTAATACCCTGGATTGCCACATTTTCATAAAATCAAATCTCGGTTTTTCATCACTTTTGTGATGTATATCGACCTGTTTCGAAGATAAGCTATTTCCTTCAGGATGTGGAAATTTGGTTGGGCAAAACAATTTAATGACTTCTAGAGAATTCTTCTAGAGATGTAAGTATTTTAGATATATGAATCGAAATAAATAAATCATTTAAAGTGGAAAATCGGCGATTAGTTTATCTTTTTCTCAAAGTGCCATGTCAGGTCCCTTCGACATTGGCTATCACTCTGGCGTAGGCTTCTCTGTCCTGCGCTATCCGGAAAAACTCCGCTATCCTCTTAATTCTGGTCCACTCTTTAGTGTTTTCCAGCCAGGACATCTGGGTTTTTCGCACACCGCGCCTACTTTCTATCTTCCCTTTCATTAAGAGGTGTAGCAGGCCGTATATATCGTTGCGGAGAATGTGTCCCAAATATGCCATCTTTCTGGTTTTTATGTTATATTAGACAACAATTATTCTTCTTCTCTAGCTGTAGGTAATACTTCATTGTTGGTGACCATGTCAGTTCATGGTATCCGCAACATTCTTTGATGGAACCACATTTCAAATGCATCTATATAGTTCAATGTGGTCACTTTGAGATTCCAGGTATAGACTCCCTAAAGTATGTTAATATGGACCAAGTATAGTTTATAAAAAGTTCAAATTATCGTATTTAATGGATATTTTATCCTTTTCTTCTTCTTCTTTTTCTGTTTTACTTAGGACTGTGTCCTGTTATTTCTCGGCTCCTGTTCCTGGGATGCAGATGTCCAACTGTCTCGCCATATTTTAGGTGGTCTTCCTGGAGGTCGATTTTCTGTTGGTACTTTATTTGCGGTTATATTTATCACTCTTTCAGAACATGCTCTTTCCACATGATCTCTCCAGTAGCGTCTTCTTAGTCTTCCCCATTGCACGACATCTTCTACATTGCAGATCTTTCTTATTTCAGAATTTATTATTCTGTCTCGGAGTGTCGTTTCCGCAACGGATCAGAGAGTCTTCATTTCTGTGGTTCTTATGAGACTTTTTGTTCTGATGGTGTCAGCTCACGTTTCTATTCCATAAGTCATTATAGGACGTACGCATGTCTTATAGATTCGAATTTTGCTCTCCTTTATATATTATCCCGCATATTTTTATTTTTCAAACAGCATTCGTCAAGCAGCCAGCTACAATGGCGGCCCTGTTTGTTAGTTCACTTACTTTTCCTTTTCAACTATTAAATTCCTTTTCTTGGCGGCAATGCCGGCCCTGGTAGGAGGTAGCGGCCGCCCTTGGAACCACTGACCAGCGCAGCGGCCAGCGGCACCGCGCTGTATGGACTGGTACCTGATCTGACCACGCCCGCCCGTCACACTTTCGTGACGCTGCGGCGACTATTGCGGACTTGTGCTTTGTTCAGGGTTTCTAAATGGGTGACCTGCGAACAAAAATAAGAAGATGAAAATACTTTAATTCAAAAAAATTATTGGTCCGGTTGGTTCGATAAACGAAAATAAAGGTGTGTAAAAAATGTACACGTGTGTTATAAATTGTTTTTGTTTAACGTTTTGTCACAAATTAAACAATGGTGTAAAACTCCATATTAAAATATTAATATTAAGGAAAACGTCAGTTTTCTAGTAGTTTAATAATATTGTATGGGAATAACGCCGAGGGACGCCGAGGGCCCGGAAGGAGACAAATGTCCTGGCTGCGAAACGTGAGGGAGTGGACCGGCATCCGAAGTGTGGAGGAGCTGTTCCGAGCGGCGCAGGACAGGGACAGGTTCGCCGAGGTGATCGCCAACGTTGGGGGGACCCGACAGGGCACTTGAAGAAGAAGAAGAAGATATGGGAATAAATATATTAAAGTTGCAATGAGCAGAACATACAGCTAAACATAATCATAATAGAATTTTCATATGAAGCATTCCCTTTGTGGTGAGACATCATATATATTTAGATATAAAATAATGAAACCCTTTATATTTAACCACGGTATGGTTATTATATAGAGAGCTGTTGTCGAGTGTGAAAATTAGAAAGGTCTCATATTTGGGTCATGTGCTAAGGGGAGAAATATACCACCTACTTGGACTGATATTGATGGGTAAAGTGGAGGGACGTCGGGGAGTTGGTAGAAGGCAGCTGTCCTGGCTGCAAAATATCAAAGAATGGACAGGAATAACAAGAGTTCAGAACCTGTTCTAAGTTGCGCAGGATAGAGATGCCTTTGCTGCAGTGATCGCCAACGTTGGGGAACCTGACACGGCACCGAAAGAAGAATATGGTTATTATAATTGATGCCAACTAGTATCGCTCGGACTATCGCTATAACTAAACAAATACGCAAAATGTACTTGTACTTTTAAAAATAAATGGTGGTGAAGTCGGGGGAGTTGAGAGAGATAGAGAGAGAGAGAGAGAGAGAGAGAGAGAGAGAGAGAGAGAGAGAGAGAGAGAGAGAGAGAGAGAAATGCCAACTTATTGAAAGTAATAAATTCATTTTAGAACAAATTATTCCAATTCTTGTTTGTTAAAGCACGCTGTTTTTTTATTATTATTTTACAAGTGTGTTTTTTTTTATGAAAACGAGAAACAGCTGCTTACGAGTACTTAATATACAAATTCTTTGTTACTTATTAATAAAACTACTTTTGAGAGTTTTGGGTTCTCGATCCCTTCCCCTAAGCATGCATGACAAACGTGCAATCCAATTGACCGATTAAATTGTTGTCAGCGAGTTGCGATACATGAAGAATTCGATCGAAACTTCTATTTATTAGCCAAATATTATTGCATTTCTTTATGGTCCAGAACACACTTACAATTAAAGATTAATCAAACAGGTTTAATATTTTTTTGTTAAGCTGTTGTATTTATATAGGCAAGATTTTTTTACTCACTATAACTGCGATAAGAAGATTAGTCTTATTTGTGAACTGTTGATTCCTCGATAAAAAGCGTTTTATAATAAAATTAATAATAATAGTCAATAGAATGAACACTAAATATCGCCATGCGACATCTAGTGTCATAAAATTAAACTAAACATATTTTTCTCGGTAATATTATTTTCTTTCATCATAATTATGTCTACATCCCGCTGTGGTCCTTTGATTCGTCACCATCTCCCTCTATCCTGTATATACTCCTCCAGTCCCTGATACCTATAGTATCTAGATCCTGCAGCATTCCATTAACCCATCGAAGTTTGGGTCTACCAACGTTACGTCTACCTTGGAGCTTTATGTGAAGCATGTTCTTTGACACTCTCTTTTCACTCATTCTGTCAACGTACACAGCTAATCGCAGTCTTATGGAGTTTTGATGATTTTTTTTATTGTAGATCTCTTTGTTGTACGAATGTGAATAACTTTTTAAATATTTTCTTCTCAAATACTAGAAGAGACGTCTTATCTATTTCGTTATTTCTATTCATAATGTATTATTTAAAATATTGTTTTTATTCCATCCACAATTATTATTATTTTGGGACGAGTATAGCTAGCCTCGCTGATGTCAATAGACTGGTGATTGAAATTATATTACAATTTATTGCAAAATGGATTTCCACCAATAGATTTTAGAAAAAACTTTTTTTTTCACAGGTGTGTCATTTGACACTACAAATGTATATTTTTATTCATGATTATAATATATATTATTAACATAATTTTATTGAATACTGAGTGATCGATTTAAATGCAGAAGTACATATTTTCATTTAAAATTAGTGTAAAAATTGCAGCACCAGATTTTACTATTGTTTATATATTTGGAAATGAATCTGGTACGTGCATTTGAATCTTCTAGCATACAGAGATTATGCTCTAATGCCTCTTATGTATATTGAAAATGTGATTTAAAGTGAAAAAACAACATAATATATCGTTCCCCAAATGATAAATGTGTAAAACTTTTGATACGTGTCGAGAAAAATAAACTCAAAAGTGGAAAAAACAGTATTTTCATTCGTAAATAAAATATTCTTTAAGAAATTTCACAGTGTTGACGCTTTAAGTTTATCAAAAATAAATATGAAACTTTGTTTTATAATATATTAATATAAATTCAACGTAAGGTTAATTTAGGAATGTACGCTGTTTTTTTTATTTTTCGTTTTATTTATGAAAATATAAATCTTGGACTTGGACTTGGATCTTCTGGCTTACAGAGGTTCGGCTCTAATGGCGATTCGTACGAAACATTGATGGAATGCGATTTGGTAGTTGTTTTATGATGGGGCTAAATGTATGGCCCGGAGTGTCCCTCCGAAAGAGGGCGAGGGGGGATTTAGGGTTTATGATAAAGTCTTACATTATTGTCAAGGAATGGAAGACCAGTTAGGGTTGGGATTGTATTTATAAAAAGAGTCTGTTCCCGAAGGGAAGATAAGAGGAGCAGTGCCTGGATGGAGTTGGGGTAGGAGATAGCGTCCTGCGTGAGACCATTTTGTTTGGCGGAGTACGTAGTGGGCTTTCGGGGAGGATTTTTTTTTAGTCCTCATTGATTGCGGGAGGGGTAAAGGACTGAATGATGGTGGATAACTTGGTGGTAAAGGGTCATTATTTATAAGGAAGATGGTAATAATTTAGGTCGTGGCTAGTCGGTCAAAGATATGAAGTTGGAGTAGTGCAAGAAATAAGGGCATTTTATTTGATTACTTCGTGATTTTAATGCCTGATAAAATTACATGTTTATTGTATCTTCTGTTGTTTGATAAACGTTCTGGTTGGGTACTTTTTATTAATTTACACGAATGTGATGTAATACGAACTAAATGTTGTGCTTTACAAATGGATGAATGGCGGGTTATTAATAAACGCCTTTATCAATCCCACAGAATTATTGTGTATGAACATAAATACAAGTTATGTTCATGCAATACATTCATAAAATAAAGTCTGGTTTGGTAGAGTAAGATCCTTTTACAATAAGTAGATCAAAAATGGCAACAAGACAAAAAACTGGACCAGCATTTAAAAAAAACGTTATTAAATTAATATCGTGTTATTGTATAATTAATGGTGGCGCGAATCAATTTTGTAGTGTTTTTATTCAACGAATTAAAAGATAATCAATTAGTAGTTTCTTCTGTATTTAGGATTCTAAAATTGTATACCTAACCTGTTATTATCTACTGGCACTGTCTTACATTTATACATGTAATTCGTATCACGAGTGGGTTGAAAAAATAATACGTTCTTTACATGTTATTGTGGAAATGGGATATTTAAAAAATGAAGATATACTCCATCATCAGGTGTAACTATAACAAATATAAATTTAAAAAAATATTGAGTCATAGAATGTATTATATATCTATAAATTAAAAAAAATTGCCTTATAAAGAAAAGCAAACTTTTCTTCAATTTATTTTTTATGACATTCAAAATATTATATTATATAAAAATAATATAAATAATATTATAATATTTAACTCTTTGGTATAACTTCTTCGGCAATATTCATTTTTTGTCATTTCCATGTTTGTATCAAATTCATTATTTAAACCTTCGCCGAAGTACCTAATATTATAAAAAATCGTCTCAATTGGTTCAGTATTTGTCGAGTCTATCAGTTTCACAGCCACGAACATTACTATTTATTTGTATAGATAAACATTAATACTTAACATCAGTTTTTTCTTCGATTTACATATCAAATATAATAAATTTCAAGTACCGTATAAACACGTGTAAATTGAATGAAGTAACATGAATGCTAATTTTATGGTGTTTGTGATGTTTCAAACAGTAGCATATGAGGGTTATGCATTCCTTTGTATTTTGACTGTTCTCATTTTTGTTTAATTCGCCTTCACATTGAAAATTTAACCGCAATAAAAACATATTAAATGACCCGTGAATAATAGAACAGATAGAAATATTTTTATTGTTTCCGCTTTGTGAATTTAATTTAATTCTTGTGTACCTCTACAACTAGTTTGAGCTTATTTGTATGTATATTGTATTTCTGGATTATTATTGCAATAAATATGAAACTGTGTTTAGCCTAATAAAAATGTTAGTCCACTTTGGATTGTCATATGTGTTCATATTATATGTATACATTTGAACCTATTTTTAGATTAATATCCATCTTGAAATCAGTCTAGAATTACAATGAAAAAATAGTTATAAATAAATAATACTAATATGAAAATAATTACAAGCTTTAAAATATATAGAAACAAATAAATATAATAGACTTCGTTAAGGCGGTAGAAATTGGAAATTAATAGTAGGTATGGTCTTTTTTTTCAGAAGAACGTACACATACAAAAAGTTATTATAAAAATTATGAAAGTATAAATAAAATAAAAACGTTCATCTCATTCATCTTCAATCCTGGTTTCGCCAAATACAGAACATACGCGTTTATCGGAAGATTAAAATAATTTGTTTGGGGAGTGTTTTTGTTTTATGAAATATAAGCAAAAAAATATATATATTTAGGTATAAGAAAACTCCTGTTTTTTTCCAATTCGGAAGTGGAATAAACATTCTTTTAATTGTGGATTAATTGTATCGCAATAGAGACGAAGATGTAAATTCTTTTTGGAAATGGTGGTCGAGGCGTTTACAGGACTTATGACCTGTCATTGGTTGGGTTAAGCGATCGCTTTATGTAATACAACATTCCCCATTCCGCGCTTCTGACGACCACCACGTCTGACAATTATTTTTGAATTATTTTAATTCATAAAAATATGAATAAGATGACGGGCCATAAATACAATCAAGGGCATTTTAAGAGAAATTGTACTTATTGCTCTAGAAAAACCTAAGTAAAATTTCCCTTAAAATGCCCCCCTTGACAACCATTGTGGCATGGGAAGATCTGCTAGATGGAAGATTCCGGGTTCGATTTCCGGCAATGCCAGTGTACTTGTCACTATCTGTAAAAAAATGTTTTATATTCCGTTATTTTTTATGTTTTCCCCCTTAAATATAACGACTCTAATTATCATCAAAATAAATAAGATTGGTATTAAAATAAATTAAAGTTGTCATCGCAAACAAATACCTATCCAAAAATCTAGAATGGTAGTGCACACTGGTGTTCTTCTACCGACCCTTGTGTATGGAAGCAAAGCATGGAGCAAAATAAGGATGAAAGTAGAATAAATGCAGTAGAAATGAGACCCTTTAGACGAATGTGTGTAATAGAGTGTAATGAAAATACAAGAAGTGAATGCGGTGCGAATGATGGTGTTATGAACAAAATAATGAAAGGATCATTAAGATGGTTTGGACACATGGAAAGAATGAATGAAGAAAGAATGGTAAAAAAGTACTTGTTAACGATGTAAATTGAACCAGAAATAGAGGAAGACCGAGGAAAACGTGACACGATCAAAAAATCAAATATTGAATGTCGGCCATGTGAGGAGTCAGAGAAATCGACGCGCGTGCATGACACGATGTATGAATGTTGAGGAATCGAGAGAAATATGTCAGGAAAGAAAAGTGTGGCAGTCCATTCTTTCTGCCTACCCCTTCGGGTTGACGGCGTGATGGTTAGTTAGTTAGTTAGCTAGTTAAAATAAATTTTATTTCATCGTCATAATGGATATTAGAAAGCGTGGATTGTCCACAAAAAAATTTGGTGATACATTGGCATAATGTACTCCGATCATGATAAATTCGATGTTTAATGCATGTGAGTACGTGCATGTATTGTATGGTTATTTCTTTCGTAAAAGTCATACAGAACATATGGCAGGAACTAGTCATTATGTCTGAACGATTAATAAAATCTTAATTGCTTGAAAAATAAATAAGATGAAATATAATTTGGGTCGTGCCAAATTCTTAATTACAACGTGAGCTCCGGGGGTAGTAATTTAGAAGTATCAAAATAATTTATTGTATGTAGATGACAAAACGTAAACAGATATAACTGACCTTACCAAACCATTAATTTTAATGTTTATTTTTTATATACTTAGTATACAACACTCACTTTATTAAAAAAAAAAGAAATTAAATAACTAACATGTTTCGGACACACAAGCCCTTCATCAGTGATATTATATAAATATAAATATAAAAAATATTACAAATAAATTCACAAATGTGGTCAGATTTTAAAAATATATATTAAAAAAAATCTAACCCGAGGATTTAAATGAATAGCATTAGAATTTATTTTACGATCTTCAATATGAGTAGAAAATAGCTCTTTATCATTTTTTATAATATTTATATATAATAATATTACTGATGAAGGGCTTGTGGGTCCGAAACATGATTGGTATTTTATTTCTATATATTTTTTTAATAAAGTGAGTGTTGTATACTAAGTATATAAAAAAAATAAACATTAAACATTTACAACACAAAATTATGGCGAATATAGAAGAAATTAATTTGAATTTTATTATTTTAATCGCGATTTTATTTAAGTCTATCAAAAAAAAAAAAATGCTCAGCGAAAATCCTAGAGCGAAAACAAATATATTCAAAAAAATACTAACCCTAAGAATTTAAACGAATAGCATTAGAATCTTCAATTATGTCTTTACAATCTTTAATATAAGTAGAAAATAGCTCTTTTTCATGTAGAAGGAATCATGTCGTGTCTAGGCTCGAACCCAAGTCCCCCGGATCAGGAGTCAAGTGTTTTGTCCCCTAGACCACCCACAGTAAATCGAATAAACGAAAGATTTATAGAAAATTTATGAACACCAACAATAAAAACAAGGCGAAATATCTCACTCCCGTAAAATATGATACATCTTATCGATTTTTTTGTTTTATTTATTTTTGTTTGTAAATATTAAAAACAAATATGAACAGTTGATAATGTCCTTGCAGTGAAACTTGACCTGAATATATAAAATAACATAGTAGATAAATTCTATTACAAAAATACCGTTTTTCATAAAAACTTTATTTTTATTTATTAAAAAAAAAAATCCTATAGAAAAAACTTCCTTAAGAAATAGTTTTACTTCTTATTAATTGGTATAGTAGTTTTACATATATTGTTAAAGAAACAAATAAATCATAAAATTTTGTGCCATCTTATTTTATTAAATTAGTTCCAAAAGTAGGGTGTGCCATTAAGGCCTTTTTATAACTTAAATAAAAAACAGAATATTCAAATTTAAAATATCTTTATTGTTATTTTAAATGAAAGATAGAGGTTTTGTCATTTACGTTTTAAATATAATATCATGTAAGTGACCACCTCTTGATGCTCTACAGATGGTGTAATATAAACACAAAAAAATATCTCACTAACTTGCGTGTACGTGCATATGAATCTGTTTATATGCATTTATACATTAAATATAATATGCAGTGTGCGCACAGCTATAGCTAGGTAAATGACATTGCGCGTGGTACTTTATTTGTTCGCTACTGGAATTCCGGAGCCTTTTAACTCATCGGCGATCTTTTATTTGCGTCTACCCCATTATTTCTGCATGCGTGCGCTTAAACTACATCTGCGGTTAAATGAATCGCGCGAAAATAAATACATTATACATATTAAAATATTTAAGCGGGTATTGAACCATTATTTAATTTACTTTAACATATCCAACCAATAAGAAGACCTAACAGATACACAATTTCATATCCCACGTAAATGATACGTAATAGAAAGTAGCGATATCTATTTTTCGACTACGATTGAAAATCATTCATAACAAAACGATCTACTTAACATGTATTCGATCGATATTGATATTCACCTTTTAACTTGCCTAACCTGCATAATCGAAGGTGCGCAGGCGCAGGTCATACTCGCACCACATAGAAAGGTCAAGACCACGCAGAAGCAATATTCTTTCCAGTTCCCGCGCAACTTGTCGTGAACCTCCGCGCCCCTCCACACTACTACTTTCATCTCGTGTGTATGCGTCTCTTTCTACCACTCTCCTTTCTTCCTCCCTCCATCGCAGGAATGCCCGCGTGTTCGTACAATACCACTTCTGATTTCTGGTCTCCTGGTAGCAGATACGCAGAGCGACTGCGCAGGAATCCGCCATGGCATTTCGGCCGGCGCGCGCACTGGGAGAGAAGAACAGCCATGCGCGGTCGCGCCGCATACTTTAGATTTCTAGCTGCACGCATCGACCGCGAGGAGCGCCACCATCGTGGAACAGCTGTTTGCTCTTACTACTGTTACTATGGCAATACGTAGTACTGACATTTGCTGGTTCAAGAGGCATCTCTAGGGTTATGTTCTCCTGATATCGGATTCACTGAAGCGTTCGAAACAAATAAGTTTTTGTCATAAAAAAAACGCGCGTGCGTATACACACATACTCGTATACCATATATCGGACAAGCTCGTACAATACGTACGCATACACTGAAGAAATGGAAATTTCTACCTGTCGTGCTCGTCTTTAAATACTTTTTACCCATAAATACACAAGATAATATAATAATCATATAAAGTAATGCATGCTTGCACAATAAATGATTATTTAACCTTTTAAAATTTATTTTTAAACATATATTAGTGGTTAGTTATAATACAGTTAGTTTTTCAAATTAAATAATTGATATTGTTGAAGTATCATAGTGCTACCGTGAGTTTCTAAAATATTAAATATGTATTTATTGTTTCTTGAACAATGGTGTAAAACTTCATATTAAATAATGTATATGAAAGGAAACTTCTGTCTTCTAGAAGTTTTATTATATTTTAGATGGAATCACATGTTTCGCCTTTCTGAGGTATTATCAAAAGTCATTTGATAATACTTTAGAAGGGCGAAACATGTCATTCCATCTAAAATATATTTAAAAAAAAACTCCTAGAAAACATACGTTTTCATTCATATTAATTATTAAATATGTAGTTAAAACTATTATTCAATCGAAAATATTTCTTATTGTTTTTAAAATAGGTATGTTTGTATTTAATTTGTATTAAATAAAACGATATTTTTTAACTACTTCCACATTTGTCTTTGTTTCGAATGCGACTGGCTTCGCCAGGCCCGCTGGCATCGACAGACTGGCGATACTATTGCAAACTGTATCATTTATATATATCGTACATACAGATCAGGGGTAAAATTTACTGAATTTGAATATTGGCATTAAAGTTATTGAATTAATATTTAAAATGGACTTCCATCAAGAGATTTCAGTAAAATCATTTTATTATCTTTAAAAAAAACACGTTTGAAGGCAATAGTACGCGTAATTAAACTTTGCATTAAAGCAATCATTATTTTAGTACGTAAGCATGTACGCTTTAAGATTTTTTATAACCTGTCAAATTTAATATTTCACATCATTTTATTTTTATTCACCAGTCACGATTCAACTTTTTAAAGTTCCCTTCACACGTTCCCTTTACAAACCAACACTCCATTTCAATTCTCGTAGGTCTAAAAATTTATAATTACACGTTTCCATCGCTGTCAACAGCAACAATTCTTTCACGTAAATTGATAACTATGTATTATTAACCTAGGTTTTATACAGGGCCGTGCACACTTGATCAATATGTTATAATTATAGATATCCTTGGCAACTTCGTATTTTTTTTGTTACGTCTATCTTCTTCTTTATGCAGGAAACATTTGTGTTTGTGCATAATGTGTTGGATGTGTACAATGTTTCCTGCATAATGTGTTGGAGGGAATGGTCAAGGGATCAATCGATATTGACAGAGGACGACCTCGCCAAGAGTACCTAGACCAGATTTACCGAGATATGGACTACACATCTTGTGCGAAGTTGAAGAGAGTTGCCGAGGATCGAGCGGAGTGGAAAAGGAGATGCGTCGCCTTGCTGCAGACCAATCGCTAGATTGAGACCGGAGAGAGATCTTATTCTTCTTCCTCCTCTTAGTTTAGATCGTATGACCTGTTTGTGACGGCGGACTGTCCTGGGATGATGATGTCCAGCCATCTTCCCATCTCTTTGGCGGCCTTCCTGGTAATCTCTTGCTGCTTGGGTTTTCATCTTTAACAATTTTTGCAAATTTTTGTATTCTCCATGCGGTCTACGTGATCTTTCCAAAAGCGCCTTCTGCTTCTTCCCCGTCTCACTATGTCCTCAACACCACAGACAGACCTTATTGTTTCATTTCTGATCCGATCTCTGAGGGTTTAGCCTGCGATGGAGCGTAGGGTTCGCATTTCTGCTACTATAAGAATGTTCTTAGTTCGATTGCTATCAGCTCTGACCTCTATTCCATACGTCATGATGGGGCGAACGCATGCCTTGTATATCTTGACTTTACTTTCGGTTAGCATGTATTTGTTCCTCCATATGGTGTCGCGCAAGCAGCCAGCCACGGCTGTCGCTTTGTTGGTTTGTGCTCGCACCTCGTCATATAGGTCACTGTAGCAACCGATCTCTATGCCTAGGTAAGTGAATAGCATGACTTACAGGTGTGTTATCGATGATCAGTTTACATCTGCGATTACATCTGCGATATGTAGGCAGTAGTTTGATAATGCCTTAGACAGGCAAACATGTCATTCTCAAAAATATAATAAAACTTCTAGAAAACAGACGGTTATTTATTTATTTATTTATTTATTTATTTATTTAGGGTAACATACAGCGATATCAATAACATATATATATAAAAGAAACATTCAGAATAATTAAAATAAGGCCAATTACATGCTACCACAGATTAAAAATAATAGTTAACAATCAACAAATGATAGTGAGAAACATTGAAGTTAAACTAAGACAAAATAAGGTATACATAATATTTAAGAGTTAAAATACTTATAGTACTGGAAATAAAAATTAAATTAAGATAAAATAAAATAAAAAGTAATATACAAGTATTATAATATCATGTTACATCGTGGTCACATCCGCGCCGAAATGTTGCTCCGATCACTTTTTTAAAATTTCGCTCGCTCAAATGAAAGACGTCAATTACATTTATATGTCGAAGAAGTGTCGGGAGACAGCCTACCAGGTGGAGCGATGATATTGTGGGGACAGCGGGGAGGGCCTGAAAAACACTGGTTAGAGACCGAGAGGAATGGCATGGGAGTGGAGAGGCTTACGTCCAACAGTGGATGGAGACAAGCTGACGAAGGATAAATATTATAACAAGCAAATAACAATGTCTTAATATTACAAATACTATATGCTTAAACAATCGAGTTCCAATCAACCTGTACGTGTATAACATATATATGGTAAATCTAACCGAGATCGAATCTTACCTGCCTATCTCATATCGAGAACCAATCCGGATAAGTCCAACCAATCACCCGAGAGTTAGGTACTCACACACCATGTAGCCACATATTAGAAGGTCGTTCAATGACAGCAGAGTTGCTTTATGTCGATCACGTCCAACTATTATTACTACAATTATTGTTATACTATGACGAGATCAAACCCCTTTATGGCCTAGTAACTATCTCGTTACAAAAAAAACTCAGTATGAACGGTATACAAAACAAAGAAGGGATGATTAAATAGTTTAAATTAAATCCTTGCATATGAAGCGCTCACTTTTTAATTAGACATTATAACTAACTAACTAACTAACCATCACGCCTCTCCGCGAAGGGGTAGGCAGAAAGAATGAACTGCCACAGTTTTCCTTTTTATTTGTAATTTATTAATCAACATTAAAAACCATCATAAATTTCTTGAACAATGTAAAAACTAACTAATATATTGGAAAACTAACTAACTAACTAACTATCACGCCGTTTCGCCGAAAGGGTAGGTAGAGGTGATAGACCGCCGTACTTCTCTGTCCCGACTCTATGGGTACATATATATTAATTATGTTTAATTTATATAGAATTCTACAAAATGTAAACCGAATATAATAATAATTTATTTTGCATTTAAAAAGTTGTTTTCTGTATCGCCACTATAAATGAGACTACATAATGTTAAAAAAAAAAGTAGAAATAAAATGTGTCCAGTTATAAAAAGTGGGCAAATCAATTAATGATACATGACTTCTACTTTAATTACCGAAGCTCAGGAGCATTCATTTGATAAGAGGATAATCGAAATTACAAGTTTTCAAAGGTCATTTGCAAATTTATGGAGGCTGATGAAATCAAAATAAATAACTCCCGTAAATATTCGAGATGCCTAACTCTCCAACACAAAGGTTAAATAATACGTTATCTCGTTATTGGAGCTTTCGAATAATTGCTGGGGAGGATTTTTATCATTTAAATTATAATCTTTTAAGTGGATTTTTATTTCAAGATTTATTACTCCATTTATTTTACATATAAGCATGAAACGTCCATTATTTATTTCTCGAACAATAATGTCGGAACATTCAATGAGTTCAGAAGGAAGCAATTTTAAATGTATAAATATATATATTTTATCTGGAAAGAGAATTATGAACATTGTTTTATCTTTAGATAAACTTAAAGCGTTAACACTGTGGAATTCCATAATGACTCTTTTTTTATGAATTAAAACATTTTTTTTACACTTTTGAGATTATTATTCTCGGTATATTTCGAAGGCTTTATACTACGTTTATCGTGGGATAAACGATGTAAACTAACCAAAAAATTAATAAGTAAATGTTTCGATATTTGGTGCCATAATTATTATGTATACAAGCAATACTAAATACAACTTACAACATGAAAATAAACAAAGGTAAAACTAAGGTATGATCGTGGGTAGATATGAGCGCTAAATAAATATAGAGATGGCTGGAACTGCGATCAAGAACGTAAAGACTTTTGTTTACCTAGGGAGCAGCATTACATGTGATGGTCGATCAAAGAAAAACGTCGATAGTCGTATCCACTAGGCTAAACTTGCCTTCAACATAGACCTAAGTCTCCGAAAACAACTAATAAAAACATTGGTGTGAAGTGTTTTACTAAACGGCTGCGAGACTTGGTGCCTGGGCGAAAGAGGGCGCAAAAGGCTGGAGGCATTTGAAATGTGGACCTACCGACGAATTGCCCATGTTTCATGGAGGGACCACGTTACAAATGATGAGGTTCTCAGCAGAGTTGAAGAGAATAGGCACATGTTGAACACCATAGCGGAGAGGCGCGCGAGATGGATTGGTCATGTGTTGCGACACAAGTGTTTCCTGCATGATGTATTGAAGGGAATGGTCGAGTGTCGATTGACAGAGGACGACCTCACCAGGAGTACCTAGACCAGATTTGCCGAGATATGGGTTGCACCACTAATGCGGAGTTGAAGAGAGTTGCCGAGGACCGAGCGGAGTGGAAGAGAAGATACGTCGCCTTGTTGCAGACCAATCTTTAGATGGAGACCGGAGAAGACGAGCAATAATTAAGGGTGCGCGTTCTTGCGAGTATTGCTAATAGGCGTTCGTTGGTTATCTGCGCTTCCTTAGACCGACCTCTTCAGAAATTACTGTTTTCAACCAAAAATATACATTAAAAATATATAATCAAAATACATAAATACAAGAACGTAAAGACAGATATAATGAAATAATAAATGCAATTTTAAATTACTAGTTTTTATACCAATTTATTTTTGTCAAATCCAAACGGAATCGCTCCCACTTGCGAGTATTGCTAATGGGGCGTTTGTTGGTTCTCTACGCTTCCTTAGACCGACCTCTTCAGAAATTACTGTTTTCAACTAAAAATATATGTTAAAAATATATAATCGAAATACATAAATACTCTATACACAGATATCATGAAATAATGAATACAATTTTTAAAAAACATGTACACTAGTATTTTTACCACTTTATTTTTGTCAAAATCAACCCGTTTCTCTCCCAACGGAGCTTCGTTAGGGTTGCAAAATAAACCAAGCTTATTTAGTCATTTAGTTATTTTGTAACCTTGAAAAAACTCCAGCGGGAGTTTTGTCACTTGAGTTTGAATTTGATAAAAATAAAGTGCTGTTAAAACTAGGACAGTAAAATTGTTTTTAAAAATATTTTTAATAATGCTACATCACAAATTAATCGCTTCATGCAAACATGTAAGTCCAAAAGCGTATTTTTTAGTACATTAACGTAGGCTAAAAATATATCGATATTAACCTTACTGCAGTAAAACGACTTTTATACATAATAATATGTATTATAGTTTATGGAATTTTGTCGTAAACTGCCGACAACGTAAACAGAAGCAGCTAATACTGGTATTATCAACTTCCCATTTCTTAGACCAGTACTTACATGTCTACACATAAATAATTTAAGGAATCAATCCACCGCATATTCTGGTACAAAACCCACTCCATGAAGACATTTTAGCATTCATGCCACGTCCTGCTATAATGATGTACGACAAACATCGATTTCCAGTTTATAAGGCACAGATCCATGGGGATAATTCAAATCCATATTACAACAAAAAATATGTATAGAGTTTAATACCTTTTTTTACAAAGAACTCATGAATTGCTTGTATACTTTTTTATGCAAATTTTTCACAGGTGTAACGTATAATTAAGGCAAAATAACGCCTTTATCAGATATTTGTCTTTTCCGTATTTATAAAATGCAGTTCTTGTCCATTATAATAAGCCGACACGTCGGTAGATGTATGATAAACAAATTTATTCCAACAGTGTGATGAATAATTATAATTGCTTGGTGCGGGGTCATTACTACAGATTGATATGACCGATAGCAAAGGTTAACCGTATCACGTAATGTGAAACGAAAACGAGAATACACGTTGCGCTGCGCAAGAAAATCAAGAGGACAGTAATTATTATGATTAGAGCAATTTAGATAATACATTATGTCTATTGGTAAGATATCGTAAATTCCTTTGTGCAAACAATTCTACAAAATTTTTATTAGGTATATTATTTACTATTAAATTTATAACACTGTTACAATTTCACATTTTTTATACACTTGATGATGCCATCATCTGTCAAGACATAGGTATAATAATGAGTATAATAAAAATTCGTCATATTATAACATTGTTGTAAATTTAACAGTTAATTATGTTGAATTAATACGAATGGAAACGTCAGTTTTCTAGAAGTTTTATTATATTTTATGGGAATGACATGTTTCGCCCTTCTAAGGCATTATCAAATGTCATTTGATAATGCCTGAGAAGGGTGAAACATGTCATTCCCATAAAATATAATAAAACTCTTAGAAAATTGACGTTTTAATTTATTTAGATATATTAAGAAACAATAAATATTTATGTTAAAGTATCATAGTGTTTCAACCAAAACTATTATTTATTTAGATATATTGTTAGGTATATTATTTTATTCAATATAACTAGATACATGTTTATATTATTCAATATTTGAATTATTCGATCGTGCCAAGTTTTCTTCGGTCTTCCTCTATTTCTAGTTCCATCGTTGACATATAATTTTTTTACCATTCTTTATTCATTAATTCTTTCCGTGTGTCCAAATCATCTTAATGTTCCTTTTATTATTTTGTTCATAACACTTTCATTCGCACCGCATTCAATTCTTATATTTTCATTCGACACTCTATCATACACAGATTTTCCGTAAATTCCTCTAAGAGATCTCATTTCTACTTCATTTATTCTACTTTCATACTTTTGCCAGTTCCATGCTTCGCTTCCATATATAAGGGTCGGGACAAGTAGACAATTACTGCCATTTTAGCTTTTTTGGATAGGCTTTTAATCCAAACAACGTTATTTTCCATTTACAAAGTACGTTACTATGGAATTCCACAGTGTTAATATCTTAGCTTTTAATAAATTTAAAATAGAGTTTTGAATCATTGTTCAAGAAACAATTCGTATATTTTATCACATTTTCTACACCTATTTTTTCTTAATATTGGTCACAATAAGTTATCGAGCTGTTATGTATTATGTAAGCTTACATTAGAAGAAAAGCAACATTGCTTTGTAAATTATTTTTATTCTAATTTATTATTTACAATACCATCCGTTTATTCACAAGGGTGGTTACTGAATTTAACGCGTTTTGGTATTATTTTCTTATATATACGGGAATATATTATATCACAGTATTCTAAAATTATCCCAAATACGTCAATTACATTCAGAAATATTTAACTTTTTAATTTTATTTTGCTCATCTAACCTTAGCACAAAGTAGAGATTTTACTTTGTGAATGTGTGGTAATAATATCATGTAAAGCAATCTTAAAAGCATATTTCGATTCACTTACTTGAGTTTTAGTAGTGATGGCTACAATAAAATGTTTATTACAATGTGCCTATAACAATACAGAATCAAAAGTAGTCCCTTTTCTCAATGGATATTGCTTTTGACCATTACACCCACGAACCACGATAGACTTTTATGAATCTGTAAGTACGAGTTTAACAATAACTTAAATATTATTATTATTATTGTTATTTTGTTGAATCGCACTTTACATCGATGTTAAGGGTATTGTATATTGATTCTTGTGACATATGATAGGTATCTAATCTATCGCCATTTTAGTATCACATGAATTCTGCACCAGACCAATGACAGTGTTACAATCACACTGCCATCACCGTAAATCGAAACCGGGACCTTCAGGGTGGCAGTCAAAGCACTTACCATTCGGCCACGAAGGTCGTCATATATTGTTTTCTGTACTCATGTCAGGAAATTGACGTGTTATTTGTTAGCACCTCTGACATTAACTTGTAGGTAATTGTCCAATTTTACGAGTGCGGTTTCTGCGGTTTCATTATTAAAATGTATTTTTATTATAGACTAGCTAATGTCCGGCATGCGTTGTAATGCCTCTTTCAATTATTTTTTAATACTTTATCGACGCCAAAAAATGTCAGTCAAAACGCCAACATTGTCAACAACAACTGTACAATGTTTCAACTCAAACAGATGAACGATGCGCAAACGTATAGGGAACGAACACACAGATATATCAATTTTTATATATATGAGATTATTAATGCGAGTTTATCGGTAATATTTTTTTTTTACAAGTATATACGTTTATCAGATAATAACTTCGCGATATTACAAAAACGTCGCTTTACGTTCTTTGTGTCAATGGCAAGGCTCTTCTTTCACTTGTCGTTATGGTGGAAGTTTGGGCCGTTTCCAGTGGCGCCAAGTGTTATATTTATAGTATATTATTATATAGCACCACATGTGGAGGCATTTTCCTTGTCCTCTGGTAAGTATTAATTACATTGATATTTTTTATCGCATTGCAAAGCAAAATATCGTCGTATTCAGTGGACATACGGCCCATATCGAGCTTTGAGCTCCACCAATCCTCACCTCCAACTCCTATACTCCGCTGGTACCTGGAATATACTAATACACAATATAAATTCTATGTTTATTATATTAATTACTGTGTTTTACTTCGTTCATACATAAACATACAATATTTTAGCGAAATCCTCATCATAAAAATAAATAAATAAATTGTACTTCATTATTTCGGATTGTTTATATTCCACTTAATTCGTACAGAGAGAGAATCATATACGCACGTCGATTTTTACGACTTCTAACATGGGCGATCATTACCTACTTCATATTGAAGAGTTTTCGTCTCCTTGATGATTTTTCTCCAAGTTCCCCCTGCGCCTTTAGCTCCCACCAATCCGATTCGCCCAACATAGCCAGATCAGCAAGAACATTACCCATTAGGCGCTGTCTAGACCTTCCTATAGGTCTCACTCCGGTTGGTTTGACGCGTACTTGATTACACTGGTCTCCCCGGCTCGGCATTCATGCCCAATCCATGCTAGGCGACCGGCTCTCATGGTGCTCGTTAAAAGGGGCTGCTGGGTCATCATACGGATCTCTTGGTTGGTCCTATGCATCCAAGTTCCCGCTGCAACAGCAGATCTGGGTAGCAGGATAATTCTCAGGACACTATTCTCAAACCATTAGATTATTTATTGTTTTTTAAGAATCATTATCCACGATTCAGAACCATGTCACTACTCGATTGATGATGGTGTTATAAATGCCCAGCTTGTGTTTCTGGATAGAAGCTTAGGCGTTAGGAACATCTTTAGGGGGCTGGAAGGGCAGTTCTAATAGGAAAAATACAATTTAAACTGTTAAATTAAAAAAAACTTTGTTTTATGTATCACAATTGTATTTTGATTTTTCGCGACAGCTTTTTCGTCAACCTATGTTGACATCATCAGGTGTTACAATAATATATCAAATGTCAAATTTTCGAGATTTTTCGAACCTTTATGTGTATTTGTTCCTATGTCAATTTAAACAATTTCTTTGATATAATTTTAAAGTTCTTGCTGGAGTTGAGTTAGGTACTAATAATTTTAATTAAAAGAACGGTTAGTTAAGTTAGAACCTCAAAATTATATCAAAAAAATTATTCAAATTGACATAGGAACAAATACGCATAAAGGTTCGAAAAATCACGAAAATTTGACATTTGATATATTATTGTAACACCTGATGATGTCAACATAGGTTGACAAAACAGCTGTTGCGAAAAAAAATACAATTGTGATACATAAAACAAAGTTTTTTAATTTAACAGTTGATAATGTTGATAAGTTTCATAGTGTTTCGGCCAAAACAATGGACTATTTAGGAAAAATACATTTTAGATTTAAATATAATACAATTTTAAATGCGTAGTTCTGCTAGTTGCAGATTCATTCGTAATCAGAGCGATTAGTTTAGGGTCATGTTCACTTAATAAGAACATTTTCATTCAATAGACTGGTTAAATCAGATCATCCTGTAACTGGTTTGGATATAAAATAAATTTGAATAAAATCAAGGCACTTGGTTTGTGGTTGTGGACGGCATATGGACCAGTATTGAATTTCGCTTATTTACATTGATATTAAAATTATCGCTACACTTGAGAAGGTTACGATCGAGTAATGATAAAAAAACAAACGAAAACTTGTAGGGAAAAAAAAACTGTTCACAATTATATTATTTACAAACTTACAGATCTATTTTTGTATATTTAATTATCAGTTTCACATTAAGTAAGATTAACTTGATTCTCGTGAGAGAAAAGAAAACATCTAGATTTACGAGAAATTAACCAAGAAAATATAGTACCTATATTTACTTTATTCACAATAAATGTACACAATTTAATTAGTTTTTTAAAAATATATTCAATTAGAAGTATGACTCACATTGATTTCACTCATTCCATGGCATTACATTTGAATATAATATTGAAATTCGTGTTTTAAATTTGAGTTTTTTTAAATATATATTAAACTTGTTTCACCACATATTGCTACTATAAACATACCAAATTTCACCATCATGTTAAACTGTAATTAATAAAAATATACCTTTTGTTTTTTCGTATACAATTACATGCAGAGAAATACTGGATTTTTACCCATTACGGGTTAATCATTTTTTAAGGATTAATTGTATCTCAATAGAGACGAAGATGTAAATTATTTATTTATTTATTTATTGATCATTTACCAAGTACATGGTTTTAATACCTCCCAACTGGGGTAACCCGTTCTAGGGAGGCATTCCTAGTACTCTATATAATTTCAATATATAATATAATTTACAAATTTAGGGAGCAGTTAAAGGAAGCAACACATATCCTAAAGTGTATAACTTAAAATTAATTGACTTATATATTATATAACACTATTTAAACACTATATTGTCTTATATAACACTATTTAAACTATTTACTTATTTTTAAAAATTATACTACATTCAAGCCGCCCTTTTTTTAATGTCTCCGTAGTTACATGTTTTTTGTAATTGTGCATTGTCATTTTTTGTGGGTCGTTTATCGTTTTGTTAATTATGTTATAGAGTTTGGGTCCAAGATAGTAGAAATGTCTTTGCGCATAAGAAGTTTTAGTTTTTGGTACAAAATGGTTATGTTTGTTGCGTGTGTTGTACGTTTGTTGTGCTTTTAAGTGTCTGTCGGTGTCCTTGTGGTAGTGCACGACTAAATTTCTTATATATAGTTGTATTATGTCCGGTACTTGAAATTCATTGTAAAGTTGGTCTGAGGGGAATCGATATGGTTTTTTGTTGATGACTCTAATTATTGTCTTTTGGGCTACAATGACTGGGTTTAATGTAGTTATTGTAGTTCCTCCCCATCCTATTAAACCGTAGTTTAGGATGGATTGGACGAATGCATAATATGCTGTTTTAAGTGTGGTTAACGGTAATATATTTCTAATATTTTTAAAAGTGTAAATAAGGCTTCTAATTCTCTTGGAGACAGCTTCAATTTGGTCTGTCCATCTAAGATGATCGTCTAAATGTATTCCTAAGTATTTGGTAGAAGTAACTTTAGTCAGCGGCAGGCAATTGCAGTTACTATTATTACATGTATGTATAATGAGATTATTTTTTCCTAATGGTTGTCGTCTATTGTCAATAGTTGAAGTTAAATAAGTCGTTTTGTTTGTATTTAAAGTCAATTGGACCTACCAATAGTGTAGTTATTAAAAATATTGACATATATACAAGTTCCAAAAATTTGTCAGACGTGGTGTCGTAAGAAGGACGGAATGGTGAATGTTGTTAAACATGAAGTGATCGCTTAACCCAACCAATGACAGGTCATAAGTCCTGTAAACGCCTCGACTACCATATTCTGTTTCCAAATAATTAACATCTTCGTCTCGATTGAGATACAATTAATCCCTAAACCTGTTTGAAAATTACAATTACACATATTTTTAAATATTCCAATGATACATTAAAATGAATTATTTGTGAATTATACCATATAATTTAATTAAGAAGAAACTGACTATAAAGAATTGAAAATCTCGTTGACCATAGATTTATGATTGTCCACAAATGTTTTGGTTACGCATTATACTCAATAGTTTCGATTTAGATCAAATGGAAGATAAATTCCATTTACAATTTATAAAATGAAAATGCAATTTCACGGATTTAACATAATGAGATTAAATACTTTTTCTTATTTATAAAAACAAGTAATTGACTTTAAAGTGAAGAGTATAAAGATATATACGAGTACTTCAAAGTCAATAACCAACGATTATCGTAGGTAATTTACTAGGATTTTCGAAGGACAGATCTATAAGAAAGTAAGGAAACACTTATAATGAACAGTTTTTTCGACATATTAATACAGGAATTAACATACTGACATCACTGCAAGTGGACGTACTTACAGTAATGTTCCATAAATCATATTTATGGCAATATAAATTATTTAGTGAAGTGAGCCATTTTATCTTTCGCGTTTCGAAATTTTGCGCAAAACGCTCACGGTGATTATAGTCAAGGATTTTGACAGGACGCTATTTTTTCTTTACGAGATCAATAAATATGTGTTTATGTTTTTTTCTTAAAAAAATTGTATAGTATCCTTAAATTAAAAGCAATTCTTGATGATTTTATTGCGGAAATTGCAGACAAGTGCAATATTTTATAGTTATAATTTGCACGTCGCCAGAACGAGCTGCAACAATGTTTCGTGACCCAATACATAAATCAAGTAATCAAACATTGATAAATTACCATTTTCATTATTGTTTCACATATGCCCACCCACTTATTCCGACATTCAGATATACGACGCTCAATAATCCAATTGCTTTATAAATTAATGACTATTTATGTATGAAGCTAATTCAGAGATGAAGTGTATCGTCCGCAAAGCATAGATACTATTCTAATTCCTTTAATCAAAAGTCTATGCAATTCAACTCTTTTCAATTGATTATTTATCTTAAAGATTAATATTGCTAAAACAGTAGCAAAATATAAGATAGTTATATCGATTGAGTCACACATTAAAATCAGTATACTAATTATTCTAGATAATTGATTTATTCTTGAATGGGAGTCATCCTTTTGAGAAGTAGAACACCAACTATCTTACCAAATTTTTAGTGGTCTTCCCGACAGGCGATGTCTCGCGAGTTTATTGTGGGCAAGCACATAGGGTATTCTTGCATAGCCCATCTATGTGGTCTCTCCAGTACTTATTTGTCTCATCTCACGATGTCTTCCGTCTGACAGGTCTCTCTTATTTCAGAGTTTCTAACCCTGTTCCCGGAGAGTCCTTCTTTCTACAGTTTGCAGTACTCTCATCTCAGATGTAAAAAGAAGGCTTTGGTCTTAACTGGGTCCGATCTAGTTTCTATGCCATATGTCATAATGGGCCTGACGCGGATTTTATAAACTTGGACCCTGGTATCTATGAACAAGTCGAATATCGATGCTGGCCTGTCAGTATACATTTGATTTTATTGCGTATGCATTAAAATAGAAAAAATAACTTTACTTTGAAATATTTATCATAATGACTGAACGACAATTTTTATTTAAATAAAATCAATTGAACAAAATTGGGCACAAATACTACGCATTTGATAATATTAAGTAGTAAAACGAAGATGTTATATTCGATTTACACATACTTAACTTCCTATTAATTGACTTACTAAATATATTTAAGAAACTTCTGTTTTTAGAAGTAGTATTGTATAATATATTATGATATTTTATGATATTTTCACGTTGTCCAACAACACTGTTTAAAAATATAATAAAACTTCTAGAAACGCTTTCGTCGACATTTAATTTGGAAATCATTGTTCAAGGAACAATAATAAGTAATCTAACTAGCTAACTAACCATCACGCCGTCTCCCCGAAGGGGTAGGCAGAAAGAATGGACTGCCACACTTTTCATTCCTGACATATTTCTCTTGCTTCCTCAACATTCTTACATCGTGTCAAGCTCGGTCTTCCTCTATTTCTGGTTCCATTTACATCGTTAACATATAACTTTTTTACCATTTTTTTTCATTCATCCTTTCCATGTGTCCAAACCATCTGAATGATCCTTTCATTATTTTGTTCATTACACCATCATTCGCACCGCATTCACTTCTTATATTTTCATTCGACGCTCTATCATATACAGAGTATCCACACATTCGTCTAAGAGATCACATTTCTATAATAAGTAACAATATCAATTTACCTAATGTGTTCCATCATAAGTGCAATGGAACTGTTTTTAGAATTAACTTACACATTGAATTAAATTATTTTAATTCATATCTTATAAATAAATGAACATTTGGAAATGAAGATTTATATTTTGTTCACATAATTGAATACTACAGGTATGTCACCTTCATTTAACCATTGATCTAGCACAGCTAACATTTAATCTAATTTCATCATGCACTTGACTTTATCAATAAATTGATCTTAACCCTCTCATAACTAAGCATGACAATTTTAAAATAGAATATTTATGTATGAAGAAACATCAAATCATATTTTTTAACCATGAACACACACGTACGCGTATACAAAATTATTTTAACCAAAATCTTGATTGTTAGTAAGAACAGTAATTCGTGAAATTACGGGAGTTTTAGAAGAATTTCAACTAGTATATCAATCTCAATCAATTAAATATTCAAGGGAATTTTCGAAAAAGGTGCTTCTCAATATTCGTCCCTGCAAAATAAAAATTTCAGTATTTCATATATTATACAATATAACCAAGATAAGATTTTAGTGAAATCTCTTGTTGAAAGTTCATTTTAAATACCTAATGATTAAATAAAAAGACATGTTTTTAGCAACTACTTCCATTTTTGTCTTTATTTCGATAGCGGTTTTGCCTGGCTGGCGAAACCACTCGAAAGTGAAAGAAGTTATCAAAAACATAGTTTTTTAAAATTATTATCTAATATTATAAATTCATAGAAATCATCATCCCTTATTAAAAATATTTTAATTTTGAAAAGCATATTTTTTGTTTTATAATAATGTAGTTATAATCATGCTCACAATCTTTAATATAGATTTGAAATCAAAATTCTTTCCTTCCGATTTATAATAATTAGGGTGTTTGGGAAGAATTTCAAATGCTGATATAAGAAAGGAATGTAGAGCGGAAGAAAGTATTATGAATAAAATTATGAAATATCGCTGCGTTAGCTCGGACATATGGAGCGCATGGATGGAGAAAGAATGGTTAAGAAAGTATACGTTTACGATGTAAATGGAGAACGGAGTTGAGGTTGACCAAGGAAATCATGTCATGACTAAATTAATCAAATTTTAAGGGTTGGTCATGTAAGAAGTCGAAAGAATCGACGTGCGTGTATGACTCGTTGTATGAATTATTATACTTTCTAATCGATCGCGAATATCAATCAGATGCAGCGTTCACATTTAGATTTAAAACACGTCTTAATGCGCCCTTGAGGTTATGACATCACAAAAACGGCGCCTTAAAAGTTAGCATATTACTATTATTATTATTATTATGAATGTGGAGGAAGAAAGAGAGGTGTGTCAGGATAGAATAGTCTGGCGATCCATTTTCGAAACGGCGTGATGGTTTGTTGTTGTTGTTTGTGGATCACAAATAATATACAATATTACGCAATACACAAAAACATAAAAGCGTACAGCTTATTTACAGAGGCACAAGGTAGGCATAAATGTGCAATTTGCATTTCCATTTATTGAAACATATTCCGTTCTATAATAGCCGGCTCGGCCATGCTTCACACCGCTTCCCTCCTTCAGGGACACCCTTATGGATTCCTAATAAGGATGCGGTCAGCAGAAATTATCGCCGGCTCGATATTGGCGGGTTAGCCGTTCCCATTAGCGGTCTCAATAGCGCTGAGATGAGTGGAACTTCCAGTTATCGATTAATTAATAGTTACCACTTGATATCAATCACAGTATTATTGGAACTTGATTGATTTCGATCATTACCATCTCGTTTTTTATATTATATGAGGCGTATGGAAATTCTTATCGAGTTTCGCCATGGTTGGGCATAATATGTAATTCCTTTATAAATGTATTAAAGTGATTTAATGAAATGATTTTATTTATTTATTTAATAAGCAATGCAAAACCAGCACACATGTGACAATGAAAACAATTATTGTAATAAATTTACTAACGATAATCCGTTCATGATCAGTAACATTATATATAACGGAAACAGAATTAAATTTAAAATATTTTTGTGCCCTAAAATTGGTGATAATTATTTCATCTCATTAAGATTTGACGAACAGAACATTTTGCTTTTGCTTTAGCAAACACATATGTTAAATTAAATTATTTCATATTTTTTTTTTGGATGGAGTTATTGAAGTTTTATAAGGAAATTACCATGGTTATTAAGTAAAATTATAACAAACAAAAAACATAGGATTTTTCTTGTATCATAATAGTAATATTGAAAAAAAAAACTAACTTTCATATATATTTAACAACACATACAAGTATATTTAATCTGCTAATTGTTGCTTACATAATAATTAAACCTCAATTGGGTGTTTTTTATTTTTAGTACGTATTCTGATATTTTTTTAAGTGAGTCGCACGATTCACCTTGCCAAAGCATTATCAAATGTTGTGTTAAAATACCATTTTAAGGAAAAACGTGCCACTAACCTAATTCGTACAATTCATTTAACATTTAATTTGCATTTGTTCATATTATTATTATTATTATTATTATTATTTTGTTGAATCGCTCTTTACATCATGACAGCATGAGCCAAATCGATGTAAAAGGTATTATAGGTACCATAGTGATTCTCGTGATATGACATAGATAGCTAATCTATCGCCATTTTATTGTCACGTAATTCTAGACCAGACCCACAGTATGACAATCACACTGCCCTCGCCAGGAATCGAATCCGGAACCTTCGAGGTGGCAGTCAATGCACTTACCACTCGGCCACGAAGGTCGTCATATTGTACACAAATCGATAGCAATAAATCGAAATGCAGTTACATCTGCTTCCCATCACTAGTTCCCGTACCTATTGACACAATCCCCCATTCCGGGAGATAATTATTGACCGGCTGAGATCTTCTGATTTATGCTTCCAGTCGGATTTGCATATCATTGTGGCTACTCTTTATGGAATACGAGTATTAGCATACGCGAGGTAAGAGACGCAATATTCGACACCCCACGCAGTTTTCTATCTGAATCTAAAATAAAATTCATATTATAATAAGGCGAGGTGCATGCCAACCGTAAATAACATTAATTATATATGTTAAACATGAGAACATTCATTGCTACTGGTTACTAATTGAAGTTTAACATCATTCAAAAAATATGTTACTATGAAAGTATACTAAGAATCTGAACATCGCCTCTAGGTCAAGTTTTTAGAGTTGTTATATAGGTATATTAATGAGTCTGATGCAAGAACATGATTTTTTTGTTTTATAATAAAAATTGTCACTGATCTATCTGGTGGGAATTCATTTCACTACTACAAGTAGGTATATACCTGTATATGGATTCTTCACCTATAATTAATTTTTGTCCCGTTATTTTCAAAACTATTTTATAAGTTTAATATCGCGAGTAAATTCTAGAATTATGCATGTTTTATTTAGTTTTAAATTAGATTACATTTTTTTCTTTCAGATTAACCTTATATGTGAAATTCATTATTTTGCCCTCGAATGATGTCTGTGAATTAAATTTTGATTAAAGTATTATTGCTTCTTTTGATTTAATTTCAATTAATAAAAAAACGTTCTGTTAAATTTCTTTTGTTTTCGTTAAACAATGATCTTGAGAATGCCTATAAATAAATAAACTATTCTCACCTTAACCTAAACAAAATGTATGTTTATTCATTTTACAAATGTAAGTGCATTTGATACTAAACGCATTACATATTTTCAAATTTACATAAATCATTTTAATTAAATTGGCAATATAGAGGATAGAATTATTTAGATAAGGCTAGATTGATCTTGGACATATTCGGGTCAGTGCAGATAGTGTACTCGTGTAATATAAGCTGTATAATCTATATATTATATAAAACAAAGTCGTGTTAATTACACAATTTTTAACTCAAGAGCGGCTGGACCGATTTTGATGATATCTGATTTGTTGAATTTTGTCTTTGTCCCGAATAGCAGAATAACTATTAAAACATCGGAAAAATTGACCGGAGTGAAATGAATATAAAGTAAAATGAATATAAAACATAATGTTTATAAAATAAATGTAAAAATACAAGCATAAATGTCAATTAAAATATATTAATTGATATTATTGTTTATTAGCCGATCAAATAAATCGAACAAGAAATTAATCAATAGTAATGTACCATTAAAATGCCACTAGACGATCTAATTAACAAGGCAGTCCATCAGCCACAGAGTAAACACATGTTTTATAATAATTCATTCATATTCCAAAGTCTGCTAGCGCCCAAGGAATGCAAGTTATCTATGGATTATTGCGTTACTGCGAGTAGGTACGTATACCGTCGCTTAACATTGCTCTCGTAAGAAATGTTTTATTTTAATTGCTATATTTACTGAGAGCAACACTAGAGGAAGTTTTCGACTCGATATGACATTGCATAGATTCCCAAACTTTTTTGCCCCGTAGACCTCCTGCTATCCTAATATTGATTTTTTTTTACAAATTCATCAGCTACGATTATTTTTAAGCTGACACAAATCTTTGCAAGTTACACGTTATGCAATCACAAAATGTATATTAATTTATTGTAGGGTAACATACAGTGATTGTTAATACAAATGCAAAATGAAACTAAAAGTTAAATGAAGACATAAAAGGTTACCCGCCGCTTATCCGAAGCTGTTATAGGACGCAGCGGCACCCCTTCGTCAGTTTCGCTCAAACAATCCCTAGGCCCGCCCCCCATCTACGCAGGCCTTACATTGAGTAAATATTCTCTTAGTCTGAAAAACGTTTTTGATAAGAACCTATAACATTATAGTAACTACATTCTTATGCCTTAATACGTACATAATTTTCAGATTATTATTTTGTACACATTGCGCAGGACTGTTCTCACATTACCCATTAGCAAAAGCACATATCACGTTACTGATTATCTAATATTATATACAATTATAGCTAAAATGAGGCTTGCTAATTTAACGATCAGCTTAAACTCATAGAATTTTGTAAAAGGAATGATTATAAAAATCGTTGTAATTCAATATATAATTGTATACATTCTAAAAATCGTTTTAATACAAGAGATCGTTTGAACCCAATTACTGTATATATATATTTTTTTTATCTTTTATAATGATTCTCGTGACGTGTGATAGGTATCTAATTTATTTCCATTTTATTGTCACGTGAGTTATACACCATACCAAAGACAGTATGACAATCACACTGCCATCGTCGGGTTTCTAACCCGGAATATTCGATGTGGCAGTCTTAGCTCTTGCCACCCTGGCACAAATGTCATCACTATTATTCGAACTTCGAGTGCCCTCTCTACACAATGCGAGACTTTTTTTATGTTATTATACATATCGCTGGTTTTGTGAAGTTATGTTACTTTGGTATATCTATAATATATAACACAACTCAATATTGTACGTGATTAATTATTATATGGTATATACGACCGGTATATATGTAAAATATATTTTTTAAATAATATTTCACCTTAAATATTATGTCATACTATTAGATTTATTATGATTGAGTATCTGCGATACAAACGATATCCGACAGGATAAAAAAAACGTTATCATATCTCGGCAAGTTTTCGAGACGAGTTCTAATTTTTTTGACAAACTTTATCAACCAAACGACCTTCGTTAATGCTTTTGTTGTTAGGTTAGTATCTGGTGCCGGAATGGCCACTTTTGGAAACAAGATCAGTTATTGAGTCAGACGAGCCCAATGGATCGGCCATATTATGCGTCATGAGGGTCTTCTGAATGCTATAATAGAAGGAACGATTAAGGAGACAATTTATCGACAGAAATATCTGAAACAGGTGTGCGATGTTATGAACTGCGTCTTATATGTTGAGTTGAAGAGGGCTGTAGAAGACAGAGCGCAGTGGATGATGAGGCTATGGTGGGGTACAAAGTTGGGAGAGACGCAACCCAATTGCTGCAAATACATAATTAGAGTGTGGCAGTATAAGACACGAGAGTTGGAGGCGAGGGTGGAGGCTAAAGCTCGATATGGGCTGTAGGCCCATCAAAGATAAAGAAAAATAAATATTCTCATTATAATGTGAATAAATAAGTTTTTTCAAATGTATATAAAGTCAAAATCCACTAATGTTTGTGTCTTCGACCGATTTTAGCAGCTCGCAGCCATTTTATTTTTATTTTCATTATTTACAATGAACATCTACCAAAATATTTCAAATTAGAAAATCCATTTTTTTAAACTTCATTATTCATTTAACATAGAGTTATCCATCATAGTTTAATAAACAATAAATTTCATAGTTTTTCAGATAATGAAGGTTTAATATTGTATCTTCAAAATATGCCGAGTAAAATTAACTCTAAAATGAAAAGCAGCGTTTTCATTTGAAAAATATATATATTATAAAATGTTAATGCTTTAAATTCACTTGCCATGGTGGTTTAACAAATGGCCGAATTATCAAAAGCACAGGTTAATACAATTACATATACCTTTTTTATGTATCAAATGAACTGGATACACTTTCCTTGCATCCTTAATTTCTTGCTCAATGTCAAGAGAAAGAGAAAAGTTAATCTCATTAGAACAATATTTAGAATAAATAACTATAATATTTGACGCTCACAACTTTGTTAGATAATTACTAACGTACCGTGGTATTGTAATTCGATCCACCTAACTGATTTTAGTCGCCATACGAGCCATATAACATTATGTCCAAGCACGCACTGGCCGTGTGAACATTAATCACTGACCAGATTCCCCGTACTAAATTGACAGCCGTCAATAGATTTGTATTATTACAACCTGTAATTATTCCGGATGAAAATATTATCAACTATGTGCGTAATTGTTTCACTTAGCTTCGCAATCTGTTATCAAAATTAATGGTGTGAAAAATTTTGCCAGTAACATATTGATAATACCTTTGGGATACCCGCTTTTTTCGATACCCCATAGAACAAGATAATCGCACTGTTTACCATATACCGATTTATCAATGCTATTCCAGTTTTTGTTATCCATTAGAGCGGATAGTACCAATTACATTATACACCTACCTATGATTTTTTCTTCATTATGAGTTACTCGTACCTACGTGAATTGCAATGTTTGTGGTACTTATTTACAACGGGCAACGTGCAGAAAAACGTGTAAAAATAAACGCTTATATAATAAATATTTGCTTTATAAATACATTCGCTTTGAGTAGATATCCGGGTGGTAATATAAGGGACAGGGTGTTTGGCTCCAGCTTAGGAGACTTAAGTTCAATCCTGGTTTCAACTTAATTCCTTCTTCATAATAATTATTGATTAAACTCCAAGGTGCATGTTTTATTCAAATAAAACGTTTTTAATAAAGTTTAATCGCTATAAAAAATAACATAAATACAAACCAAGAGTTACCGAGTAGTGAAAAAGTTTTCTACCAATTTATCTTGTTATATTATTGAAATTATTATTTTAGAATTAACTTTAAGAATACATTTGGTCTTATCTCTGCTTACCTTGATTTTATTATAACTATTAGTTCAAATATATTGAATTGAGAAAATATTTTAAGACTTTGAGAAACCCTTGGGTAACTTAGGAAATCAATATTTATTGTTTCATAAAACAGTGATGTAAAACTCCATATTAAATAATTCATACAAATGAAAACGTCTGACTTCTAGGAGTTTTATAAAATTTTGTATGGAGGGCGAAACGTGTCATTCCATATAAAATTTAATAAATCTCCTAGAAGACAAACGTTTTCATCTGTGTTAATTAAGAAATATTATTCGGTCAATACTTAAATGATACTGTTTACAATAAAGTCTCCAATACTCATTATATTATTTATTAAGATAATTGAACACAAAACATAAATGACACAGCGTAGAGTCTTTTCCAACGTTCCTAAAGTCCAAGCTTCTATCCAGAAACACCAAGCTGCGTATTTATAAAACCATCATCAAGCCAGTGGAGGCATATGACCCTGTACGCGTCTAGACCGACTGGAGTAAGACCTTTAGGAAGGCCTAGACAGCGCCTAATGGACAATGTTCTGGCTGATCTGGCTAGGTTGGGCGAATGAGGAGCTTGGCGAAAAATCACCAAGGAGACTAAAACTCTTCAAGAGTTGTATGGCCATAGGAAGAAGAAGAATAATCATCTCGTTGTTCGTTCAACATTTGCGACAAACTGCTGATGCACTATTATAGACACATTTTTGTGAAGATTTGTGTCATCGATATTCGGAAGGATTATATTTATTTCTTATCATCTGATAAACATTTATGCAGTATTTAAATGAATCGAAAAAGAAAACAATAGGTTTAAATTAAATTAAACTGCTGATTGGTACAAGAAATATACAGAAGTGCAATATCACTACAATGTATTTAATTGGCGTTAATGATAAACGTATATCGTTAAATTTAAAAACCTACTTCATACATTATGTGTATTCATAAGCATTCCATTGAACAATAATATAATGATTGGCGGGTTGTTTGTTAATACAAAGAAGTAAATACGAGAAATCTCGATCTCAATGCGCGCAATTAGCGAAATGGCTCACTAACGAACGCTGAAGGAGAGAACACGCACAGCGGTGTAATTTTCTCTTTTCGTCATTATGTTAAAGGATTCTGGATATCATCAACAGCGAAAGAATAGTAAATATCATTTCCATCCGTTAAACAGATAAATATTTGTTTAAATTTCATCGAATATCTCATGTATAGAATGTAAATATAATTCAAGTATTTTTTTAAATTGTTAACAGTGAACAAAACATCCAGGTCCTAATCATATAGATTGTTTTTTAAAGAGGTTTGGTTTTTAACTGGCAATATTGTTTCTACAGACTGTCAATTTGACAATTGATAATCGATTTGTAGTTAATGCGTTTTGCCATTTTACCCAGTTGCTCAATAAAGTTGTCGAAAATTGGACTTCACGTTTGCGCTTCATTCGAGTTAGCCGTGGCGCTCATATGCCCGAAATCATATTTAAACAATAATGGCATAAAATTATTTATTAAATTAAGCTAATATCATACACATTAACATTATTTTAATGTTTTTTTATTTATTTTGAATTTGTATACCTCTTTGTAACACCCTTATACACATTGTTACATAAAGGTAAATAATTTTTAATTATTTAGACCAAAAAAATAATTCTTAATTGCAATTGACGTATAGTTATAGCTTTTCTTTCATTAATAAGCTTTTTAATCGTTATTATTTCATGTTACACATGTTTTCTTCTTCTTCTTCTTAGTGTAGGCCTCATGGTCTGTTTCTTAAGAGAAATTGGCCTCCTGCGAGTTCAACTCACAACTGTCGATCCATCTCTTTGGTGGACTGTCCGGGGGTCGTCTACCTTGGGGTTGCAATATGTAATAAAAAAATTATTTAAAAAATACTTAATACCAATAAGCAGAACAAATCAACGATTTTATGACCTGAAACGTCAATTTTTAACGCATAAATTCATTTTTATTTATAATTAATGTATTAAATTCAAATTTCTTAGTAGAAGTTCATTTTAAATAATGAAAACAAAAAAATGTTCATACAAAATTTCTTTATTATTATGTATTTAGTGTGCTGCCAAAGCAAGCTGCCGAAACCGGTCGAACATAAACACAAGTGAAAAGCACACTAAATACATAATAATAAATAAATTTTGTATCAATTTTTTTGTTTGTTTTCATTATCAATTTTTTTTTTTACTAAAAACACCTTTTTATAACACGTAAAATTTGAATACAAAGTGTATACAAATTATTTTTTGGATATGGATTTTAATTGGACCCGTATATAAACAAAAAATGTTATGTCAATACATATGACTAATTCCGAAAGTCACTATCGAGTAGAGTGGCGCCCCGACGCCCGTCAGTCAGCGCCGTACCCTGTAATTAGCTTTATTTGTTTGGCCTTCGCATTACTTTAAATTCTTCATAATCATAATACTAAGTACACCGTGCTTTGAGATTGTTAAATGTATTTGAGAAGACACGATTATGTTATTTGCATAAAAGGTTGTTATTATTCAAATTTACCGAACGCACGGAGAAACAATTTTGTATTTACTCGTACACAACGATCCACTTAATCTTAAGGGTAGCGCTGAAAAAAAAAACTTAAACATAAATTTCCTTTGATTATTTAATTTACACTCACCCTTTTACTTTTTATATTATATCTTGAATATAATATAAGTTCATTTTGTTCAATCATTATAATTCACTTGTTTAAATCTAGTTTAACTTCAATTTCGATTCACTAGTATGTACTGTTTATTCTTTTTATCATTTTTACTTGTGGTAGCATGTAATTTACCTTATTTTATTTATTCTATTATATGTTTTTATGTAAATATTCAGAAACGAAAGAAAAATATCACGATATATTTAATACATTTGTTATGAAAATATCACGTCAGCTGTTTCGCCAACCTATGCTAGCATCATCAGGTATTACAAACAACTTGTTTGTAATAGCTAACGATACCAATATAGATTGGCGAAACAAGCTGTCGCGACAATTTCATATAAATAAAGCATGTTCTAAAATAAACAGTTAATTATTATTATTATTATTTTTTTTTAAAAAAGACTAATATCAAGGATTTACATCAATGATATTAGACTTTATTTTACAATCTTCAATGTGAGCAGAAAATAGCTTATTATTATGAAGAAGGAATCTGGTCGTGTCCAGGCTTGAACCCATGTCCCCTGGATTAGGAGCCGAGCGTTCTATCCCCTAGACCACCACCCGAATTAATTAATTAAGTTATTTATTGATTTTTGAACAATGATGTAATACTTTGTACGAATGAAAACATATGTTTTCTAGTAGTTTTTTTTCTAATTTTAATAATGTGTTTCGTCTTTCTAAGGCATTATCAAATGTCATGCCACATTTGGTAATGCCTTAGACAGGCGCAACACGTCATTCACATAAATTATAATAAAACTTCTTGAGAACAGAAGTTAATTAAGTGATATTTTGTGATATCTCATTAAATTTACTACTCATTTTAACAAATATATTAATGTATATGGTTTTAAGCAATTCCGTTATTTATTTCCGACACAAGATACTTATATCCCGGGGCACTTACTTTAACATTTGCAGCGCATTTCTAGTACTTCATGTTCTCGCTAACTGTTCGCTTCACTCGGTTAAAAGATATTTATTGCCAGTAGTTAGTGTAATTGAGTCATCATTCGTATATCTGGACAACTCGATCAAACAGCAAGACGTTCGTTAGGTCTTGGGAATTAATTAGCACTTCAACATTAACCTCCATGCGATGAGATGGCGACGATTTACCAATAACCAAAATGATTATAATTATTTTCAACCAATCACTTCGAGGGCAACTTAGCACAGTGCTTAGTAATGATTTGATACATAGTTCGTAGGGTTGAATTTGACACACGAAGGGTAATTTAATTAATAATTTTCTATCGACAAAAACAGATCGTATCTAGAAGCCTATTTTAAAATTATGTGGGATTTTACATAATAAGTATTAATGGAAACTTCTAGAAGTTTCATTATATTTTACGGAATTGACATGTATGGCCTTTCTAAGGCAATTTCAAACATTTTTTAATGCTCTAGAACAGTGGTTCCTAAACTTGTTTGTCCCGTAGACCCCCGCTGATTTATATTGATTTGTGCAGACCCCCCAAATGAAAAAAAAGGCGCCGGAAATCTTGCGCGGACCCCCTGACGTTGTTCAGGGACCCCCAAATCAATTTTATTTTTCCACGGACCCCCTAAATGATCCCCAGGACCACTTTGGGAACCACTGCTCTAGAATGCCAAAACACGTTCTTCCCATAAAACTTCTAAAAAACATACGTTTTCATTACTAGATTGATGATTACAAATTATAATAATTATGATAAATATTCCGTTTAACTAACTAACTAACTAACTAACCATCACGCCGAATTCCCGGAGGAGAAGGCAGAGAGGATGGGCCGCCACACTGTTCTATCCTGACGTAATTCTCGCGCCTCTTCTACATTCACACATCGTGACATGCACGCTCGTCGATATTTCCTACTTCAAACATGGCCGCCTTTCAGTATTCCGTTTAATATTTTTTTAATAAGAAGATCTTATAATGTTAAAATGAGGAGGATAAGGAATTTAATTTCTTGTTAATCGAATTCAAACCTGCTTTTGTAGCTAGCATTTATACTTCACAGCAGACATAACTTTATAAATAACTAAAAAAAATCAACAATAGAAACAAATACACATAAGGATTCGAAAAATCACGAAAATTTGACATTTTATATATTATTGTAACACCTGATGATGTCACCATAGATTGATGAAACAGCTGTCGCGTAAAATAAAATACAAAATTTATTCCTTAACAGTTTAAAAAAACATATATTACAATCTTTAAAAAATATATATTCTTAATTGGGAACCATTATTCCCTTCTTACTAGAAACGTGCCAATCAATATAGTTCAATTGTTCATTTATTTGTTTTTATTTTAATATTAAAAGATCATAAAGAAATAACATTGTATTACACACACAAATAAAGTTAAGAAAATGGTAAAGTATTCTACAGCAATTTTATACAAAGTAAACATGTTAATTTGATATTATTATTGTAAAAACAACTTGAAAACAGTTTTATTTCATTGTGGGTATCAGGAATATCCAGTATTTTATCTTACGCAGAAACTTTGTTATGGACAGCATTCTTGACAGTTATTTTTCGTATCTCACTCATCCGTCTCACCGTCTCAGGCTGGCGTCTGGGGTACAATGTAAATAAGAGCAATTTGCAATTAGGCATAATTAATTTGTCTTTCGTGATTACATTTTGTGCCTGGCTACGTGATCGAGATTTAAGTTTCTCCTTTTAAAAAAAACTAACTAACTTACTAACTAACCATCATGCCGTCTCTCCGAAGGGGTAGACAGAAAGAATGGACTGCCACATTTTAGACATCCTTCTCTTTTTGCCCCCGCGGGAGACGAGAACGCGTGTGATGGGTTGCGAACCTCATCGCCACCAATAGCCATCTCCCGCACACTCTTCGATCGTACAACGTCCACAAAATAAATCAAAAACAAATAAAATAATGTAAAATACAATGATATAAAATAAAATCTTCTTCTTCTCTCTGTGTCCTGTCAGGTCTCCTTAACGTTGACTGTCACCCTTCATAGTGATGACCTGGGGAAAAATATCCAGAGTGGTATCCCCTTGCCTTCTCTGGAGGATTTTCTGTCGGGGTTACCTTCCCATAGCTGGGTGTATCCAGTTTTATGGCGCTGGAAGCTCGCCATTCGTCCTCTCTCTATCTGCTATGGCCCTAAGTAATATGTGCCACATTGCCCGGGGTTCGCGGGGTCTTTAAAAGGACCTCTCGTGGACGCTAGACAGTTGGACTTGATAGTAGTGTTGCTGTTGTAAATGCAACATGGCGCCTTACGACATTTTGTAGAGTTGCAAACTTTCCAGCAAAACATACCCCGTCGTAGCCCTACTACCCATTTGAATAAAAAAAATAACAAAAATATATATATATAACACATAATGTTCTTTTAGATTGTGCACATGTTGTCAGCTGGACGATCCGGACTTTTGTATTTATTTATTTATATTCCATGTATCCACTGTTCTTTTAAAAAAAACTGTAAACAGGCATTAAAACAATCCAACATTAGCAAGAACTTTTATTACTCCGCGTATTCACCGTTTTTTTAAATTAACTGTTATTAGGAACTTAAAACAATCCAACACCAGCAAGAACTTAAAAATATTATTGAAGGAATTATTCAAATTGTCATTGGAACAAATGAATTTTTTTTAACACCTGTCAAAATTATTTATATAAACGTAAAAACTTATGTAATGTTAACATCAAAACAGTACAAACTTATTTCGTGTCACAGCCAACTATTATACTTTAACATATACATTATAAACTTAGGGTGCTACTGATAATGTGGAATTCTGTAATGGCGAATTTTCTATTAATTAAAAAAACAAACTAACTAACCATCATGCCGTTTCCCCGTTGGGGTAGGCAGAGGGGATGGACCGCCACACCGTTCTGTCCTAACATACCTCCCTAGCTTCCTTCACATTTATACATCGTAACATGCACACTCGTCGATTTTTCCGACTTCAAATGTGGCCGCCTTTCATTATTTGATTTATTTGGTCATGCCATGCTTTCCTCGGTCTTCCACAGTTTCTCTTTCCACTCACACTGCTTGTATACAACATTTAAAACATTCTTCTCTCGTCCATTCGTTCCATATTTCCAAACCATTTCAGGGATCCTATTTTTAATTTTACTTATGATGCAATCATCTGCCTTGCGTTTCTTCCTTCGTCGTTTGGTATTCTATCATATATCGTTTTCCCGCACATTCTTCTGAGTGATCTCATTTCTACTGCATTTATCCTACTTTCATCCTTTTTGCCAGCTCTAAGCTTCATTTTTATACATAAGGGTCGGCACGAAAACTGAACGCCTAATTAAATGTAATCATTACATTCGATAATGCATTAGCAAGATGAAATATGTCACTATCTTTAAATATAATAAATCTTATAGAAAACAGCCAATTCATCGAAATTATTATTCAAATTCGTCCAAAAACAAGTGAGCTTTTTGTTGATTTAAATTTACCTTAATTAATAATATACGAACACGGTTACGAAAAACAAGCAAGTTCAATACAAATTTATCAAATTTTAATTCTCATTACTGAAATGTTTTGCAATGACCAAAGCGCATGTCAACAACTTATTATATGCCCTTATGCCTATCCATATATTAAATCTACATATACATGTGAGTACCTTCTTAAAATACATCTCTATACAAGTAGTTGAAATATCTTTTGCGAGTAAAGCGCTTAATTGCGTGAGTAAATAATGGATTTAATTACAGAAATAATGTTATCAACTTATACGGAATTATTTAATTACATTTCTGAAGTGTCATTTTGAACAAAATTATGGTTATTAAGTCTGCTGTTAATATTTAACATTCCATTAATGCTAATAATTTTATAGTCACTTTGTAAGGAAGTAATGAGTATTTTTTTTCTTCTTGGATGGCGTACAATTTTTATATAAAAAACAATATATTAACTAATTCATACGAATGAAATCATTGAGATAAATGAAAACCTCTTCTATGAGTTTTATTAAGTTTTATTTGGAATGCCGGGTTTCGCCATGAGAATGCATTATCAAATGATTTGTAAATATTGTGATTTATAAAACATTTGATAATGCCTTAGAGGGGCGAAACATGTCATTCCATATTAAACTAAATACATCTCCTAGAAGACAGACGTTTTCATTTATATTAATTATTTAATATGGAGTTTTATATCATTGTTATTGAACTTTTAACGAATGAAATCACCTGTTTTCCAGAAGTTTATGGGATTATTATAGTTTATGGGAATGACATGATTCGCCTTTCTAAGGCATTGTCAAATGTCGTATATACTCGTACATCGTAATACATTTGAAAATCCCTTATAAAGGCAAAACTTGTCAGTTCTATGAATTGTAATATTTTTTATATAACACACGTTTTCATTAGTAGTATCTATGAATTATTAAATATTGAGTTTTACATCATTGTTCCAGAAAAGCATTATTAATATAATATATTATAGTAACTATTTTATTCAACATTTATTGATGATTAAATCATAATTTTAGTACTCATTAGTAGATTGATTTAGAATATTTGCAGTTATAATTAAATTAAAGTATGATGGAAGGATGATTATTTAAAAAAAAATAAACATTGTTATTTTCATTAATGAGCTCATTCCTTTCGATATTTTAAAATAAGAAATCAGTCAAAATTTGTCATAGAACAAAGGCTAAAAGTGGCTATATTTATTTATTACCTTGCGGAGCGGGCGAATTAACTATAATTACGTCCGAATACTCGTTAAAAAACAAGTCAATACATTTGACCCAGGAATTAAAACGGAAAAAAATATTGATTGTCTTACGAGTGTCAAATAAATCAAACTTTCTGTAGTCTCAGCAAGGAGAGCGAGTCACTTAATGAACTTTTATTTGTTGATTAGAAAAATAATACAGTCAATAATGTTTGTGCGTAAATAATATGTTATTAAGAATGTAACGTATGTAAATATACACCGTTTATCTTCGAGAAAATTTGATTGTTCTAATCCATATGTTCCTAACTATTTCAGAACCAGCGCCCCATTTACAAGGAAATTGCCACCCTCCCGTAATGCTTAGACCAAATATTTGAATACACACATTGTTACACATTACCTATATTTTAAGTCTCTTTCTACTGAAGCTTAATTGCGAGAATCACGACTTTACTTACGAATTCGCAAAGATTTGTCACTGACAATACTAAACAAAATTAGATATAAAAATACCTAATGATAATGAAAATGATAAAAAAAATGGCTTATTTACGCGAAAACAATTAGTATAAAAAATTTATTTATGGAAGCTTGTTACAACAAAATTTCATTCATTAAGAGAGTATTTTTAAAGTTTTATTATTATTATTATTTACTTGAATAGAAACGCCACGACCACCCCTTTGACTGCCTCAAGGCACCATTTACTTTGGACCCGTTATCGCCACTATGGAAGCCTCTTGCGCCCCCTAGGGTACGGTACCGCACCTGTTGGGAACCTCTGATCTAACCAAATGCCCACGATTTTTTTTATGTAATATACGAGTTCATGTTATTAAACTCTAAGACACCAAGAAGAACAGTGGCTACATTGCAGAGATGAAGATATTTGAAGTGGGCTTCTGGATTGATCAGGCTCGATAGAATAAGAAACAAGTATATCTGAGGAAGCTTCAAAGTAGTTCCTGTGAAGTAAAAGGCTTGGGAAGGTCTTCTGCGATGGTACGGGCATGTATGCAGAAGGGGCGAAGACCATGTCTTCCAAAAAGCCCTCAAATTGGACGCCGGAAGTATAAAACCGGGTCGACCTCCGGCAACTAGTATATCGGTACTCAAAAATAACATTAAATTTCTACAACTCGTAGAGGAATGTATCAAAACGAACATTAAATGAATGAGAAATAGCTAAGAGACTACACGAATCATACTATTATATTATAATGCTAATATAGGAGAAATATGATTCGCAATAAACAATACAATTTATTTTAGTTAAATATGTTTTTAATATTTTTTTAATGTATCCATAAATGTTATGTTAAAAATATGTTCTGCTTAATGCTAAATAAACATAAATCTTCATAGATGGCGTTAGTATGTAGATTATATAGAGTGATATTAGAGATTAACATATATAATCAAAATCTTTATAGATTGCGCATTGAAACTGACATGTGAATTCTGGTGTTGGACTTTAACATATATACAACTTCCAAAAATTTGTCAGACATGGTCATAAGAAAGGTGGAATGGGAAATGTTTTAATTACATAAAGCGTGCGCTTAACCCAACCAATGACAGGTCATAAGTCCTGTAAACACCTTGATCAACCATATTCAGTTTCCAATTTGCATCTTCGTCTCTATTGAGATACAATTAAATATGTTTTTATTCAAATAATTTCTACTATTACTGACTAGCGTCTTTAATGAAGTGTTTTTATACATTGTGAAAAAACACATTTTTAATAACAGTTAAGTATCTTGCCATCGGTCTCAATCTTGTAATTAAGAACATCAGTTGTTCTTGAATAATTCGAGATATATGTTCAAGTTAGAATTCGTATTGACGTAATTATTTAGTTCGTACTGTCTGCGTCGTAGCTCCTCCGGCTCCGGATGCGTAGCCATGCTGCTTTTGATATTATTTAAACAGCTTTAAGGAGAAACAACAGAATCATAATCAATTCTAACAAATTAGTACGTAGATAATATAACAATAATTCAAAAACGTAAAGAAAACATGTATGCTTCCTGAATTAAACCTGTATTTCTATGCTATTTTAAATTGTTATTTAAATCAAGTTTATTATCCTTCGGTTTATCAGAGTGATTGCACTGTTTGTACATAAATTGAATACAGTGGGAGCTTCGTCAGGGTTACAAAACAAACTTTTTAAAAGTTTTTATGTTTGTATCGGAACCCTGACGAAGCTCCGGCGGGAGCGAAGCCGGATGGTTGGATAAAACAAAAATAAATTGTTGAAAAAACAAGAAGAAAACTGTTTTCAGTTATTTTTAAAAGTGTAACTACAAATTAAGTGCTTCTAATGAAAGTATGAATTCAATGGTTTTATTTGAAATCTAGTCTAATCGTAGTTTAGGTCAGAACGCTTACTCCTGATCAGGTGGACTTGGATTCAATCCTAGAAACGACCCGCTTCCTTCTTCATAATAATGAGCTCTTATTTCTGCTAATATTGGTGATTTATAAACAAATTCTGATACCATTGATTTAAAATCCTTAATAATTTCAGAAATCACTACTTTTATTAATCTATAAATTAATGAATGATGTACATTAAAATACGTTGACAGGCCAAAAAAATTCGTTTGCCATTGCCTTGGTAAACTCTGGTGATCCTTGAAAGCAAAAATACTACTTGTTTAATTGCTTGCATGTATAAAGAAGAAAACTAATATTAATGATATAAAATATAAGAGTCAAAATACTCGTAATCATTGATGCAGTTAACTCTTATACGAAATAATTGAAAGAACACTTAAAATATACTTGAATTGGCCGGACTTGAACTATACAGGGTACAACTATTTTTTACATTAGTTGATAAATTATTAAAAGAACCAACAATAAACGAGACGTCGTCGGTTATTACTGTATTTATTAAAATGTTTATGATAACAAATCAAAATTCAAAATGCTTTTGACAAAATGACCAAATGTATGCTAAGAACAATGGAAATGTTGGAAATGGAAAGACTCTGTGTGATCGTGTAAGGAACACCGTAATCCGAGAGGTCTGCAAGGTTTAAAATGTGGTCAGATGGGGGCGACAACGTCGACGGTACTGGTACCAACATGTTCAGAGAATTAATCCCACAAGAATTCTACACTCTGTACGAAATACCAGATGGACGAGGTTCACCTGAGAAACCCCCAAAACGATGTAGAGATAGCCTGAGTTCAGCATTACAGTGACTACAGCAATTTGAAAAATAATAAGTAGAAAATTTAAAATGATAATAGTTTTCTCGATAATTAAGTTTTGTTAGAAAAAATTCTTAAAATTAGAATTAAACACTTTTAAAAAACGTTGTATAAAACCACATTATTTTGAGTCAGGAGTTACAACCGGTTTCACTCTGTACCGAGCTTCGTCAGGGTTATACACAAACTGTTTATGTATAGCCCTGACGAAGCTCGGTACAGAGTGAAACCGGTTGGCGCTCCTGGCTCAAAATAATGTGGATTTACACAACATTTTTTTAAAGTGTTTAATTCTAATTTTAAATATGCCAAACCACCCAGTAATAGCTTCTTTCCAAAGTTTAAATATTATTACTTTATTATATCGTTTTGATTCAAAGTTATTTAATTCATATATCTGCTTTATAAACCGGTATTGGTCGATACACACAAGTACCTACTGATAATAATTGTAGGTACGTTTTATTAGAAACACGACTAATTTTCTTTCTGCACCATTAATTTTACTGAATGCCAACACGGCGCATTTTTAGCATTAGTATCTATTATTACATTTCTCAAATCCGGTATTGCGATTGCTTCACTTCCTCCCCGAGGCGGATCAAATGGCGATCTTTCCACATCCCGATTAGCCTTCCGAGCGGTCAGATTAGACAACCTCACTTCGAGCGATCGCTGGTCCACTTCTGTCGCGAATGCGAGCTAAACTCTTAATATCAAATTACAGACGTGTTCGAGCCCATACTTAAACCAGGTTAGGTCATTTTGAAAACTACATTCACTAGAAAAATAACCTGTTTGGGTGCACAATAAGAATCCTTCGTTAAATAAAAAAAAGCGTTTTTACTTTTCAGAGGGACAGTTTATTTTCGTTTAACCTTCGTTGGTGGTCGGTATTTACCTCACTTGTGATCATAGGCTGTCGGTTTATACCTCGTTTCTCCCATTAAACACACCTTTGGGTAAATTGTACTTCCCTGTGATGGCTCATTGAATGGATAAGTTTATACCAGTACACCGTCATAGCCAGTGGCATGTTTGCTGCTCTTACACAAACTTGTTGCGATGTAAATTATACGGTGTCAAGATGCAGTGAATAATTTGGACATTAACTCGATGAAAGAAAATACCTTAAAAACACAGAGTTTTAAACAAATTATCAAAATAGCTATAATACGAATTAATGGAAAATAAACAGTGCTTACGAGGCTGTTAATTCGAGCAAACCGTTTCATCGCGTGGTTATTTCAACATTACAAATGAGGGAGCTAGAAATTCAATGCGTTTAACAAGAAATTATGAAAAAAATACATAGTTTAATATATTATTAAAAACTATTAATGAAAAACTATGTATATTTTCTAGAAGTTTATATTATTTTATAAGGCGTCGTCATATAAATTTAATATTATATTTATTCATTCATAATTCCCATAAAATACAACAAAACTTCTAGAAAATAGTAGTTTTCGTTCATATTCATTATTATATGTGAATTTTTTTTTAAAACATTGTTTAAGAAACCTTAAAAAATTATGTTTTAATTCATTAAACTATTATTTAATTTTTTTTTTAATATTATATATTGAATACAATGCAAATTTTATATGTTATGGGAGTGATTTGTTTCACTGTGTGAGGACATTTTTAAATATCTTATATTTAATAATACTATTGGAACGCGAAATAAGGCATTCTGATTAAAAAATATTATGTTATTTGAAATTTCATGCTAGAATAGTTAAATTTTTGTTTAAATGTTTCTAAAATTTATATTTAGTTCAAATCCACTAATGTATGTGTCTTCGGTTTCGGCAGCTCGCTGCCATCTTCTGGTATTTTCCGTCACCAGAAGTCGGCGACGAGCTGCCGAAACTGGTCGTAGACACAAACATTAGTGGATTTTAAACTAAATATACAAAACATTTTTCACAAACAAAAGATATATATTTCCTCACGATTCTGATAAGACAAAATAATTAACATATAATATACATTTCTATCTCTTAATATATATAAATATTTAAATTTATATGATTTGTCTATGATGTTTTTCAAATGAGCACTTTTTTAAATATATTAATTACATATTCAAACCAAACATAAAATAATATGACGTGAAATAACGCGTACCAATTATAAACAAAACTATGATACTAATTAAATACGTTTTTTTATCTTACACGAGTCATATTACTAATTATATTAACCTTACAACAATCTTCGTAATGAATAATTACAATTCGTCTGTTTGACAGCTGTGGTGCGAGTAGATGCCCACAGGTGATAAGCGTTCTTAATATTTCAATTTACAAAGTAAACACTCCTGCTAGGTAAACGTAATGTTTGTGTATTAATACGTATTCAGTTTGTTGCATCGTGCGCGATCTTAATTATTTTCATTCAATCGTTAATTGATTTCTTGACTTTGCACATAAATTAGTATTGAGACTTATTTTAATTGATCAAATTTCCGCGTCAAAGCTATTCATCTTTTCTAGACATGATTCATTGATTCGAATTAAATTAAACATTAGACATTTGACCATATATTTACAAAGTGTGCGTTACAACATTTGAGTGCTGGAATGATTCTGGGGGCGGTGGTAACCTCAGGTGCGAAAATTGGATTTCGAACCATAACTTCTTCTCCAAATTTTCCTTAGTTTCTCCAAATGGACCGCCACACTACTCTATCCTGACACACCTCTATAGCTTCCTCCACATTCATACACGCACGTAGATTCTTCCAACTTCTAATACGGCCGACCTTAAAATTTTATTGATTTGATCATGCCATGTTTTTCTCGGTCTTCCTCCATTTCTTGTTCCGTTTACATCGTTAATATTTTATATACATTCTTAATCGTTGTTTCTTCATTTATTATTTCCTTGTGTCCAAACCATCTTAATGACCCTTTCATTATTTTATTCATAACAATTTTATTCGCACTGCATCCACTTATTTTACTTGCATATCGCACGCTTAATAGAACACTGGCTTAACTCAAAAAAACAAGTTTTGCTCAATCTGACATGAGTCAGTGTTTTAACGAAAACAGTTGAAAAACACGTTCGAATGAAAAATACCGATATAGTGTATACTTTATATATAGTTTAACGCGAAACACCCAAGCCTCTGTCTAATGTTAACTCAATTATGACCTAAACCATAATCGGTCAGTTTACTATTAAGCGTGCGATATGTCGAAGCAAGTTGTGAAACCATCGAAATGTGTCGAGATAATATACTTTAAAATTGTAAAAAACAGTGTTGTAGTTTAATAGTTAATATGTTACTGCACTTTTTGTTTATTTATTTAAATAATCTCATTAGATTATTTAAATAATAGCGGATTTCAAAAAAGGCTAGGGGAATGTTTTTATATATTTTTTGAAAAGGGTGCGATTGACTTTAAACTTTGGGAACATGTGGATTAGACATTAGATTATAGCAGAATATCTTGGTATGAATGGTATCACCTTGTGCGTGGTGCCTGCAGCTATTTCTGTAACACTAATTCGATATAATGTATCAGTACGAATTCAGTGTGGAAGCGATTGAGTCAATTTTGATATACATGGTGTATTTTATTTTTATTTATAACATTAGACATTGTAATAAATTTGTAATTATAGCATAAAATTCAGTTTGCGGTTATTTATTTTCTTAAGTACATATTTTTATTTAATAATAAGTGTCTCTAAAAATCTCAGTTTAACGAAACAAATCAGATAATAAAAATATTCGTAATATTCTGAAATGGATATTTTTTTGTGTGAGGTAGTGAATTGTTCCAGATTATACAATATCTTCAAAATCTTCAACAGCCTTTCGTTTATTCAATAACTTATATTACCCTTCATTCACATGATCATTATTAAGTATTTTTTATTTGTATATACGAGTATAATGATACTATAATCTGTAATTAAGGATGCTTTCATAACACTTTCTTCCAAAATTATTCAATAAAGATTCTCCAAACGGAAATTAAATAAAATAATGTTTAAACATTTTACATCAAATCAAATCATTTTATTTTATCAATAGACATTACAAAAAAGGTTTAAGGCATCTGTTGAGAACAGGTAAAATATTATATTGTTTGTGGTATACCTACGCATGAGAGATGGTTCGACATTAGGAAGACAATATACTCTCCAAAATCAAAAGTATGTGTTTTCTGAACGTACTTTCACTAATATGAAAGACGTCGATCTCACGGTTCAGCAGATTAATTGCTCTTCCCACCGATGTCACCAAAGGCAACATCTTGAACAAATGTTGTAAAACGCCATAATATATATTATATACGAATAATAAGGTATATTTTATAGATGTTTTATTAAATTTTATGGAAATGACATGATTCGCCTTGCTAAGGCATTCTCAAATCATTTGACTTAAATCTTCTAGACAGGAATGTAAGACGGTTGAACGCGTCCTTAATAAAATTAAGAAAGGGTCACTAAGACGGTTTGGACATATGGAAAGAATGGATGAGGGAAGAATGAATAAAAAATATAGATGGGTGAATACAATAAAATGTCGAGAAAGGCTAGGAAAGACATGGCATGACCAAATTAATCGATTACTGAACAATCGACAAGCGTGCATGTCACGATGTGTAAATGTATTATTGAAGAGACACGAGAGTTAGGTCAGGATTGAATAGTGTGGCGGTTCATCCTTTCTGACTACCCCACCGAGGAAACGGCGTGATGGTTAGTTAGTTATCTTCTAGAAATCTTCTACATTTTTATTGCACACAATTAAGACTAAGTTTGTAAAAAAAAATGCTAATTTCCTACTAAAACGCATACAATTTATAAAATTTAATTCAGAACTAGCATTTCATTTATCCTTGAAGCGGGTAAGCAGCGATGATGAAGCATCTCCTTCCTCTCAGCGCAGCTGCACTGTGTTATTAAGGTATCAATTTTGAAAATTTATAGCGACAGTAGTTACACCCTGTAACTAGAAATTATAAAGTTCACGTATGCAATTTCAGTTGACATCGGTTTTATGGCACAAATTAAATTGTAATATCAGCCGCCACGAATTATAAAAACGTTATTGATTTAGATGGTCGCAATTTAAATAATATGTTGTTTATTATAAATTCCTTGAAAATGAATTATGTGGGTGCGTATTACAAATCAAATATGTACGTGAACTTGAATAAGAAAATGAACGTAAAAAAATATTTTTCTACGAAGGTCTTTCCGGTGACAAGTGTCGGGAATGCTTGTCTCAATATAATTGGTCGAAAATTCTTTGAAAACAATTTCATTTGCCACTAAGAATAGTTAGACATATACTTAAATCAATAGAAAGTGTTCTAATTAATTATTAATATTAATAATAACCCATTATAAAGTTACAGAATTTAATTGATTGAATTTACTTGATCACGTTCTAACAATTTATTTTAATATTGTTTGTATATACTCGTATTATTACTTCCTAACTTATCCACTAACTTTTATTAATAATATATTAAAAAATTGCCATACAATATTTCATTACTCAAATAACAACACGATATCAATGATTCTGTTCACTTACGAATTATTTATTTTACATTTCTAAAGTATTCACATTGTGGTTAGTTAGAAAGTTTCAATCCTGGGATTGGTTTACAGCAATTTCTTCTATTCTTCTCTTCCATTCTCCCCTGTCTTGTGCAGTTCTTTTGAAATCTGCATAAATAACAGACACCTACAAAATATATTTTAGTTATATGGGTACTTATTAACTATTTAATATGTAAATATGTATTTTTATACAAATTACATAATTTACGCACATTAACAGGTTCACTGCCGCATTGACAAGAATGAAGAGTGGGAAATGCAAATGGTTTATTGACGAACAGATATAAGATACTGTTACTCGTATAACGCATCATTGTGTGATCGGCGCCCCACCCAACTACCTCTTCACGCGCAAACGCGTGATCGGCGCTCAACATGTTAAATCTCTTAATATAATATATTTAAAAAAAATCTCTTATGTATCTAAATATCGTGATTTACCTACAATAAATATAAATAATTAAATCATTACTTTTATTGTAATTATACTATATCAGCCAAATAGTTTCGCTTATACCCAACTTCATCAATGCAACTAAAAACTGAAAAAACAGTCTTAATATTGCCCTGATGACACTTGAGTATAAGTGAAACAAGTTGGCTTCAACTATAATTACAATTCCTCAGTTAAAATACAATGAATTTATTGATTTTTATATATTTATTTATTTAAAATGGCGTGCAAGATTGATCGGCCATGTAATACGACAAGAAGGCCTCTTGCATGCCATAATGGAGGGTATGACCGAGGGGACAAACTCTAGGGGACGCCCACGCCGAGAGTACTTGGAGGACCTGTTGATGGACGTGCGCTGCTCATCATATACAGATTTCAAAAGAGCCGCACAAGACAGGGAAGAATGGAAGAGAAGAATAGAGGAAATTGCTGCAAACCAATCCCACGATTGAAACCAGAGAAGAAGAAATGCCTCATAATTAAAAATAAAACATACATTTTTTACAAATAAATCTGTTCACAAAAACAAGCCAAATAAAGGTCTTCTTGTTTCAATAATTGAGTAAATTGATACTACTTGCGCGCAACTATCAAAGCATATTCCGGTGTAAGAAATATTGGTTAGTATACACTATAACACCGTAAGAAATTCGTATTGTATAATTGTACATTCTAAATACATGTAATAGGTGTACGTTGTGTGTGAATGATTAATTAATACCGCTCGAATCAATACATTTATGATGATATTACGAGTCAGTGACTTGAGCCCCGAAGGCAGAATTTTTTAAGTGTATTGCGTTTTAGATATTGGATCATATTGTGATCGTTCTTGAATACTTAACAGTCATCGTTGTATGAAGTCATGACTTTGTTTATTTCCCTAAATACTCGTGATATCATGCAGCTTCAAATGTTTTACATAATAAACAATTCAAGGTGCGTCAAAAACTTTTTTTTCCTTTTTGCTATTTCCCACTTTAAGTGGGGTCGGCCTTCCTGATATGATTTCTCCAGGACGTCCTGTCTTGGGTCAGCTCTCTGTTGAGACCACATTTCTTAAGAGTGCCTATGTCCCCCGTTTCACCAATAGCCGTCCTCTACCCCTCTAGACCGTTGGGATTCTAATAGCAGATTTTATGATGTGCTCATCTTCTTGGCGCTTAACGTAGCCAAACCGTCTAATTCTTGCTTCCTAAACCTTACCTTTTATACGGGCAACTTTAACCGCCATACCTCCGGTTTTTTATTAATTTAATTTAATTACATTTTTTTTTTTTTTTAAATACGAAACGTCAAAAACTCGACCGCACACTTCGCCTGCTCTTTGTAAAACGATTATACTCGTGAAGACTTGTACTCAAGTGGTGTTGGCACACGCGCGTATCCGTGAAGGCTTAGGAACATTACTTTTTCTCAAGTGCGTACGTGATACGGGATAGCGCAGAATGGTTCAGTTAAAGTGTGCGTATCTCGTACGTTCATATGCATAGGGCGGTTTTAAATCTGCCCTGAATATGCTCAGTGTCGATTTTAAAACTAATATTTCATGAAATCATAACATCAGATTATTCGAATAGGTTGATTCTGAAATCTCTCAAAAAGCGTATAATTTTACTATAACCTCATTTATCAAAATGAATTCACGGATTGACGTGACTCATTTCAATATGACATTATCAAAATGATTTGAACCCCTTTGAAAAAGCTCATTAGATGATACAAAGTTAGATACTATTTCAGTACACTTTTTTTATATATAAATAAATACATTAGTAATATTATTTTATTAAAAAATATCAAAAAAATACTATCCCACAAAAATCTTTCTATTATTATACTAAATCTTTTACGTTTTTCTATGATTTCATGTACAAATATTATGTAAAAAAACATTCAATTTACTCACAAACTTTAAGTTAAACGCACTTGGACATTGTAATATCAAATTACTTGCAACATTTAATTTGGGTTAGACTGGGTTCGGTGTGGGATTTTTTTTATTTTCAAATACAAACTATTCGTTTCATCGTTCAATCTGTTAATATTTCATGTAATTCTCTATATTTTTTCTTCAGTGCAATATATTTGTTCAATGTTAAAATATATTTATTGGTGCGAGATAACTATATTTCTTCATCTTAGTGTCGTGTAGCTCCTTTCGACGTTGGTGATAACTGTGGTGAAAGCTTTCTCGTCCCAGCGATTTCCTGTGAAGTGTTACTGGAATGGTTTCCCGTTGCCTTCTTTAGATTTTATTTAATTTTAGCGAAATATATTTTTTTTAATTATTTTAATGAATGTGAATATATCTAAAGAATATGTGAATTATGTTAACCCTAAAAATGAATATATTCTTCTATTGACACATTATTAAAAAAGTTAAATAAACTCGTATTTAAACAAGTATAATAAGTCGAATAATTTACGGTAATTTCAAGAGAATCGTTAAAGATTTTATTTGTTCAACTTGCAATTAAAATACCATAAAACACGAGGACTGTAAAAAAAACATGTCATTAAACCATTTGATACAAATATTTATAATCATTTTAAACATTGATTATTTAATTTTACATTATCTTTCACTAGAATCGAATATGTTATTCAAGTAGGTAGCTGTTTCGAGATTTTTTTTAAATAAAGTTTATTATTTAGTATGAGGTCAAAGTAGATTTATTGTGTCAGTATCTGGGAGGTAGTTTTTTTTGTCAATATTAAATTTTAAGTATTCAATAAAACAGTACCCCTCAGCTATTTGGCTGCGGATAGGTGATTGACGTTCATAATAAAGTGGGCGTTTGTTTACAGAAGTTAAGACGGTGTGTTTGTAATTCGAATCAATAACCAAATTGTCGGGTAACGTTATTGGATAAGTACTGCTTTATTATTGGTGTCCGTCAATTTTATTACACTGGAGACCTGGAGGCTAAGAACTTAGTTATCTAAAAATCTTATTGATGAAGACAGTGATGTTTTCTTTATTAAAATATATTGATTTCTGTATAAGGATTCAAAAATGCTAGATTATGAAGGATAAATATAAGGATAAACGAATAAGCCTAAGAGACAGAGTCAGAAACGATACGGTGAGAGAAAAAACAAAGGTCACTGACATCATCCACCGGGTGGCGACTCTAAAATGGCAATGGGCGGGTCACGTAGCCAGAAGCCCAGATGAAAAATGGACAAGAAGACTGCTGACTTGGAGACCGTGGACGGCGAAGAGAAGTGCAGGGCGACCGTAACTACGGTGGAAGGACGATCTAAACAGACACGTCGGAATAACCTGGATGCAGTCTGCACAGGACAGAATGACATGGAGGCAAATGGAGGAGGCCTTTGTCCAGGAGTTGACGAGAATAGGCTGAGGAAGAAAAAGAAGAAATATTTTATATGACTAAAACATTGAGTCCGCAAACCAAATCAAATCAGTTTATTATCTAAACAGACATTACAAACAATTTAAGTGTTTACGACATCTATTGAGTACAGGTAAAATATAATATGTACAATATAATACCAAGAACGCATGACAGATTTTCACTAATGTGAAAGTATTGAGTTTCTTTAGTCACATTGCCATCAAAGAGCTTGGTTACCTGGAAAAAACTATTGTCACAGGAAGTGTTCCAAGCAAAAGCAGTAGAGGCAGATCTCCTGCGCGGTGGTGTGACCAGATTAAGTAGATGACTGGGAGAAACTTATACTCGTCGGTGAGGACTGCGGAGCAAAGATACCATCAAAGGTGCTTTGTTTTAGCCACCAGCAACTCCATGGATCACGACCCTCTAAAATGAGGAAACGAAGAAAGAAAACGAAGAAAACCTCGCAAATAAAGCAATAATTAATTATTCTCACAAATATATGTTATTTATTAAATATGTATTATTTATTAAATATATTGTTTAACAAAACAATATCAAATTAAATTTCCAGAATTTTTATTTAATTTTTCTCTACTAATCTCATCAGTTCAAATCAGTTTCACATTAAACGATTGCAGCTTACTACCACCACAGATTGAAATAAATAAATAAAACATTAATAAATTCGGAATTGAACAAAAATCATTAGTCACATTTAAAACCTGAAAAACGTATACCATATTTAAATTAATGCATTATTTCTTCTATATTCGCCTTCACTTTGTGTTATGGATTCATATTTGAATAAATATAGTTACACTTTCTATAACAACACTTTTTATTTTACTGAACTCAGACATGTTTCGGTTACAAGTAACTTTTATCAATGTAGGCAATTTTAGCTACTTAAAATTGCATACATTGATAAAGGTTACTTGTAACCGAAACATGTTCAAGTTTAGTAAAAAAATAAGAAAAAATAAAAATAAAAAGTGTTTTAATACAAAGTGTAACTTTTTGATCAACGTGTTAAAATAAATTATTTAAAGAATTCATAAATATTTAATGAGAAACCTAAAGTAAATGTGATGGTTTGTATCGCATCTCGCAAACAAAATGAAGTGCAACCGTAAATTATTTCTGCCTGCACATTCGAGAAAACGGCGTGATGGTAATTTAGTTAGTTAGTCAATTCAAGTATTCACTGGCTGAATACCGGTATTATTTCATATTTTATTGTACAATCACACCTGATTCCAAATACTATCAATAAACCAGATTTTATTTCATTAAACTTGCTACTCATAAGGAGTTATATTAAAGATTTAACACCTGGATATAAGGCATACAAATTAATTAAACTTAAATAGCGAATATCACCTTGTTTATTGCCCGAGTCGTATCCTGAATCCTCACGATTTGTGTTAATATTCCATTATCCTGGACATTCATGCCGGATCTGGGCAATATAAAATCATAACTGACTACCAGAAAATTGTTTACGAACCATAAAACTAACTTACGATAGATTAAGTGTGGTTAAGGTGCATGTTTCAAAGTTCACAAAGCGGGAACACATTAACAAGACTGTAAAGTAAATTACGGATCACATTAACACAATATATTGTGCACTGAACTCGCAATATAATGATAACAAAGGAAATTTTCAACATACATTCGTTTTATTGAATATAATATTCGTATAAAATCTACGTAGAAGAGATTTAAAACGCCCCTTTACAACTCTCGATACGTAACGTCTAAAAAGAGTCAGTATCTCTTCAAAGCCTGCACTTTATAACTATATAACCATCATATCTTTCCTATGGATAGGTAAGTAGTCGACCTTCGTGGCAGAGTAGAAAGAGCTCTGACTTCCATACCGAAGGTCTCGGGTTCGATTCTCGGCGATGGCAGTGTGATTGTCACACTGTCTTTGGTCTAGTGTAGAATTCTCGTGACAATAAAATGGCGATAGATTGACTACCTATCACATGTCATAAGAATCAATATAATAGCTAAAATAAATTGTATACAGTAATTGGATTCAAACGACCTGTTGTATACAAGGAAAAAAAATGAAAAATGAAAATGATAATCCGCAAAAATCTTCTATCCCTATATTTCGCTGGAGATTTAACTATATTCATACACCGTTTTACGCACGTTTATCAATTTTTGTGACACCGAGACACCGAGACAATTTTTGTGATACTGTTTTTTCACTTTTCTCTTCATGGAATTTCACAATGCTTACGTAAGTTTATAAAAAAAGAATACATTTAAAAATATCACAAACTTTCGCCGTAAGTTAACTAACAAACTAACCGTCACGATGTTTCCCCGGAGGGGTGGGTAGAGAAGATGAAAAAAAAATTAAAGGCCTTACGTTTATCACAAAAAGAATTACACCATATACCATGTTTTTGATCGACTAACTGAAACTCAAAAAAAGGCGTGGATATAAACCAATAATAACATACAAATAAGGGGCGGTGAAGTAATGAATAACAACACCTTAAAATACATATTATATATGTACCCTGAGAAATCAGCCAGTATTCTACAGGCACGATAATTAATAATAATCTCTCGCGTGAAAACTGAATACAACAGCTCGAGAGAAATCAATTAAACGATTCCCGAGTACTCCAGCCGTGTATCATTTTTCACCAACCCACATATTTAAAGGGTTATTTATATTCAGGATACACGCAAACATTCACTGGTGTAGCGGGCATCGTACTTCCCATCAGTAAACCACGGCCGAAGCAGTGACCTGTTGGCCCCTCATTAAAACAAATTAAAATAGTAATCGTGACGTCTTCAGAAATGTTATATTATGGATGTATTTACTTGACACAAATATTAATATGCATTTTTTTGTGTACAACAAGTCTTTTGATCCAAATTCCTGTATACAATTTGTTTTTAGCTATTATCGTGGCCTGTTATTCTATTCGTGGTCTGTAATAGGTAGCTTATCTATCGTTTTTTTTATTATCACGTGAATTGTACACCAGACCAATAACAGTTTACAATTATACTGCCATCGCATAGAACGAACCAGAGACCTTCAAAGGTCGTTAATTCGAAATTTGAATGTTTATTTTGAATAATAAATAGTATTGTTGATGAGTAAAATAATATTAATTAATATAATAAGATAGGTAACCCATTGTTTTGGTCGAAATAATGATACTGCAGCATTATTAAATATTTAATTTTGAAGCACTGTAATTATACGTATCACAATTTATTTTTGTGAGATTGTCGTTGGCTGTATGTTGGCATCATCAGGTGTTACAAACATCTGATTGTACCACCTTGTTTAACAGTTGTTTGTAACACCTGATGATGCCAAAGTTAGGTTGGTGAAACAGCTTTCCTGTTTGTAACACCTGATGATGCCAAAGTTAGGTTGGTGAAACAGCTTTCGCGAAAATTTCACAAAAAAATAATTGTCGTACGTATAATAACTATGTTTCAAATAAAAACATTTAAAAATAATTATAACTAACTAACTAACTTACCATCACGCCGTTTCCCCGGAGGGGTAGGCAGAAATAATGGAACGCCACACTGTTCTGTCCTGACATACTTCTCTCGCTTCCTCTACATTCATGCATCTTGTCATGCACGCACGTCGATTTTTCCGACTCCTCACGTGACCGACATTCAATATTTGATTGATTTGATCGTGTCACCTTTTCCTCGGCCTTCCTTTATTTCTAGCTCCGTTCACGCCGTTTACATATACCTTCTTTACCATTCTGTCTTCACTCATTCTTTCCATGTGTCCAAACCATCTTAATGACCCTTTCCTTATTTTGTTCATAACACTTTCATTCGCACAACATTCACTTATTATACTTGCATTTGTCATTATATCATATACAGATTTGCCACACATTCGTCTTAGAGATATCATTTCTACTGCATTTATTCTACTTTCATCCTTCTTTTGCCAGTTCAATGCTTCACTAAATATTATTATATTAATAATTAATTCATAAATATTAAAAATAATTATCATATAATATTATTATATTATACAATTGCAAAGTTTCGAGCTACGTGCTACAATGAGGTTAAGAAAAGAATCTCCATACAATTAATGCCATGAAATATAATGTATCGTATTACTTTTTGTATATGTTTCTTCTTTCACTTTGTGTTTAAAATTATTTCAATATTTTCAACACACACTTTGAAGTTATTTACTTCTAATTAAAACAGACATGTCAAGAATTGTCATAAATATTTATCAGTGTAAACTTTTATGGTGGTTAAGAGTTACATCTAATTAAAACATAGTGTGGCATGGCGGTTCATAATAAATAAAATTTTAAAATTGTGTCCTGTACTCGTAATACAAAGTATTTTAATTGAATAAAAAGGCTTTATTGATGGTTTTGGTTTTAATTTGCAAAACTTCATTACAATACGAGAATGTATTAAAAACGCGATTTTTTTTGGTTTTACATTGATACAAACAAACCATCACGTCGTTTCCCCGCAGGGGTAGGCAGAGAGAATGGACCCCCACACTACTCTATCCTGGCAAACCTATCTAGATTCCTCCACATTCATACAACGAGTCATACACGCACGTCGATTCCTTCGACTTCTAATATGACCAACCTTTAAAATTTGATTAATTTGGTCATGCCGTGTTTTCCTCGGTCTGCCTCGACTCCGTACTCCATTTACATCATAAACGTATACTATCTTAACCATTATTTCTCCATCCATGCGTTCCATTTTTGCGTTCCATCCATGCGTTCCATTTATACGTTGATTTTTTTATTATTATTTATACACAAAAAAATAGGGACAAATTGTTTCGCCTTGCGAGGGGATTCTCATACCCACTTAAAACAAATTTATCACTATTATTAATGTATTTTTTTTTGTATATTTATAATTCAAAATATTAATATAAAATCAAAATAACAATCGCGTTTTTAATACGTAGGTTTTGTTATTTTTAATAAGATTAAATAATTTAAATATTTAATAATTAGGCGCACGATGTAGTCGAATCGAACCACGTAGATGTATCTTGGCAAGAAGAAGAAGAAAAATAATTTCCAAATATTATTTTATACTACTTTCAAAATCATTAGAAAAAACAAATTTTCACAAAATCAGTAACATGTAATCACAAAATAGAATCTGTAAAAGATTTTGGTTTGTTTTCTTATTAAAATATAAACAATTAAATATTTTATAGGGTTTGTAGAGATACGCCATTGCAATCTACTTATAAGACGTTCGCAAATAGTTGAGAGTAAATCTACAAGTTGCGCATCGCATTGTACCCACTATATCGCATTCCAGTTCAGACAACATATTTCACTATTAGTACCAGCCGGGACAATGTGGAATCATTATTAACAGGAATTTCTTATTCTTTGTATCCTGGTATTAACAGCTCGGCCATCTTAATCTTGTCACAGAAATAATTCGCATTTCAATATATGATCGGCAGAAGTTCTACGTATAATGCCTAATCATTTTTAAATCAATATCTACAACTTAAATAACATAAAATAATACAAAATAAATTTTTCATTTGTTCCAATGAAAATTTGAATAAATTATTCAATAATATTTTAAACTTTTTACTGGTGTTGGATTGTTTTAAGTGCCTAATTACAGTTAATTAAAAAAAAAACAGTGGAATAAAAATTGAATAAACACAAATGTCCGGATCGTCTAGCTGACGACAAGTGCACTATTTAAAAGAACATTATGTGTTAAATTATTTTTATTTGTTATTTTATTTTAAATCATTATATTTTATATCATTTGTTTTAGATTTATTTGTAGACGTTGGACGATTGAAGTGTGAGTGGGAGATGGCAATCGGTGGCGATGAGGTTCGCAACCCATTACACCGCGTCTCCCGCATGAGCAAAAAGAGAAGGATGGAGTGCCGAATCGATTGAAGTGAGGCAGTCCATTATTTTTGCCTACCCTCTCGGGGAGACGGCGTGATGGTTAGTTATTTAATTAGTTTTGTTTGACAACTTTTTTTTAACAATACAAATAAAAACATCTGTTACAAAGAAGTTTCGCTTTGCTAAGGCATTTGATAATAGTATTAATAATGATGTTTAAACATTGGACATGCAAATATTCTAAGTAATAATTGTTTTACATCTATTCTGGTTCTCGCAAAACCGGGTTCAGTAAATCATTGTAAAGTACGGATATTTTCATATGCACTGACACGATATGTTGTCTTACTTGTTTTTTGGCCTCTCATTTCCTGATTGTTTAAAAATTAGAGTATTTTTCTCTTTCAATATCTTAATTGTTTTAAACTTATCAAATGAATTAAGTCACGTATGCGGAGATATCGCGTCTATAAATGCCTTTTCACAAGGATGTTAGAAATATTTCATCCAAATGCATTTAGATAATATCTTATTCGACTTTTATTATTACCGTGAACATAGGTTAAATAAACTAGTTATTAAAACTATCGGGAAGATATAATGAAAATAGATTGTTCTAATCGATTTTTTCAAACTAAATTAAACTATAAATTTATATATTCATTGATCATTTACAAAGTGTAAAATTTTTATTTAAATAAATTCCATTATATATAAAATAAAATATGTAAATAATGTGAAATATTTTAAATAAACTTTGCAAATGATCAGTACAATTCCATATAAATTTATTTTTTAAATCAAAATGTTACATTTTTAATTTTATACGACATAATTTGAATAACAAAACCGGTCGCTATCGATATAAAAGAGAAGTGGAATTTTAATTTTATTATTATTTGAAATGAAATTCAATCAAGAGATTATTATTTTACTATTATATTTGTGGAATTCAATAATGTTTTATTTATGAAACAAAACTTTGTCTGTATATTTCATAAAAAGTTTATATTTATTGCTAACAACATCAGTTAATATTGTTCCCCGAACGTTTTTGCTTTCATCTTTCAAAATTGACGAAATAAAACACACACACTTAATTTATATTATTATAAACAAATAAATAGAAATCAACAGCAATTCTCAGACAAAATGGAAGACTTTCAAAGACAATTCAAAATTATTTGTATACGAAGACTCAATTTGTATTTAAATCGAAGCGCAGTCAATGTGGTGAGATCAATTAATAAAATATTTATAACACCTGTAAATTATTTTGCGGCGTTGCATTTATGTCGCTGGCCTTCTTCGTGCACCTAGAATGTATTAAAAGAGTCATTAATCAAAATTATCACATCGTTTAGGGTTATTTCAAAGGTAACCGCTGCCTGAGAATTGCGCACTTGACAGAAAGTCTACGTCTCTCGCCGAATAAAATAGTTCATTAACCCTTACCACTCCATTATTTTTTTATATTGTTTATCAGCCAACTCTTATTTAAATGTCAAAATACTTTTATTGATAGGTAGTTTAAAAAATATAGTTAAAAATTCATTTGTAATGATTTATTCTTCAAATAAAAAACATTATGAACTACTTATAGTTTTGCATAGTTTGGTACTTTTTAAAACAATCTTCAGGATGGAGACCAGGTTTTCTGGAACAGGTTTCACAAAACCACACTGTTTCCCGTCTTCCCCCTAGAATCTTTCTCTTACTGCACACAGTACTGTCTTTAGAACCTTTGTCCAGTTTCGCAATGAAGTGGGGCTTGTACTCTAAACGCTCCTTTGCATGACGTTTCACGCGAAATTTCCGCCATTTTAGGTTATGTGAATTTGCTAGGATTATTTTATAGTAAAATAAAAACGGAAAACAGTCAAAATCAAATCAAATGATTTAACTGAAATTCCTTGATGAAAGTTTTTAAATAATGTAGAAGTAGTTATAAAAAACGATGTTTTTTGTAACTACTTCCACATTTGTCTTTATTTCGGCAGCGACCGATTTCGCCAGGCTCGCTGGCATCGACAGACCGGTCGCTGTGGAAATAAAGACAAATGTGAAAGTTGTTTTAAAAAACATCGTTTTATTTCATTATTATTTAAATAAATCAAACATTAAATGTCGGTCATGCGTGCATGACACGATTTAGGAATGTTTAAGCATCGAAAGAAGTGTGTCAGTAAATAACAATGTGACGGTCTATTATTTCTGCCTACTCATTCGGGAAGACGTCGTGATGGTTACCCAGTTCGACACAAGTTTACTCTCAGAGGGTTTCTACCTAAAAATCAAACTGGAATATGTATTTGTAAGTGCAGCGAGAAATAACCAATGTATATATATTGTCACTTTAATGAGAGATGCAATATACGACCGTCATAAAGTAGGAGGAGAACAGAAGTATAATTAACGGCAAATTGCCCGTCTGCTTCCTCAGGGTGAATAAATATAATTTACTGAGTTGTAAATTAAGACATATTTTACGAAGGTTCGCTCAAAAGACGATGCAACCAGAGGTTATAACTGAATCAAATTGACTAAAAAAATTATTTTTTTCGGCATGTTTTTAATTTTGTTACATTTTGATTATTATGATCTCAGTACATACAGAAGAGCACAATTATTGCGGTAGAGATGAGATCCCTAATACCATATGAGTGGTAGAATGATATTTGATAGTTAAACTTCAAATGCTGATATTACCAAAAAATAAGAGCAGAAGAACGTGTTAGGAACAATTAATACGAATGAAAACGTCAGTTTTCTAGAAGTTTAATTACATTTTATGGGAATGATATGTTTCGCCCTTCTAAGGCATTATCAAATGTCAGAAGGGCGAAACATGTCATTCCCATAAAATATAATAAAACATCTAGAAAACTGACGTTTTCATTCGTATTAATTATGTAATATGGAGTTTTACATTAGTATTCAAGAAACAATAAATATGTTAGGAACAAGATTATGAAAGAATCAATGCTTTGGTTTGTACATATTATATAATATGTTCCTTGTTCATAAATTGTCAAATTAGGTCGTTTCCGTTTCGACTACATAAAATACGTAAATATTAAATTGATGTAATATTATAATTAAGGTAAGAATTGTTAGTAGGGTTAATTGTAAATAAGGCAAGAATTGTAAGTAAGGTAAGAATTTGAAGTAAGGTAAGAACTGTAAGTGAGGAAAGAATTGTAAGTGAGATAACAATTGTAATTATGGTAAATTGTAAGTAAGATAAGAATTGTAAGTAAGATAAGAATTATAATTAAGGTAAAATTTAAGTAGGGTAAATTAGAAGTAAGGCATGAATAGTGTCAAGTCATACAAATGGCAAAATAATATCATCATAAAAATATGACGTCTATCGCAAGGACACTCCCGGAAAGTGTGTCTTCGCAAAGCTCCAAATGATATCAGATCGGCGCCCATTTAGTGTTGCCACACCTCTCGCACGTCAACCCATAAATCACAATGTATCCATTCTTCGACACCCAGCGGGATGCAGTATTGTGATATTTACTGCGGTATTAGCGACCTACAAATGAACATTTAATCCTAACATCGAATGGATAACAATCCGTACGCAAAGTAAAATTTTGCAAAGTTCATTTCGAGTCATAGACATTCCGATAGATTCTTAATACCGTCATTGAACCTTCATAGATAATTTTCGACTAATATATGCATGTACACATTATAAAATAATTCATTTATTAAATGAATAATTATTGCATTAAAACACTGTTTATGCGATTTTTAGTTTATTTTTCTCGAAGTTCATCATCTGGAGAACGATTCAAACTCGTAAAAAACAGTATATAATTATTTAAAAAAAAACATTTCATATTATAATATATTTCACAGTCACAACGCCTTCAGTAAATGAAAACTAATTTTCTCAATAGAAATTACCCCATATTAACACTAGCCCCTAATCAATAGTTACTCTATAAATTATAGAGTTTTTTTAATATTGAGTTCAATTTTTTCCAATTTGGTTCTTATTGTTGTATTGCATTTTCTTTGTTCATTTCCCACAAAAATACAATGTAAATAATCACTGTATAATGAATTATTGGAATTATAATAATTTACTTATATTCATTCTATCTTCATGTTATTTTAAGAACAACGTGTGTATTTAAATATATAACATTAACTATGTAACTTGTATGACACTGTGAATGTATTAAATAAATAAATTATGAAAAGTTTTTAAAATACTTTCATGAAAATAAATAAAAAACGTAAAAAATCTTTTTAAAATGTGCATTTAGTTAAAATCCATTAATGTTTGTGTCTTCCACCGGTTTTGACATAAACATTAGTGAATTTTAACTAAATATACAGTTTTAAAAGATTTTCATTTATTTGCATTTTTCTTTTTTTATATATAATACTTTGTATATATAACACTATAAAAATTACATATCAGACATGTTTCGGACAACCAGTCCTTCTTCAGTGATACATATTATATACAAAGTATATTGAAAAAAGGAAAAGCCGAATAAAACAGCTACAACACAAAGTATGGCGAACATAGAAGAGATTTTTCAATTATTTACAATGAACTTCTACCATGAAATTTTAAATAACAGCATAATATATTTTTAAATACTATTATTTAATTACCTTTCATTTGATTATTTAAGCTGACTAAGAGGGGTCTGAATTGTTGAAGGTTCATGACTAAGGACAGTCAATCAAAAATAATGTTTCGTTTTAAAAGAGTTAACGTGCCGAAGCGTAATATAATATGTCAAAATGCAATAATGTTAATCAATTCGATTAATCAAACGATCATTGCAGTTATATCCAGATAAATAAATAAAAAAACGATGAGTAGGCACTTAATTGATCAACAGATGGAACATAAAGCTTAAATGACGTAATTAGATGTAAGTTTATCCCACTGAAGATCATTCGTCTACCCGTGAAGCGATTTGGTTATCTGATTCCGTCGAACCCCCACAGTCAATGGGCCAAAAGATATTTCGTAATAATAAATGTTTCTGATCAATGAAAATGTTTCATCCAATATCAGATTGCATACATGTAAATAACAAGAAAAACCATACCAACTATTCAATAACATAGAAAAAATCAAATTATGTGTAGAGATTCTATTTTTAAATTTATTTATTCAATTTAATACGTGAGTAATATGATAGATCTCTCATTATTGATACCGCATTGTTTATAGCTCTTCACAACAGTATGAAAAAGTTCTAATATATTATGTTTTATTAAAATCATTATAATATTTTTTTGATTGTTAATTTGAAAAATGATAAACATGTCCAATCAATGGCTCTTAAGATTCAGTTAAGATTCAGCGCGCGTTAGATACAAGAAAATTTGGTCGAGATAATGGAGTCCAATGAGGCACGGTATTCTCTAATGTAAAGTGTCCTAAATATTTATATTAAGAACTGGAGAGAGTAGTTCAGTTAGTTTAACTCTTTAAGAGCTGAACAAAGTTTCTACTACTCTTGAATACCCTTGACTATGTTTTATAGAATTTCTCTTTTTGTAAGTTGCTAAGATATAATTCCGGTCAACACCGGCACATTTTTTCTAATTGATTCAAAACTCTATTGAGATCATATTTATTATTTCTTGAACAATTACATAAAACTTCCAAGGCATTATCAAATGTGCAACATTTGATAATGCCTAATAAGGGCGAAACATGTCATTCCCATAAAATATAATATAATAAAGCTTCTAGAAAACTGACGTTTTCATTCGTATTAGCTTTCTGTCCGATCGCCTTTTCTGCGTCAAAATCAACAAGGCCAAATCCCTTGTACGCCCTATCAGAGCAGGAGTTCCCCAAGGTTCAGTAATGGCTCCTACTCTGTTCAACATTTACTGCAGTGATATCCCTCTTCCCCGAGATCAGAACACCCACATTGCCCAATTCGTTGACGATACGGGCATCATCTCCAGTGCTAAAAGGCCGCTTCTCGCGACCCGCAGGGTGCAAAAACAGGCCGATGTGCTAGAGGTGTGGTGCAGAAACTGGCGCATTACCATCAATCCGAGTAAAAGCGCAGCGACCCTTTTCAGTAAAAGACACATTCCTCCAAACATTCCCAACATAAAAATGTTCGGCCAAGACGTTCCTTGGACCAAAACAATCAAATACCTTGGGGTTACCTTGGATTCTAAGCTGACATGGAGGCCACACATTACAAATAAAGTCAAAACCGCGTCAAAAGCAATCTCAGCCCTCTACCCAATGTTAGCTAGAAACAGTAAACTAAGCATCGACAATAAACTCCTGATATACAAAACGGTTATAAGGCCGATCTTCACTTATGCAGCCCCAATCTGGGGCTATGCAGCTTCGAGTCACATACAAAAACTCCAAATCCTGCAAAATAAGGCTATCCGTTTATCGCTTGGTGCGCCTTTATGGACCAGGATTACACAACTGCACCTAGAATCGGGAATCCCGATGATAGATGAATTCATTCTGAAACTTGCCGAACGTTTTTACAAAGGACTCCCTTCACATCCCAACCCCACAATAAAAGACCTCTCTAATTACGACCCAAACACTTCCAGCCGCCACAAGCGCCCAAAATCGATTCTCCTTCAGAGGAACACTCCGGGCCACACAAATCATGCCCCCGAATAAACTAACAACCCACCAAATCACCTTCCAACAATGTTCCCATCAGACGTAAGAGGAATAGCCACATGAGCTGAACCTCTGTAAGCCAGAAGATCCAAGTCCAAGTCCATTCGTATTAATTACCTATTGAGATCCATTACATTCTGGAACAAATAGGACTAGTGCGGATTATTACCTGCGACTACGCCAGCATCAACTGTTTAATATTTAACTGCTTAAATTCCATTGTCTCTTTTTTTGTTTATTATTAGAAGTGTCAATCTGGCTCAAAAAATATTTTGTTACTACTAGATAGAGCTTCATCTTAAAGATTAGTCATATGTTAAATTCTTTCTGTAACATATTTTCTCTTCTAATTTCTTATTTGTTTATTTATTAAATGTCAAACATGTCAATTAAATAAAATATGCGTTAATTATTTAATTTCCATATTTTTAATATTAAAGACGTCGCTTGGATCCATTTGATAAATCCGTTCAACCTGCAGTAAACCATTATGTGTGACGGCAGCTTTAATAAGTACTGAAAAATTCCTAAACGTAAGCTGCTCAAGTATGCGGGTGTTCTCTGTGATTCAGCGGCTTGAAAAAACTCAGTGGCGGGAAATCCGGCTTTTTATATCAAGGTATCCAAAGCAGATCAGAAGGCGTGCTCATACGTACTATTGACAAATTACGATGGCTTCGTTTAATGACGCAGGTAACTAGGCAACTGCTCTAGATGGGAAATATCGAAAGCCCCAACGTCCTCGCTCGCATTCCTCCAAGGGAAGCGCGAGTCTGGGTTGAGATGGACTAGTAGGGTGGCCTTGGTGAACCTGATACCAAGCGCTCCCGGTGTATGACATGCGCTGAGTATGATTAATCTTCCTCGCTGCTGGAGTCCTTATATGTAAAATATATTATTTAAAATGCAAAAAAATAACTTTCGGCTTGTGCTTTATTTAAATCATAGATATAAAATACATCAATCGTTAACCTGTTTGGATGATGACCGTCTTTCATCCTTTCATATTTCATTACATTATTAAAAAATAAATCACAAATATTACAGACATACGATTCCAGCTCGTTTGTAATTACCCAAAAAGAACAAAATAAAAATAAACACCAAAAACGTAAGGAGTAAGAATTAGAAATAAATATTCCATTGTTTGACTCTATACTATGTGTAATTGTTCCTTCTAATTATTGTTTTATTATTATTATTATTATTATTTTATTTTTATGTTTTACACCTTTTATATTTTTTTCTATAAATATTAACTAACCGTTCTTTCAATTAAAATATTTAGGTATATAAAATATCAATTTCAGCAAGAACTTCAAAATTATATTAAAGAAATTATTCAAATTGACAGGAACAAATACACATAAATATTCGAAAAATCACGAAAATTTTACATTTGATATATTATTGTAACACCTGATGATGTCAACATGGGTTGATGAAACAGCTGTCGCGTAAAATAAAATACAATTGTTATACAAAAAAAAAGTTATTTAATTTAACAGTTTTCAAATTAGAAATAATCATAAGATAAAAAAAAATCATAATTCCCGAGCCAACTCCCGATATCACAAAATTATGTCGACCTTCAAGGTGACCCGATTAAGCAAAGATATTTCCACCCACAGGCATAACTATTGACAGGTTGGTTCTGCATTGTGGCAAATAAAACATTCTATATTGCCTTTGACGAACGTAATTATCAGGGACAAATAGACCTACATTACTCAGGACATACAATATGTACTCGTATATGGCTACCAATCAGTTGAAATAAGTAAACCTCCAAGCGAATATTACACCTTCTCTTCAATGATTGGTTGCCTCGCAATAAGTTAGTCGAAAATAATAACAGTTATAACCATTAATACGTGCAATAAAAGTGTTTCCTGTAAAATTCCTGATTCTCAATATTTAGTCAATTTTTAACGAAGTCAACGCGTCAGTGCATAGTGAGTCAGTTTTTATTTTTTGTTGAAATTGTTTTTGATTAATCAAAATTCAAACCGTTTGTGAGATTAAGAACATGAGAGATAATGACTTTATATAGTTTGCGAGATTATTAATTTTCATTATATCAATTGTATTACATAAAATAAAATACTTATTTCGACGAAGTGATAACAAATTAGTTGTATATTACTTCGTTTAGTCTAAGAATGCGCTTTGCACATTAACATGCGTGTAAATAAATATTTACGATGGCATAACTTAATTTATTTATTATCGCTATAAGGAAAACCAATGTGTAGGTAGATAACAAGAAAATATTTGTACGACAGAAAATTTGTGACAATTTTATTTTCCTCTTCTTCTTCTTCCTCAGCCTATTCCCGTCCACTCCTGGACAAAGGCCTCCTTCAATCGCTTCCATGTCACTCTGTCTTGTGCAGACTGCACCCAGGTTATTCCGACGTGTCTGTTCAGATCATCCTTTTACCGTAGTTGCGGTCGCCCTGCACTTCTCTTTGCCGTCCACAGTCTCCAAGTCAGCAGTGTTCTTATCCATTTTTCATCTGAGCTACTGACTGCGTGACCTGCCCATTGCCATTTTAGAGTCGCCACCCGGTGGATGATGTCAGTGACCTTTGTTTTTTCTCTCACCGTATCGTTTCTGACTCTTTCACTTAGGATTATTCCTAACATGGCTCTTTGGGTCACTCGTAGTTTCTCGCCACTTTGTTTGGACAATGTTACAGTTTCAAGACCATAAGTACCAACTGGCAGAACGCAGGCTTCATATACTTTTCTTTTCAGGTTGATTGGTATTTTCCGGTTTTTAAGGATGTAACTCATGTTTCCGAAAGCTGCTCAGCTTAGTCCAATTCTTATTTTTAGCTCTGCGGTTTGGTTATCTCGGCCCAATCGAATATTGTGTCCCAGGTATGTATATTCTAGGACATTCTCAATTCTGTTTCCATCCACGTTGATTATTAAGATGATGAGTTTATTAATTTTCATAGTATCAATTGTATAATATAAAAAATACTTATTTCGACGACTTAATTAATAAGTGATAACAAATTAGTTTTATATTATTTCGTTTAGTCTAAAAATGATCTTTGCACATTAAAATGCGTGTAAATAAATATTTACGATGGCATTACTTAATTTATTTATTATTGCTATAAGAAATACCAATGTGTAGGTAGATAACAAGAAATTGTTTGTGCGGACAAAGAATTTGTGATAATTTTATTTAATAAGGAAATTAAAATTCCCCATTAATTACGTGTTCTTAAATGCAATTTGTATGTATTAAGCATGATATTGCATATAAATTGCCTCACTTATAATCAAAGAAGCTCTTTCCCTCTGACTTATTACGCTGTGCGCCAAGTCTCATAAAAGCTTAAATTCCTCAGTTGGGGCATGTTTTCCATTTAATGACTCGTTGGACGAACCATATCACTTAGCGAAAAGTACAAAAATTTAATTACATTTAACTACACGAAATGTAATAAATTTCAGTGATTTTTAGTGCCATACTAAAAACTTAGTTTTACCAGCAACTTTTATAGCTGCCAACTTACATATTTTGGGTTATATATTTAATACTAATTAATTACAATAAAAGGATACATAACAACTTAACATCACGACCGCCACACCATTATTAATTATTAATTATTAATTATCTTTTTCAACTATTTGTGTCAATTGCAAGATAGGGGGGCCCTTATAGGGACGCCCGAATAGGGCATGTTAGATTTAAATTCAGTTGGATTGTCAATGCATCTGAGGCGTGCAGGGAGCATTTTCCATTGTGCCAGTTTTATCGTACCATTGTGATGGAAAGATTGGCCAATTGGGCCTCATCTCTCCTATTTCTCATATTTATTATGCCTATATGTATAACACCGTTTTCGTGAGTAACTCCGATCAAGAGCGCTTTGACTCATGGTAAGGCCACACCAAAATGCTTAGATTAGTGCTAATCTAGATGATAAGATTTTTTGACTATAGAACGAAACAAGCAGTGCGACTGTACGGAATATACGTTGATTCGCTAGGTAGCTTGCGGCGTAGCTTTAAGCACCAAGCAAAATTCATTTTTGTGTAGTATTAGCCTAACACCATACGTAGACACACTTCCCTTGGGTTTTTATACGTCATTAAAACACACCACCGTGAAAAATGGTTCATTTCATTGTTTTTAATCTTAAAATTTCCAGCAACTCGAGACGCGCAGTTTACAACGACTTGCGCAAGTTAGTAAAATTTGCTAATCTACTTTTTTGATTTTTTTTTCATATTAAAAGGCACTTGCGCATGTCACAAAGTTTTCTCGCTAGAGGATAATTCACTTTATAAGAATGCAGATTATAAAAACATTTTCATCTTGTGTAAAGAACATAATTTACGAATTATGTATAATAAATATTTTCATTTTCTTAAAATAGCTTGAATAGTAAATAATGTGGGCCACCTTAGTCGAATACATTTAATTTATGAGAATATAACTTATTTTATTGGAATAATTAATAATTCGAACAACGGATCTATTTGCGTGATAATAAATTTTATTTTGCAACAATCAAATGACACCTTTTGAAAAATGTAATATGAAATTTACGATGACATCTAAGGTATGTTTTATTTTACTGCTCAACAATAATATTTTTAATGTTAATAATGTTTATAGACTATTTCTAACAAAGTTAGGTAAATTTTTGATAAACAAGGCGTTAACACAGTTGAATTCCATGGTAAAGATTTTTTTATGAAATAAAACACTATTTTTTCATGAATTATAACATCGAACATGGAAATACCAGTGTTTTAACTTATAAAAAAAGCTTGGTAAAGCAGTTTGTAAATGGAAGCTTTTTTCAGATTATTCACCCGACAAAGGCCATGTTGAATAAACAATGATAAGATAATTTTTTTATACATTTAATCAAACTAATATTTTATTAATCGTAATTAAATCATAAATATGCTGAGTTAGCTTTCAAAAGGAAAACAGTTATTTTCAGAAATATTTGATTTATTATTCGTTCGTGTTTGAAAAACACAATCAAAAGGTACATAAAATAGAAAAATAAGTTAATTTACGATATTTTCTCTCTAGAGATTTGTTTGTGTGGTAGAACGATGTACGACAGAATTTCAAATACTGATATAAGAAAGGAATGTAGAGCAGAAGAAGGTATTATGAATAAAATTATGAAAGGATCGCTGCGTTGGTTCGGACATATGGAGCGCATGGATGGAGAAAGAATGGTAAAAAAAGTATACGATAACGATGTAAATGGAGTACAGATTCGAGTCTCAGACCGATAAAAACATAGCATGACCATTATCAAATTTTAAAGATTGGTCATGTAAGAAGTCGGAAGAATCGACGAGCGTGTAGACTCGTTGTATGAATGTGGAGGAATCTAGAGAGGTTTGTCAGAACAGAGTAGTGTGGCGATCCATTATCTCTGCCTACTTATTAATTGTTGAGGTTTTTGTTTTGTAAAACTCCATTATAATTATTATAGTAATAAACGCGAATGTATAATGGTTTTACTTTGTTTTTAATTCATATAATTTCTTATACAAATATCAGTTACAAATTTGTATAAGAAATTATATCAATTAAAAACAAAGTAAAACCATTAAACATTCGCGTTTATTCCCATTCGCGTTTATTCCATCCCTGATGGAATGGAATGATGGTTTGTTGTTATTGTTGTTGAGATTTGTAATTCAGAAAACTTTTGATTATAAATAATATTATTTATTATATATAGTACATAAACTTTATTATTTAATATCTCACGACAAGCGGGTGTGTGATTGTGTAAGCCCATGTAAAAATGTTCCATAAGGAGGTTCTCAAAGAAACAAGGAAAATATTGATTGACAGAAGACATCTTGAAGTGCACGATGCTTTAAAAAATAAGTCAGGACTACAATGGAGAATTTAGTAAATAAGTCCAATAAACATTTTATATTGTTGATATATCTTGTAATGAAATTCTCGTAAAATAACAATAAAGTAATATTATTTAGCGCCATGATATCAGCATTTCATTTGGCATAAAAATGAAATAATTTAAATGGAGCGTGATCTCTGTAATGTATGTTGGGGATATGAATAAATGCGAAAAGCAAAGTCGTGAAGTGGATCTGTCGTACTTAATGTTTTTAATGTGGTGTGGAACACATACTCGTACTTGATAATAAATAAGAACCGAAGGTGCCTACTTGTTCGACATAATGAAGCAAATTCCAGCCCTAGAGGGATGTGTAATTTTATTTATCATTAAAAAAACTACGAGTCTATGCACGCACACTTTAAATGCATTTCAATTTCACAGTCTTATTGGCTTTCGTGCTGAAATTATATTATTACTTTTCTGATTTAATGTATTCATTGACCACTTCACACTTGCATCAATATCATATATGAAGTAACGAGAGTCAAACGAAGAGTGTACTATTGACGACCTTCGTGGCCGAGTGGTAAGTGCGTTGACTGCCACCCCGAAAGTTCCGGGTTCGATTCCCGGCGAGGGCAGTGTGATTGTCACACTGTCTTTGGTCTGGTGTAGGATTCACGTGACAATAAAATGGCGATAGATTATCACATGTCACGACAATCACTATGAAAGCTCTAATATCCTTTACATCGATGTAAAGAGCGATTCAACAAAATAATAATAATAATAATTTGTGTTTTGACCCACAGTAAGACTGTTTGGATTGCATGAAAATATTTATGTTCCAATATTTAAAAAAAATATAAATAAATTTAACAGCAGTCGAGCAGAGAATCGAACTCGTATGTCATATGGCAGGTGGCTTGTAGTATAATATCAAAAATGATTAGTAGTACAGGGTGTTTTGTTAGAGGTTTGGTTTTTAAACTGACAACATTGTTTCTATAGACTGTCTATTTGACAGTTGAAAGTTGATGTGTAGTCAATACGTTTTGCCATTTTATCATGAATAGATCGACATTAGAACAGCGCTTGCAAATTGTTCAAATTTATTTTAAAAACCATGGTTCGGTTCGCCAAACTTATTGTGCATTACGTCCATTTTACGGTCGACATAATCGTCCATCGAGCAAGTTATTCGGAAGACCATGGATCATTTTCGCACCACGTACACTCTAGTGGATAATACGCATCCACAAAGACGACAATTGTCGAAAATTGGATTTCACGATTGCGCTTCATTCGAGCTAGCCGTGGCGCTCATATCTATTAAATAAAGCCAATATCATAAACATTAACATTATTTTAATGTTTTTTTTTTCATTTTGAATATGTATTGTATACCTCTTAAAAAAAACACCCTATTGTTTCTAAAATTTCTATGATTTATTGAATTTCTGAGTTAATATTTCAAGTAGATTTTTTTTTAAATACTAATAATATGTGTGATATCCAAATAATAAATAAAAATGTTTCGTTTCGTTTATGTATTCCTGACAAATTATGATTACTACAAGTACATTTTTTCTACTTCTTATTTCAGGTCTTAATTATTCGTAATTAAGCACTTCCGATGGTATATGTATATATGAGAAAAACTTGTATTTTTTCAACGTAAGCTGTTTTTAATTTACGTGTCATTATTTCCTTGGTTATGTTGTTCTTCTCATAAATTCAGAATGCAAATAAATAGGGAAGTTTCGGTAGGTTGAAACTTGTTTTTGTTGAGCTTTTGTTTTATTGCAGAAAGGTAATCTATTTCTGATTACAATGTAAAACATTGAAGAACTTTTCGTTTCCAATATATCGAAGATACCGAAACAATTCTGCATACTCGCGTGTTTCCAATTTGCAAACAAAGCCTCCTATCTCGTATTCAGGCATTTTTATCAAGAAACTGTTTCCTTAAGCCTCGCTAGTCTTCTATTGCGTTGTTTATTCCAAGCAGTCACGTAACCATGTAGGTTTGACGATGCATGTGTTTATCGAATTACAGATTTTGAAGCATGAACAAAATATACATCTTCTAAATAGTTTTCTGAAGGTTAACAGTATTCTCTAAAGCTTACTTAATAATGCTCGTATATCAAATTAAACAGATATCTATAGAGTGAAGAGAAATATTTATAAAATTAGAATTAAACACTTTTATAACGTTGTATAAAACCACTTTATTTTGAGTCAGGAGCGTCAACCGGTTTCACTCTGCAACGAGCTTCGTCAGGGCTATACACAAACTGTTTGTGTATAGCCCTGACGAAGCTCGTTACAGAGTGAAACCGGTTGGCGCTTCTGACTCAAAATAAAGTGGTTTTATACAACGTTATAAAAATGTTTGATTCTAATTTTAAATATGTCAAACCACCAAGTAATAGCTTATTTCCAAAGAAATATTTATATTGCGGTTGAAGAGGTTTTATACATACAATAATTATAATAATAACAATAAAAAATGTAATTGTTAATTCATACTTAATTTCAAATTTTCATTCGGGATACTTGTGTTATGTACCTACTGGTAACGCAGCAAGAAAATTGGAATCAAGCATATCTTTATCTGGTAAGGACTTCCTGTCCCCCTAATCTATCGAAAAACGATATTATGTGAACATGCTGCATATAAGAAAGGAATGTAGAGCGGAAGAAAGTATTATGAACAAAATTATGAAAGGATCGCTGCATTGGTTCGTACATATAGAACGCATGGATGGAGAAAGAATGGTTAAGAAAGTATACGTTAATGATGTAAATGGGGTGCGAAGTCGAAGCAGACTGAGGAAAACATGGCATGACCAAATTAATCAAATTTTAAAGGTTGGTCATGTTAGAAGTCGGAGGAATCGACGTTCGTATAGCACTCGTTGTATGAATGTTGAGGAAGCTAGAGAGGTTTGCCAGAATAGAGTAGTGTGTAGGTCCATTCTCTCTGCCTACCCCTGCGGGGAACGGCGTGTTGGTTTGTTTGTTTGTTTGTTTGTTTGCTTTGAATATGAACTTTGAAAGCTCAACCGAACTAATGCACTTTGAATGCAGTAAAATCCAGGATATTATCTTAATGTTCCTTGATAACTCCCGCTTATAAATAGGGTACTTGCTGTATTTGTCACACACATTAATTTTGGACACGAAGCTTGTAACACACATACTGTATATATATATAAATATATATAATAAATCATCGAGATCCAGTCGATCGTGCATTTTTATTTTGGAAGATCCGTAACACTTGACTAACATTTTAATCGTTTTGATCCACTTTTATATTAATAATTATACATGTATAACAGTTTATATGTAACACTTTTTTATACATGTATAACAGTTTATATGTAATCAATAAACAGAAAAAAACATCGATTGCATCGGAAGCGTGCTCCTACCATTGTCCTAAAATCTGCTGCATTCATATGAAAAACATCAATATTATTATAGCACTAATACATGAATGTTTCGCGATTAATTAAATAATCCTGTATGGCTGTGTATTATGTATGTACTATAAAATATAATTCTTGTATTATACGAAGTAGGTTTCTTATTAATCGCCTCTCTTTGCCCCTAGTTCCTAGCACCAGGCGAGGAACGCTGTTCATATTTATGCAAAATAAAAACAGTAGTCGGTAAGGTAAATTAATAAATGTCAAGGCAAGAAATGGATGGAACGACATTCACACTGATATATTGCAATCTGGTATTGGAATTTCTTTGTCTTCCAAGAAGAAATAATCGCTACGCATGGAAGAATTACTGGATCGCCGATCTTACCCGGGAAATCTAGTTAGTTATAAGAAAATATTGTCATGTATTTATCTACTCGTTGACAAGTTTATGCCTCCTTTATGAATGCGCTTTCGTTTCGTATAAAGTTTTTTCTTTGCAAGTCGCGGAAGAACATATAAGCCGATAATATAAATCATTTGTACTTACACACAAATTGATTCGTAGCCTATGTTCTCGTATTTAATCCTTAAAGCTGGTTCAAAGGAAAAAGTGGAATAACTTTAATCCAAGTACTAAGCTGATACACTATTTATAATGTCAGATTAACGCTTGTCTGAAGTATAATTTTATCTCTCAATGGTCAAGGACGCTAGAAGTAGAGACCTCTTGTCATTTATGTGACATATGATAATATTATACTCTCGTCTTTATAATATCGCCTGGCCGTGTATTCGTCCGAGTTCCAGACTAAAGCGCAGATGTAACTTTTGAACACGCAGTCATCTGCCAGCGCCGCAAGAGATGAGGCGCCATCAGAACATTCCGATGATATTTGCTGCTGTTTTATTTGTTGGGGGTAGCAGCGCGACTCCCGCTGTTGCCATTATATCGTTAAACGTAATGATGTTGCAAAATATGGCTATTTGATACTTTTCAATTACGATCAGTAAAACTTCAAGTACGCACTTATGCGCTTACTTTATAGAACTCATCATTTACATTCAGTTATTGCGTATTATTCTCCGCACAAGATTTACATGTGATCTTTTTATTGCTTTTCACGTTACAATTATTTATGACCGGCAATCAAATAAAATAAAACCAGTTTTTGCACGTTTAGTAAACGTCAGATTGATTTTTGATTCTCTTGAAAACAGTATTTCTGACGGTTATGAGTTATTTCTATTAAATAACATTACAAATTATTTATAAATCGAGTTCAAATAATATCTTCTTCTTCTTGTGTAATGTTAGGTATCCCACACGTTAACTATCGCTTGGAAAAAAATCTATCTTCAGCCGCGTGAAATACATTGCTCCACTGTCCCAAGGGCGGTTAATCCATTAATTTTATGGAGCTACAAATATTGTATACATTCTCGTTTTTTTTTAGCTATTATATTGATTCTCATGACATGTGATAGGTAACTAATCCATTGCAATTTTATTGACACGTGAATTCTATACCAGACCAATGACAGTGTCACAATCACAATACCATTGCCGGGAATCGAACCCGGGACCAACGGTGTGGCATTCGTAACTCTTGCGTCTCTGCCACGAATGTCATCTGAACTTACATACAAACATACTATTATAGTTTAAATTTAATTAACCCTCATTGTGCGGCTTGCTTCATTTGCAGTAACTAAATGGTCTCGAATTGCAGTTGTCAATATTTACAGCTCAAACAGATAGTCTCGTTCGAAACCTTCCTCCCAATATTAAGCCAGCTTTCTACACTAGGAATTCCTTGGGTAGTCTGCTAGGCAATACTAAAGATAGGGAAAATAAATTTAATCATACAGGTGTTTACCAATTGACATGTAATGATTGTGATGCATTTTATATAGGTAAAACCACTAGAAATGTAAACGCAAGGGTAAAGGAATATCTCAGATGTCTTAATAGTAACGGTGTCTATGAGTTCGCCAATCATCTGTTAGAGACAAACCACACATATCTTAAAGACTGGTCTGAATGTGCTTCACATAAATTCCCCGGGTCTAAAATTAGATAAATTGGAAGCATTAAAAATTAAGAATCTTCCCTTAAATAATAATCAAACTAATCTTTCCCATAGTCCAATTCTAGCAATGTTCCCCATTGAAAATAATTTTAAATACTCCCATAAAAAAAACTCCCCTGCCCGCCACTAAAATCTGAATCAGAAATTCTCCGTAATTTTTCCCTAATGAGCATGACTCACCGCCTTAACGGTCTATTCTCTTCACGACCACTTTCTCCTACCCCCACTCTTCCTACACTCCACATTATATTTATTTCTTCATAGGTTGTTCTCTGATTTTATATTTAATTTATTCTCTCACTGACGAAGGTCCGGCGGGAGCGAAACCGGTTGGTGTTAATACAAATTACTAAAAGTGTATTATTATTTTATTTAATAAAGTCACACTACAAATTAAGTGCTTCATATGAAAGCTTTGACATTTTTGACATTAATTATTTCTATAAGAAGAACTCTAGCAGTTCAGAGTTGCTGAGCTAGTCTGTCCAGGATATGCGAAGCAACCTTCGATGAATGTGTTATACTATATATGTTTAAATAAGCAATTGGCGTTAAACTCTATATGTAAAACGTGTTTTTAATTAAAATCTCATTATAAACGTGCGAAAGCTTGATTAAAAGGGCACTATTCTTATCAAGGTGTGTTGACATTTACAATGACTAGCTTGGCAGCTTGTACCAGCCTCCTCACATACTCTTCTCCATCTTCTTGTACATACCTTGTGCTCTCCAGTACTACGGGTTTCTGTAGTTTATAACAGATCACATACCATCACACCAGTTTCATTAGATATTACAGTTTAATTTTATAATTATTTTCATCTTATTTCCTGTATTATATTTACCATCTTTGGATATTTTATACCAGGAAGCAAACGAATATTTTACAATACGAGTATATACTTTTAATACTGCTATTATCAAATAATGTTAATATTTTGATTATTATGCATAAATATTCAATTTGTAAACGATGTAAACGGAACAAGAAATGGTGGAAAACAAGCGAGAGAAGTATGTCAGGAAAGAACAGTGTGTCAGTTCATTATTAATGCCTACCCCTTCAGGGAGATGGTGTGATGCTTGGTTTCGATTATCATGTCAAAGCAAAATAATAGGAAAATTATAATCACAGTTAATTGAGTGAAAAATTCTTATTCTTTTTAAATTGTGGGTCTTTGCTTTATTCGCTTTTATACAGTTATTTTTTTTATTCTTAAAACATTCATGTTTTGGAAGGCCGTAACTCTTTTTCAATATAAATTTTTGAATGTATAGAGTTAGTTATAAATGTATCCATTGTTTTGGCCGAAACGCTATGATACTTTAACATTGGCCTTATTTTAATTATTCTGAATGTTTCTTTTATATATATGTTATTGATATCGCTGTATGTTACCCTTAATAAATAAATAAATAAATTATAAATAGTTAAATTAAAAAACTTTGTTCTTCTTCTTCTTCCTCTTTTAATAGATATGTGGATTTGTTTTTATGGCATCGAGGTCTCCTGGGACACAGAACTCCAACTGTCTCGCCATCTCTTCGCAGGTCTTCCGGGTTGGCGAGTTCCCATCGGCACGTTGTTTGCGGCTGCTTGGGGGAGTCTATCATCGCTTATTCGTTCTACGTAGTCGCGCCAGAAGCGTCTTCTTTTCCTGACAATATCTTCGGTATAGCAGGTCTCACGTATTACTGTGTTTCTGATTCTGTCCCTCAGTGTTTTGCCCAGAATAGCGCGGAGTGTCTTCATTTCGGCGGTTCGTAATAGTGCTTTGGTTCTATTTGTGTCAGCCCTCGATTCTATACCACAAGTCATTATGGGTCTGACAGCTCAACATAGGTTGACGAAACAGCTGTCGCGAAAAATAAAAATACAATTGTGATCCACAGAACAAAGTTTTTTGAATTTAACAGTTTAGAAATTATATCATTAATCAATGATACTATTCACGATGTTTGAGTATACATTTGTTTGTTTTTTACTTTGCACTGAAATAGTCATTTTAAATCTTAAGATACATGATGGTTATCTAAACTTCAAGCTCAACCAATACTCATAAAGTACCAAATTTTTAATTGTGCGCATATATAATACATGTGTACCTATGTTTTGTGTGTTGTACCTGCGTATTATGTTTATGTTCCAGTTTGCATGACCTTTTTAGTGTATTTGAATATGAAATGTAATCACAATATTTCCTGTAGAACAAACTTGATGAACAGGTTAAGCGGATCATTTCAGTTGTTTTATTTGTCTTCCAAATTAAAAATAAGATAAGCAACCTGGTAACTATAGTACCGACGTACCTTCCTAGACTGGCCAGCGCTTAATATATTCTAGTAAAAATATTTGAAGGTGAGACGTGTAATCTACTATACATCTTGTTTAAAAGTTCATCAATTTTCAACTTACTGGTCTTATTGGGAAACAATGTTCTAACAGAATGAAATATTATTTTATGTTTAAACACATTGCAAATAACACAATTTTTTTATTGTTTGGTGTATTATTATTATATTTGATGCAAGTTTAATTGTGTATGATTGGTTTAGATCGGATGGTTTAAACCATCTGCGATAGATAATTATCTTCAAATATCATGATTTTCTTTTGAGCTTCTTTTTAACACATAAAGATCTATCTTTACTGTGAGAATTTTGTGTATATATCTTTTGTTGATTAAACCATTGTGTAAAATCGTTTTTTTACGTTATAAAAAAAACATTTGTGTTTTTATTTGGTATGTTCGTATTCTCAAATGTAACATTAATTGATTTTGAAATAATTTTTATTAATATTTTTAACACTGTTTATATTTACAATGAACTGCAACACACGAAGATGCTAACTTCAGTTGACAAAACTGCCGCTGTGTAAAATGACTTGGACTTGGATCTTCTGGCTTACAGAGGTTCAGCTCTAATGGCTATTCCCCTTACGCCTGTAGGAAACATTGTTGGAATGTGATTTGGTAGTTGTTTTATGATGGGGCTAAATGTATGGCCCGGAGTGTCCCTCCGAAAGAGAGCGAGGGGTGATTTCGGGTTTATGATAAAGTCTTACATTATTGTCGAGGAATGGAAACCAGTTGGGATTGTTTTTATTTTAAAAAAGTCTTCCTGAGGGGAAGATAAGAGGAACAGTGGCTGGATGGAGTTATCTCGATATATTTACATTGTTTTTGATTGATCAGTAAATTAAGTATACTGAGAAAAAAAAACATTTTATTACTAGACTGTTTTGGTATATATCTTGTAAAATTACAAATTCATTTTGGTAATAGAAAGAGTGAACACATTTTTTTACAAACGTTTTGATCGTAATGCCTATTTATTTATGTATTAACTGACCATCAAATAGCCTAGTTAATAATACTCTAAAAAGACGAAATAAGTTCCAGTATATAAAATTAAAAAGTAAAATTATGAATAACACAAAATCTGCAAGGTGGAAGATGTCGTGAGATGGGGCAGATAACGCAGAAGATACTGGAATGCGCACGTGCAGAGGATGGATCCCACCAGAGTCCCACACGCTGTGACGCATCAGATTCCTGCCGGCTTCCGTCCCCCCGGAAGACCACCAAAGAGATGGAGGGATAGCTGGGAGTCGACCTCCCAAAAGAGGCCAGCCTAATTACAGGAACAGACCAAAGGTCTAAAAGAAGAAGAAGAAGAAGATGAATAACACAATATTGTTTTTTTTATCTCTTTTTTTCTATAAACAAACGTTTTCCTGTTAGCACTCAACAAGTTTGTTGACTACGAATACATACATAACATATCTGTAGCTATATTTAGCTTGTGCATAGATGTATTCGTATAATTATAATTTATTAACATGTTAAAAAGATGTATTAATACGTACGTTAGTACGCGTGTGTTGCTTATTACTAATTCACCATAATGTGTGTATTGTGATAAGTCAAACTTGGCCTTAAATCATTTCACTTGATATTGCACCTTCTGAAGCGAAACACGGTCGTCTGACTATTATGATCTGGACTCCCTGCAGAGAAAATGTGGTCTATCTACAACAAAGTCGTTAAACAAGAAAAATGCTATATGCTTCCTTAGTGTATGGATAAATTACAATTATTATTCAGAATCTGATTTTCAGCAGTCAACTTGATGTTAAGCATGACAATGCAGCGGTTGGCTCTAAAATATAATAAAAACCATTTGTACATATTTTTTAAAAACATCGTATTTTACAATGTTCTTAAAATATATGTATACTCATATGTGTATTCACAACATAGTGAATGTGAATACAGAGGAAAATGACAACCATTTACCCAAGGATTATATAATAACCTGATTTTTATATTGGTACTTATCATCTTTCATATTTATATATTAGAGATAATAAATGTTTGTACTTAAACAAAAAATTATGTTAGCTTAAATAAGATTTTGTATGAAAAAAAATAAATTCATTAAAAAATTTTAGCACAGTTTTTTTGTGACCACTTAAATCAGTAATAACATAAGTTTTATAAGTAATAATTATAGTTGGATAATATAAAAAAAATCCAGGTAAATGTACGTTTTCTAAAAGCTTTATGATATTATAAGAAAGTGTCATGTGATTTTGCTATGAAGAGCGTGTGAATCCCTTATAATATCATCATCTTCCTCTACATCTTCGCGACAATAGCAAGACATTTTTTTAAATTATATATAACTACAATATTGGTTGTTTTCAACCCTTTATTTTCAACCCTGTATATATCATAATTACTTCTTCTTTGTCGTGTCAATGGCAACTCAGTCAAATATCATCGACCCAAAAGTTGCACTGCTGGACGCCCGAACCAGATCCTCCTCCGTGCATCTCACAATGGAGTAAGGGTTATGTGCGTGCAGCATGGATTGCTCCGTATCACATACGTAATATCGATAACATTCTTTGATAGTACACTTCAATATTTCTTCCACAGCCCTCAGAATTACGTGTAACGCTATCCACGTTCCATTTAAACCTCGCATTTTGCTCCCATATTTTCCATACCGACATATATATGATGCAGTCAAAGATAAAAGTTGGATCAATACATTACCGTGCGCACTGATTTATGCGAGACTGACATATGCAAATCAAAGCACGTAATTTTCTTCGGCAAACAATCAATTCTTCAGTGCATACTCCAAACGATACAAATCTATCTCATTACAGTATAGCTTTATATTAAATATTGTATTTATCTGATAAATTAATAACATTGTATTTCATATTCGCCACCACTTCGTGCTGTGGATTCAGATTGAAACATTAAAAAAAAGAACTTGGCACACAAAAATAATTTAATTACTTTTGAAGAACATTGTAGTAACACACCACTTGTATGCACTTTTCACAAAAAGGTTTCCAACAGCAGACGTCTTTTCTCGTTGTAAAAAAAATTACTTTAAAGTAGGACATCTGCGGTCTGAAGCCTTCTTGTTAAAAGTTTTCAAATGTAATTCAATTATTATTATTTTAATACAATAAGTTAAAAATAGCATTTTCGAAGATGATGAACAAATGAAATTTTCAACTATCGGATTTAACAAAAAACTTTAGTCACAATAACTGAAATTATTGATCAGTTTACATAAAATTCTTTAAAATTATATTAATGCTGAAAGGTAAAACGAAGTGTAATTGATGCGAAGTCTTATTATCGATAACTGCTTGGTGGATGAAACAAGAAAAGCAAACGGCGTTAGATGACTTCTTAACAAAAAAAATTCAATTAAGAAAGAACCTTCCTCAAACCAAACAAAACTTCTCTACTCGATTTTTGGTTTTATTTTCAGTATTTTTTTAGGAATATAAATTATAATAGCAAAAATAATCATTTGATTAATGTAATAAACATTATTTGAGAAGAAAAAAAAACAGAATAAACCAAAACGTGTTTATAATTTTTCTTATATTTTGTTCTGTTTCACTTAAACTCATTAATTACATGTTAGGATGACCTCGTTTAACATTGTTTCATTGTTATATCCCTTGCGTTAAGACGGGTCTTACTGTACCTAATTTCGAATGCATTTCAATCGCCGATTAACCAGTTCCAAACCGATTTAAATTAATGCACAGTAATCGCTTGACACGATCTTAAAACTGTTGGTATTTCACACGACCCACGATATTCTTACAGAGACATTTACATCCACAACAAAGCAAACACTTCCTGTAACCTTACTTTAAACTGCGCCGATTTTTCTCTTCGGTAATAAGAATGCATTAAAATAATCGTAATTTTAATTTATGCCAACAGGTGCCGATATTAATCGAAGAGGTGTTAATTCAATCCTGGTGTATGCGCAAATGCCAGTTGAGTATGTGGATATAATATACAGCGAGAAGTGTACAATGGAGTTCTCATATGTCATGCATTCTTGTACTCGAAAGCCCTGAACTTCACAACCCAGTTGTTAAGTGCGTACAATACAATAAACAACTTGAAGTCGGGACGGAACGTAAGGTGCAGGATACCAGCAATAATATTCAAAACACATTAGGGTACGGCCACACCAAAGTGTTTCGGTTGGTGAACAGCTTGATATCTGTCCGAATATGACAGAAACTGATTTTATTTGAGAATGTCACGCTATTGATTAAGCTAATTACTTTAATTTATGAATTGAAATCATCAAAAAACTGACATCATACACCGGGTAGCGACTCTAAAATGGCAATGGGCAGATCACGTAGCCAGAAGCTCGGACAGAAAAATGAAGAGGAAGACAGCTGACTTAGAGACCGTGGACGGCTAAGAGAAGTGCAGGGCGACTGCAACTACAGTGGAAGGATGACCTGAACAGACATGCCGGAATAACCTGGATGCACAAGATAGAGTGACGTGGAAGCGAATGGAGGAGGTATTTATTCGACGTGTATCTACTGTCAGAATTTACGAAAGTCGATTGACATTTCGCGGTCAGATCGAGGTTTCGTTGAAGATGCGGGTTTTTTTTCTTCGAACTGTTAGGGTTTTCAGACACCCGGGTCCTAAGTACTCTATATAACTCCTTAGTCATAAGCAGGCTCGAGGCTTCCCTCGAGCCTGCTATCCCATGATATGGTGTCCTCGTGAGGCTCAGTATTCTCTCATGTTAGAGAGGGTTCAAAAGAAATTCGTGAGAACCCTCTACATAAGAGAGTACGAGGTATATCCGTGGCTCTATCCAACAGCATTTCTCTTGGGTATGCTAGGGTATAACTCCCTCAAACTGAGGAGGGAAGGATTTATGGCAACGCATTTTTTCAAGCTGATTCGGGGCTCTATTTAGAACCCCTATGTTCTGGAGTAAATAGATCTTTTTGTTCCTGATTTACCTGCGACAGCGCCGACATCAATTGTTCTTTGGTACATCACGCAGAGTCAAACTGCTTTGCGTAGGAAGAGCAATTCGGACGTTAAATCTAATCGTCTCGGATTTGGACATTGTCAGTATCAGTGAGGCGGTGTTCATAAAAAAATGTATAACAAATTCTGGAAAGAGTACTGCCTCACTGACGTCGACATATTTGGGTTTCTTCTGATATTTATAATTTTTTGGTTTCATTCAGTCAGTTTTCTCATTTGTGTATTATATAAATAAATAAAATATAAGGAGTAGATGGGAATAGGCTGAAGAAGAAGAAGAAGAAAATGAATTTATCGATTAAAGTAAAGGGCACCCCAGAATTGTGATCACAAAGTTAATTGTCAAAAATGTACTCTTATTAACTCACTTATACATTTTCAAATTTGAAGATACTCAATACTCAACCACTACATATTACAGATAGTATTCCTATTATTTTGAACTCATCAAGACTGAGTAATTCTTCATTTTTGCATGGTATCCTCAGCATGCGATTCCAAAACCACTCATTGTCATTGATTTCATTGTCCAACTTTCAGCAGCATAAATAACTATTTGAAATATGTATGAGGGTGCGCATAATTTTAAATTATACCAATAATAATAAAAAAAAATGTATTTTCTATGTTGAATTCGTCAAATTATAGGTCACAAAACCTAAGGTCAATAAAGTTCCATTGTACTAAATACAGTTGATTTAAAGGGATGTGACCACATAAAGGAACGATTTTTTTTTTGTCAAATTTTAAAGTAGTATTACGTAATATTATCTTAAAATATCTCCGAGCCACATTCAAAACTCGTATGTGAATAAGTACGTGTTTGAGAGACATTAAAATACAATCAGTAAAATTCAAATTACATACATTCACAATATTTTATATCGCTCAATATTAATCTGTTGATCAGACTGGAATGTGACTTTCCTTCAAATAAATGTACCACGTATTGATATTACCTTTATATACCAACCCATGAATAATATTGAATACTTGCCTATATATACTCATTACCTGTATTTTCGAAGCGATACAATTAATCGAATAAACGTATAATGTGTTTCAATACTTAAGTAGATTAATCGTCGACCTTCGGGCATAATTTTATTTGCTTTTTATACGAGAGAAAAATTATCGATTGATATCAATACCGATAACGAAAATATTTTTTTGTTTTGTCAACAGGAGTCCGTTGAATCCCACAGAAGATTTAATAGATTGATTTGATCGCCGGTAAAAGCTTACAACCGTAAACATAATGATTAATATATACTTGTGCTAGCTAAAATATTTCAGTACTAAATAAATAATTAAAATAATTATTTTTAAGGATTAATTGTATCTCAATAGAGACGAAGATGTAAATTGGAAACAGAATATGGTGCTCGAGGCGTTTACAGGACTTATGACCTGTCATTGGTTGTGTTAAGCGCACGCTTTATGTAATACAACATCCCCTTTCCCCCCTTCTTACGACCACCACGTCTGACAATTTTTTGGAAGATGTGTATATGCTACAATGTTGGGAAACACTTCACATTTTTTAGTTCAATCTACACTTAACATTAATACACAATATTTAATGTGAGTGACATGTTTCACCATTCTTCTTCTTATTATTATTTTTGTCCTGTCACACCTCCGTGGTGCATAGGGTCTGAAGGAACCTTCTCCACCCGACTCTATCGCATACCTGATGCCTAACATCATCCTAAGTGAGGCCTGCTGCCTTAACCTCGTCCTGCAGGGCTCTTCTTCAGGTGGCTCTAGGTCTGCCTCGCTTTCTCTTTCCCCCCATAGGGGACCAATCTAGTGCGCCCTGAGCGATGCAGGCTGGGTTCCGTTTCAGAGTGTGACCGATCCACTGCCATTTGCGTCTAGCGACTTGTTCTCTAATTGGCCATGCTATGGCATTATCAAGTATTTGTATCACTTTTAATGATACTACCTCTATCATAAAACTCACCTGTGTTTCTACTCATTTTACAATGTAAAAATCATTGTTTTGCGGAGTCATTTTAACTTTGATTCACGAGTTAGTAAAATAAAACTTATGCTAAAAATATTTAATATTTACGTGTCGTGATGAAGTGATTTTTACTGAAGTGAAAAGCAGTTTCGTTTAATATGCTGGCGGATCACTCTATATTCTGAAGGGAAGCAGTTAACGAATGCTCTTGATGCGATGCGGAACAGAGCCAGAATAATCGAGACACTTGATCTACTCGTACCTGCAATATCCACTCCACAGCAATTGCATTATGCAGGACTAATTAGCCCTATAGTGCTCTGATTACCGGTATCAACTGCGGATAGGGTTGTTGACCTTCCCTTATTTTTACTTTTCCACAATCCCAAGATCAAAATTATAACCAGTATGTGAAATACTGGAACAATTTATGTGTTTGTTAATGAATAGTGCTCCCACGTTTTCAGCGCCATTTAAAAAATCTATAATAGTAAATAATTGAAAAGAAACAAATTTTTAAAAAATGCTGGAGTGAAATGATTTGGTACTTTAAATTTAACATAAAGAATTGTAAAATAAATTAATGATTTTAAAGTATTTTTTAAATCGTACTACAAATTAAATGCTTCATTCTAATGTTAATTTATGTTTTCTTGTCTATTTCAAACTCATACTATAACTATCTGATTATTTACTGAACTTGTCATATTTTTCTTCATTTATTAATTTCGAATGCCCAAACCAATTTGGAATGAGTTATTATTTTTAAATATTGCAACATATTTTCACAAAACATTTAATTAACATGTTTTCCGCCACAGATGTCTGTCCTAAGTGTAGAAACTTTAACAGCAAAATGAGACCAAATCGTTACTTTTCTACTAAATTTAAGGGAGGAAGAAGAGTTAAGTCTAGAAGTAGGGGTAATTACTGATTATTTATAATTGTGCCATAAAGGAAATAAATCAACTATTGGATTTGTGGATAAATTTATTTAGTTTTTAGCTGACAACATTTACACCATCTAAAAGAACCTTATCTGTTATATTATTTTTATTTTGTTATTTTATTTTATATCATTGTATTTTATATTATTTGTTTTAGATTTTTTTGTGGACGTTGGACGATCGAAGTGTGCGCGGGAGATGCCTATTGGTGTCGATGAGGTTCGCAACCCATCACACCGCGTCTCTCGCGGGGGCGAAAAGAAAAGGATGGAGTGCCGCATCGGTTAAAGTGTAGCAGTCCATTATTTCAGCCTACCCTTTCGGGAGTTAGTTATCCTGTAAAATTTAAACATTGTTGTCTTTATTGAACAAATGATCTTTTTCAATGAAGCTGTTTGTGAATTCCGTAAATGTATTATTAGTGAGACATATCACTATGTAAAAATTTTCTGTAATGACGACTTAGAACATCGTTATAAAATTACAAAATTCAAAATTATTTGTTTACAGATTGAGAACCCTATATCGGGGTTGTCTAAGGACTTGGCTTGGATGTCGTTTGACCATTTAAATATCTCAGTGCGGTGCTGTTCGTATTGTCATGGGAGTACGGTCTACATAAGTACTCACTGTAGCAGCTAAGTAGACACCTAATGACTTCGCACAGAGGAACTGACCTGCGCTTTGCAAAGGGTTCAATATCTAGAAGGCAATGAAGATAGTATCTCTTTAAATTTATTATTACAAGTGTATTATGAAAAACAAGAGTCTCTTCGTGGTAACGCGACGCTTGCGAAAACTTTATTGGGACGATTGCAAAGAAAATCAAGAAACGTGTGAAATATAGGGTATTTTTTTAGAGGTATACAATACATATTCAAAATAAATAAAAAGACATTAAAATAATGTTAATGTCTATGATATTGATTTTATTTAATAGATAATTTTATGCCAATATTGTTTAAATATGATTTCGGGCATATGAGCGCCACGGCTAGCTCGAATGTAGCGCAATCGTGAAATCCCATTTTCGACAATTGTAGTCTTTGTGGATACGCATTATCCACTAGAGTGTACGTGGTGCGAAAACAATCCATAGTCTTCCGAATAACTTGCTCGGATGGACGATTATGTCGACCGTAAAATGGACAAGTTTGGCGGATAAGTTTGGCGAACCGAACTATGATTTTCAAAACAAATTTGCAAGCGCTGTTCTGATGTCAGTCTATTAATAGTAAAATGGCAAAACGTATTTATTACAAATCAACTATCAATTGTCAAATTGACAGTCTGTAAAAACAATGTTGCTAGTTTAAAAACCAAACCTCTAAAAAAACACCCTATATATCAGATAATGTTTTTATTGTTTTGATTGCTCCAGTGGGAGCAAAACCGGTTGGTTTGTTAAAACAAATGAGTAAAAACAAAAGATAAACGTGTTTTTAAAATATTTTTAACATAATAACACTTTGAATGGTAATTAAAATTGAAGCCACCTAGTTTCACTTGTATCCGAGCTTCATTACACCAATACAAAAATTAGAAAGAAAAAAAAAGTATTATTTAGGTTTTTAATTTTTATACGATTGATACAAATACTAAGTTTTAGTTGAAAAAAATATATATGTAAAATGAGTTATTTATTACACACGGTTTTGTATCAAATTGAAAATAAATAAATTAACACGTTCAATTGCAAACGAAATGCAATGTTTTAACTGCCATATATTATTCTAGCATCGTGTATTACAATTCTCTGTGAAAAAAACAGTAATGATATATTTCTATTGCAAGCCCATTTGCAGTTTAGAAGCGTGTCCCGCCAATTTACTTCCTAAGGATATCACTTAATCCTGCCTAATCAAGCATAAAGCGGGTGTTATCCTGGAGTTGCAGCAGACATAATAGCGTGCTGGAATTTTCATGTACAGAGACGTTTTCCAAAGATAAGCCTCACGCAGTACTAGACTTGTGAACAAAATGCTCATTCAAACTGCAAAGTAAACATTTTTTAAATTATACAGTAATCATTGTATTCAGTGTTTCTTGTATAATGATTTAAAACTCAATATTAAATATTTAATACGATTTATAACGTCAGTTTTCTGAAGGTAGAACTTGATTTTGAGAATCACATCTTTTGACATTCTAAGGCATTATCAAATGTCTTGTATAAAAGTAGCAAAATCATGTTTGTTTGTTTTTAATGTATACAAATACTGGATTTTACCCATTACGGGTAAATCATTGAGAATTAATTGTATCTCAATAGAGACGAAGATTTAAATTATTTGGAAACAGAATATGACCTGTCATTGGTTGGGTTAAGCGATCGTTTTATGTAATACAACATTCCCCATTCCGCCCTTCTTACGAACACCACGTTTGACAATTATTTTTGAAAGTTGTATATATGAGTATGCTACCATGTTGAGAAACATTTCACATATTTTAGTTCAATCTACACTAGCGCCATCTATTGAGACTAGATGTAAGCATTAAGCACAAATTTTTTATTAATGTAATGTGAAAGGCTATCACACATGGTGTATGTAAGAAGGGAGGAATGGGGAATGTTGTATTACATAAAGCGATCGCTTAACCCAACCAATGACAGGTCATAAGCCCTGTAAACGCCTCGAGCACCATATTCTGTTTCCAAATAATTTACATCTTCGTCTCTATTGAGATACAATTAATTCTTAAATAATGTTTGGTAATAATCAAAACATCATTTAATAAAATATGTATATTGTAGTATAAACGTTTAGTCTTGATCATTAAAAACAATTTATTACTCTCTCAGATTTAAAATATAAAGTCGCAAATTTCAATTTATTTAAATATTTTTATGTTTTCAATAAACGTCATTTGATGTTCTTTGTAAGGGTAATCAAATGTTTATTTGCAGGAAAGAACAAATACTTAAAAATCAATAAATATATCGTTAAGACAAAATTGTTGACATTTGAACGGACACCCAGGGAGATATGCTTTATTCTATAATAACTAGTTATGAATTATACTACAAATGATATTTAATGCTAGAATTGCACTAGATTAAGTTATTTTTATGATACGTTCATTAGTGCTTATTACATGACGGTGTTCAGAAAGGATTTTGTGAGCTGCTGCATATGCGAGTCTACAACTATTCATACTAGCTACATGGTCCCTTCAGTATTTTCTGTGAATATATTCCATCGAACAATGTCCTCAATTTCACATTTGTTTTTTATTTCAACGTTACGGACACGAGTTTGTCCAACAATGGATCTTAGAAACTTCATTTCAAAAAATTTAGAAGGCCTTTGATTCATACAATATCGGCCAATAAGCCAAAGTCATGGGTCATGATAGTCGAACACATGTCTTATGAATTCTATCCTTGCAAAGGCATGAGTTTGTTCTTCCAGATCAGATTTTTAGACACCCTGATACGGCAGACGCTGACTTGTTTTCATTATTTATTAGTAAAATGTTGATAAGCAATAGCGTGAGATTTATTGTAACCATAAAAAAATAAACAGGGCAGAAGCAAGAAACTATTGTCATCATCATCATCATCAGCCGTCTGTCATCCACTGCTGAATGTAGGCCTCTCCCAAAGCACGCCACCACCCCCTATCCATTGCCGCTCCCATCTATCTATGTCCAGAAATCCTCTTTAGATCGTCAGTCCATCGGGCAGGGAGACGTCCAACTCTGCAGAATCCTGTACGCGGTCTCCACTCCAGAACCCGTCTCCCCCATCGGCCGTCGATTCTCTGACAGATATGGCCAGCCCATCGCCACTTCAGCCCGCCCATCCTCAGAGCCACCTCAGTCACCTTGGTCTGTTGACGAATAAATTCGTTTCTAAATCTGTCCCTCAAGGTTATTCCAAGCATGGCTCTTTCCACGACGATTCACTTAATAGAGGATAATATTTTATGACCCCCTGATAAGCGAAACTTAAAAAGTATAACTGGCAAAAGAAAAACAGATTTGAGTTCAATATTTTTTATTTTAATTAAATATAGATGTATATATTTAAATCATGTAGCTAAACTTAATGACAAATGCTTTTTGTATTTTAATTTAAGTATCCAAAGATAAATTAAAATTCCACCAATGTGTATTCCTCTGGAACATAAAACAGCATCTGTAATTTATCGATTTCGTTTTCTTAAAGACAGTGTGAAGGTTAAGTAGGATGTAGATTTTATCTCCCGATGTTATCTTCCCGATATCTCTGATCTCATCTCTGATATTTTATCCTTTATATTGGTTTAACGAATAACTTATTTATTTAAATATCCCGCATTTCCAAAAATACTCTCGTTATCTAGTAAATAATTTAATATTTTATTCTTCTTCTTCTTTCTTCGTTTCCTCATTACTGAGGGTGGTGATCTATGGAAAAAACCATCACGCCGTTTCGCAGGGGTAGGCAGAGAGAATGGACCGCCACACTACTCTATCCTGTAACACCTCTCTAGCTTCGTCCACATTCATGCAGCGAGTTATACACGCACTTTGATTCATCCGACTTCTAACATGACCAACCTTTAAAATTTGATTAATTTGGTCATACCATGTTTTCCTCGGTCTGTCTCGACTCCGTACTCCATTTACATCATTAACGTGTACTTTCTTAACCATTCTTTCTCCATCCATGCGCTCCATATGTCCGAACCAACGCAGCGATCTTTTCATAATTTTGTTCATAATACCTTCTTCCTCTCTACATTCTGTTCTTATATCAGCATTTGAGATTCTGTCATACCTATATCGTTCTTCCACACATATGTCTTAAAGGACCTCATCTCTACCGTATTTATTATACGAGTATAGTACAGTACGAAAAAAATATTACTTTCGATTTAGAAGTGTTCTATTTTCTAGTATCATACACAGTATATTTACATCAGATAGCAGAGATCCCCAGGAGAATGGGATTAGGATGGGCAGCCTTTGGAAAGATGAAACACATACTAAAGAATAAGGAAATACCCATAAATCTGAAAAGAAAAGTATATGAAACATGTATCCTCCCCGTGATCACCTATGGCCTGGAAAACATTACGCTAACTGCCAACGGTAAATAAACTAGAATGTGCGCAAAGGTCTATGGAAAGACGGTAGTTAGGCGTATGTCTAAAACACAAAATAAGAAATGAAGAAATAAGACGCCGAACAAAAGTCATAGACATAAGTCGTCTAAGACTTGTCGCTAAGCAGAAATGGCAGTGGGCAGGTCATATCGCCAGACAGGGAACAGAGCAATGGGCACCCAGAGTCCTCAAATGGAGATCATGGGATAGAAAAAGAGGAGTGGGCCGACCCCAAAAAAGATGGGCCGACGACATTATCCCTGTCGCGGGTAGAATGTGGCAAAGAAAAGCCCAAGATAGAGTGGAGTGAAAGAAAATGGAGGAGGCCTATATCCAGCAGCGGAGAGATTACTGAGGAAGAAAATAGTATAATTGTTTCATAATTAATTTACTTATTTTTTTCATTTTATACAAGCCATGAAAATTCAATAAAATATATACGAAATTGTTAAATACTTTCGTATGAAGCACTTGATTTGTGGTGTGGCATTATTTAATATAATACTAATACACTTGTAAATTTGTATTTATACCACTTTATTCTTTTCAACAACCAGTCGGTTTTGCTCCCACCGGAGCATGGTCAGGGTTACAAAAGACACGTGTATTTTAAATCAATATGTGAAATAACAACATCGAACCTAATTTGGCGACACTTTAAATCAGGCACGTGATACGTTTACATTTATGTAGGTGTACTAATGTTACAGAATATACGTCATCCATCACGTGGTTCATATCCCGCTGCGGGCGCCACACTTGACCTTTTCACGGAGGAAATGGGCCTCGGGCCTCGGCGACACTGACAGTGATCGCGGAGTATTACGCGGACTTGCGTTATGACGAACCATTCCATATTACCGCATTACTACTGTCATGCATGAATATGCAATGAGCATGACTACGAGAAATTATTTCGTAGAATTCATGATACACTGAAATGCAACGATTTTCTTCAAGAACACCATAGATAAAAGAGAAAAAATTCTACAAACAAATGCAGACTAATCGAATAAAAGATTATTACCATCTTCCTTATCAATAATGACCCTTTACCACCAAGTTATCCACCATCATTTAGTCCTTTACCCCTCCCGCAATCAATGCGGATAAAAAAAATCCCACTACGTACTCCGCCAAGCAAAATGGTCTCACGCAGGATGCTATCTCCTACCACAACTCCATCCAGGCACTGCTCCTCTTATCTTCCCCTTGGGAACAAATTTTTTTATAAATACAATCCCAACCCTAACTGGTCTTCCATTCCTTGACAATAATGCAAGAATTTATCATAAACCCTAAATCCCCCCTTGACCTCTTTCGGAGGGACACTCCGGGCCATACATTTAGCGCCATCATAAAACAACTACCAAATCACATTACAACAATGTTTTCTACAGATGTAAGAGGAATAGCCATTATAGCTGAACCTCTGTAAGCCAGAAGATCCAAGTCCAAGTCCCAAGTCGAATAAAATATACTGTTTATATAAAATGCTACTTTATCATGAGCAAAGCGTTTTGTTTTCTGCTCTTCTGCTAGGTATTATATATTATATAGTACATACTATATATTCAAATCAGATTTTTTTTCCATTACTAAGTATGATCATGAAAGTGCGTCAAGCACCAAGGATTTAAATATATTGTATTAAAAATCATGATACATTCTCCAATGTGAGCCGAAAATAGTTAATGGAAATAAAATACTTGGATCAGGGTTATCGTTATGTCCTAATAAAAACCTTTTCCAATTATGTTCAAGTATCTAACATTTATTACGAACGAAAACGAACCTCCAAAGCACTAACATCGATAGTGAATGCTGAGAAAAGACTGCAGAAGACAGACCTAGGTGGAGAATAACAATACATAAAGTCACACAGGTCTTTGAAGCAAAATGCAGAGACGACACCGCAAAATAGAGGAGGAGAAAAATAGGAAAGACCATCGGGAGACGGTGGCGACTCCACCTCCAACGCCTTTCTCTGCTCTAGATGCTCCAGAATATGTAGGTCCAAAATTGGGCTCTTTAGCCACATGGGGATCCACAACCGTGAAGGACAGTCTTCATCGGGTACGAGGGACAACCGTTTATGTGTCCAGAACTCAATGGTTTACTTCGACTGATGTTTCCGAAATTGTTACAATCTCAGAAGAAGGATGAGAACAGAATAAATGCAGTAGAGATGAGATCCCTAAGACGTATGTGTGGTAGAACGATATACGACAGAATATCAAATGCTGATATAAAAAATGAATGTAGAGCAGAAGAAGGTATTATGAACAAAATTATGCTATAATAATTAGCGCGATAAGGAAGAATGGTTAAGAAAGTATACGTTAATGATCGATGAAGTATCGAGGCAAACCGAAGAAAACATGGCATGACAAAATTAATCAAATTTTAAAGGTTCGTCATGTAAGAAGTCGGAAGAATCGACGTGCGTTTATGACTCGTTGTATGAATGTGGAGGAAACTAGAGAGGTGTGCCAAGATAGAGTAGTGTGGCGGTCCATTCTCTCTGCCTACACCTGCGGAGAAACGGCGTGATGGTTTGTTTGTTTGTTTATTTATTACAATCTCTGTTTTCGAGGTTATTTGATTGAGATGAAAACTGCAACAATATCCGAAACGCCAATCAAAACAGATACTATGAGACACGTATTGTACATATCCAATATGCTAAGAATAAATACTTAAATTGATGTTTAAACGCAATTTTTGATAGAGATCAATATTTAACAAAAAAACGTTTCTAAATATTTCACCTATTTTCTACTATAAAAAGCTTTATATGATTGTTTATGTTTAATATGATCCTTGTATAGATTACGATATACACAAATCAGTCTTCAATGCGATAATAAGTATTATCATTTTCTATTTGCTCTATTTCAATACTGGTTTTCTTTCTCAATGTCGCCATTCTTATTTCTCAGTATACTCGTACAAGAGCAATTCATTTTTTTCTAGTACAGATATCCTTGAACGTACCGAGTGCACTAAAACAATTAATGCATTACCGATAGGTCAAGGGTGATTCGTTTCATTGAACAGATCTTAAACCGACTATTGTCAATTCTAAAACAATCAATTTTGCTTTCAACCACATACTTTGATTCATTTGGGTATACCTATCCCTTTTTGTGTCAAAACAAGGTTTAAGATATTACATACAAAGTATCTTGATAATGGAAGCGAAACTCATTAACCATGCTATTACAATAAAGTTAGTTAATAACGGACCGCCACACTTTTCTATCCTGACATACTTCTCTCGCATTCTCTACATTCATACATCTTGTCATGTACGCACGTCGATTTCTCCGACTCCTCGCGTGAACGACATTTAATATTTGATTGATTTGATCGTGCCCCGTTTTCCTCTGCCTTCCTCTATTTCTAGCTCCGTTCACGTCGTTTGCATATACCTTCTTCACCATTCTGTCTTCACTTATTCTTTCCATGTGTCCAAACCATCTTAACGACCCTTTCATAACACTTTCATTCGCACCGCATTCACTTATTATACTTGCATTTGACACTCTATCATATACAGATTTACTACACATTCGTCTTAGAGATCTCATTTCTACCTCATCCTTCTTTTGGCAGTTCCATGCTTCACTTCTACACATAATAGGCTCACAATAATTACAAAATTAATTATTAAATTTAAATATTTTCTTTGATAAAAAATTAATTTTAGATAAACTTAAAGCATTAACACTGTGGAATTCCATAATGACGATTTTTTTATGAATTTAAACACTGTTTTTTCCACATTTGAATATATTTTTCTCGGCATGTTTTGAAGGCTTACCCTCACCATCGGGAGAACGATATAAACTTCGTTCTCTAAATAGTTATATCGTTCTCCCGATGATGAAGCTTTCGAAACATGTCAAAAGGGAAAAAAAACACTGTTTTAATTCATAAAAAAAGTTTACGATTACGATCGGTTTCGTCAGTTCGCCATATTTTAGGGACAATAATCCAATATTTTTTATTTCGTAAGTCCTGTATAATTTATATAATCTTATTATTTTTAAACTTGTAAAGAACCTTATTAGATGTTGAATTAATAAAATGTATACAAGCTTTAATATAACAAAACGCACAGAAAAATCCCTTAGGCAAAATGAATTTCCGTAATTAATTCAAACTTTTTACGAATAAAGTTTTTAAATATCCACAGAAACATGAAACTAAATAATTACTCGAGATAAATGCTTGACGCAAAATATGTTAACAGCGCTTTAATGGGGTTAATACATTTAATTTCCTCCATAAAGATCTTTCTAGTTAGTTAACTGTCGGCTGATTTCGATTTATGATTACACACAGAGGTACGAGTAGGAAGTGCGATGTGCGTGCGCAATCAGAGAGGCGAGCATTGCTAAGTGATATCGAAGGGTCATCCATTACCATTCACTCGAGTTACGAGGCGCACGATTATACGTTCAAAAATAATGCAGGTATTTAGCGATCTCAATTTCGATACCGAATAAGGGAAATATGTCAAATTGGAGATGTCGTTACGTGGGGGAGGCGACGGAGAAGACATTGGTATGCACACGTGAGAATAATGGATTGATCTACATGAATCCATTATTTGTGCAACGCAATGCGAGGGAATGTAGACTCCCTCGCATTGCGTTGCACAAGCAATTCATAGTAGACGACCCTCGGGCAGACCATCCAAAAGTTGATCTCAAAAGAAACAAGTCACAAGACTTAGGTACATTAAGAAGAATAATAAAAAGAAGAATTTTGAGACAAACAATTAATTATCTGTTATGCTTAGTCTTTGAGTTACCACTTTTAATATACATTTATGATAATTGCACTGCATTGAATTAACCCTTAATTGTACAGAAGTAAAATATTTCCCACTTGATATTATCTATGTTCCAAGTAAGTACACAAAATTTTATAGGATTAAAATGAGCATAGACTTGGATCTTCAGTTTTTGGGACTATTATTCTTGCGTCTTATACGAACATTGTTGGAAAGGTGATATTGTGTGTTTTTGGTTTATACGGGGGCTTGATATGTGGCTCGGAGTGATCCTCGGAAGATCGATTTTGAGAACTTATAGTGGCTTGGTGTGTTTGACCCATAATTTTAGAGTGATTTATTGTAGGGTTAGGATGAGAATGGAGTTCTTTTTAACAACGTTACCAAAGAAAATCAATACGTTATTGCATATTACAAACAGTGTTTCTGTTATTTGCGTCCGTTAAACATGCAACGCCAGCACTGCTCTTAAAATGAGAATAATCCTGGAGAAGAAATTCATAAAAAGTTTATATAAATATTCTATTGGAAAATTACAGTATCAACTATAGAGGTTTTAAATCAACGGGTTTACATAGGTACAAGTATATAAGAGTGCGTTGCGCGCCCATGTGATACATGAAACGAGTTGTAAAAATAAGAAATATTTTCTTTTGATAGTATCATTTTGATATTCTCAATTAACGATTGATCTTAGTTGACATATTTAACAAACCAGTTTACCGTGGAAAATTTAATGTATGCGTAATTAGTCCTGGTTCGTCAGATCACCCCGTATTCATCTCAACTACTTTTATCTCTCAAGAATTAATGAAGGTACCGCGAGACATGTTATTTGAATGTATATAAAACCCGTGAATCGTGCGAAATGGAAGAATCTGCCCCTCGAAATAACATTCGAAATATGGATAGGTACAATGAAAATAACTCTATAGACTAAAAAAATGGAAAGTACTTCTTTAGAACTGTATTAAAATATTCATTTCAGATAAAAACATCTCAAAATACGAGTATATTAATAGTTAAACGAAAGGTCGAAAGATGTTGTGGAGTACAGAAAACAAAAATTATTGTTTTGGATTCAAATTTGTAATTGGAACGACCTGAGAACTGTAGAATAACAGTTTCACGTAGGATTAAAGAGGTTATATCCTTCCTGGCGCCATGTGTTATTGATTATTGCAAGATTTTGTACAACATATTAAAATACTCCAGCTTTAATAAAATATTGTAAAGGAAATTCTTACTTTATAATTCAATAAAGATTTTTTATCAGTTTCAAGAAGCCGATATTACATATACCTCAGGCTATGGCGACTATCAACATGATTAATGATTGAGTCCTGAATGAAAAATCACGAAAGTTTTTAGATATTTTTTATATATATAATCACGAAAGTTTTTAGTTTTTAGATATTTTAGATAGAACATATTTTCACATAATTATATATAATTTTCAAACAGATATATCTGAAATATTAAACTTACAAGACGATGTATTTAATTATAAAATTTACCTGGTAAAACAATAATACATTATCAATAGAGGGATTTTATAAATATACATAACCAGAGTGGTATAGGTATACCCATAGGTATGGGCTAACCTCAGTACATCTTGATAGTTTTAATGTTTTTCAAACTAATATTAAAACAAAATAGCAACAGTTTTACATAATAGATTTCAATCAAACTAATTTCAAAGCCTTTCTGGGAGTAATAAGAACAAACTATGAAATTTTCAGCGAAATCGATTGAGCAATTTTTGAGTAAATCGAAAACAAACAGACGAACATTCATTTATATATTTTTTCATAATATATTTATTATTATTATTTCCAACGACTAGACCCCACTGAAACATGCAACGGTAAATGATTCAATCTTCTTCGTCTCCATGCGACCCTCATCCTTTCTCCGTAGATAACTAACTAACTAACTAACCATCACGCCGTCTCCCCGAAGGGGTAGGAAGAAAGAATGGACTGCCACACTTTTCTTTCCTGACATATTTCTCTCGCTTCCTCAACAATCATACATCGTGTCATGCACGCGCGTCGATTTCTCTGACTCCTCACATGGCCGACATTCAATATTTGATTTATTTGATCGTGCCACGTTTTCCTCGACCTTCCTCTATTTCTGGTTCCATTTACATCGTTAACATATAATTTTTTTACCATTCTTTCTTCATTCATTCTTTCCATATGTCCAAACCATCTTAATGATCCTTTCATTATTTTGTTCATGACACCATCATTCGCACCGCATTCACTTCTTATATTTTCATTCGACACTCTATCATACACAGAGTATCAACACATTCGTCTAAGAGATCTCATTTCTACTGCATTTATTCTACTTTCATTCTTCTTTTTCTCCGAAGATTATCTTTGTAATTTATATAAATTGTCCTCTTCTTCCTCCTCACCACTTCACGTTACTCTGTGTCAGTTTTTTGATCACTTGACGCCTGATATTTCGTTAGTAGGCATCTTCAGCACATTTTTCAGTTAGGTGGTTTAGGTTCCTGCTCTCCCCACATGATCGTAAGGTCTCTTAATCAGGTAACTGTGTAATTATTTGTACGTGAAATAATCCATCTATATCTTTAAACTCTTAACTCAATCCGATATCTGTAACATCCTACAACCGTTGTTTTCTCGGTGATATGTAAATCAAACAAGCACAGAGACTTATTTACACGGTCTATATATTATACATTGTACTTGAGATGTAAAATGAAAAAACAATCGTGATTTTAATGCATCGTTCTCCGCGCTGAGCATGTCAGCTTGCTCCGAGTGGAACTATGCATGTCCGTAGTGATAAAAGATTAAAAAGATTGAGCCGCTGAACTATAAAAGTAAAATAAAATCGTTGGAATGGAATACCTTTGTTCTATAGGTCATGTTAATGCAGTCTGATATCAAGGCATTGATACTGATTCCACTCTAACTTGTATAGAAGTCAATTTATAATTATGTATAAAAATAAATAAAGTACCAATAAAGGATAGTTTAAAACAATAAAACATTTAATAATTTGAATTCTACCTATTCGAATCCACTAGTTTTATCTTTATATTAAATCAAATTAGTATTTGTATTGTTGTTTTAACAATGATTTTAAACTACATATTACAATGTGAGAAAAACTTTTTTATGTTTAATTATATTGTATATTATAGAAGTGATATACTCGTAGTTCGCCTATTTATGGTAAAATTACATTTTTGGCATCAGATATTGACGTTTAAATCGACATCGATGATGCCCTACTAAGGCGAAACTTATCATTCCTATATAATATAATAACATTGCAATGAAACTTCATATTTCATAAGAAAATATTAAATACTAATTAATATTCTTATTCAATGCCACAACATACCATATCGGGCTTTGGCTTATATTAAATTTTACCTCTAACTCCCTCTGTCATCCACTGCAAACCTCCAGTTAGACACTAGTAGTTGGGATATGAATCTTCTTCTTCTTCTTCTTAGTTTAGGTCGTATGACCTGTTTGTGAAGGTGAGTTGTCCTGGAATGATGATGTCCAGCCATCTCTCCATCTCTTCGGCGCCCTTCCTGGTAATGTCTTGCTGCTTGGGTTTTCGTCTTTAAATTTTTTTGCGATTCTTGTATTCTCCATACGGTCCACGTGGTCTCTCCAAAAGCGCCTTCTGCTTCTTCCCCATATCACTATGACTTCAACACCACAGACAGACCTTATCGTTTCATTTCTGATTCGGATTTGAGGGTTTTGCCTGCGATGGAGCGCAGGGTTCGCATTTCTGTTACTCTAAGAAGATTCTTAATTCTATTGGTATCGGCTCTGGCCTCTATTCCATACGTCATGAAGGGGCGAACGCATGCCTTGTATATCTTAATAATTGAAGGACAAAATCTAGGTTAATTTATTTTAGATTTTCATAGATCATGGTGTCATCAAACGTTGTAGAAAGTAAGTCCGCTTACGACATGTGTACGATTCAACTTAGTTTCACGTCAATTGAAGAACACTTTAACATTTATATCTCTGAACAAAACAAATTAATTGCAACAAGGAAAAGTGTTACCTTATCTCTGTATCGATAGTCGTGACGTATCTGAACTCGTGAAGAGAAGTTATGCGCCTCCCACATTATTTGCTCCGAACAATTTATTCCTCGATTCACCATTTCGATCTTAATCGACAAAGAAATTGTCAGGATTGGCGTTCGCCCCGCAACAATTAACATTCACATTTAACTCGTTTGATTCAACTTTTATTTTGCGATCAGATTAATTAAAGACTATTTTATCATACGTATTATAATTCGGAACAACTCCTGTCCAAGGTAGACTTCTGTTTTATCTGATTTTTATGCATTGCCTTTCTACGGTAATATTAAAGAGAATGTCTTTACTAATTAACCGTACCGAGACTTTTTGTCTTAGCCTGTTTAATATGATTAGTGTCTAAATGTTCGTCATATCAATATACATATTCAATAATTACAAAAAAATATTGCTCACTTGAAATTACTCACTAAAATATCTTTTTTTTTTCTTTATTTTCAGATCGCTTTACATATGATGATCGGTGGACCGCCGGAAGTGGCCGCCCTCCCCGTCACGCGTCACACGCCAGAGGGTGTCACAGGATCTGAAGTCTTCACCATCTTCTCGAGAAGTGATATAACCAACGAACACGTTATCAACGATATAAATAAAAAAGAAGCCCCGAGAATATTTTACGACGAACAATCACAATTCGGTGAATATGCCCCAAAGTCTTCCTCGGACTATCTAGTAAGGCATCCCAGAAGTAGCGAAATGGAAGAATCAGAAATGAATACAAATAATGAGAAAAATAAAAGCAAATATGTCGGTGGAAACGACGACCTCGAAATGGCTAGCTCCAGCTACTACTCGGATAATGATCGCATAAAAAGCGAACTCGCAACGAATTCTTTCGGTGAACTTATAAATTCTCAAGATGATTCACCCAAGATAATTGGAGTCCGAGTAACTTCGTCCGTTGCTGTGGGCCGCAGAAATGGCAATCCGCTAACTGGTGCTGACTCGCGAGTGCCTCTCGTGTACGGCGCCATCGAAACTGCGAGGAAAGTGAAATCGAACGGACTCGGGAACAAATTTGGACACGATTACCCTACAACTTGGAGACCGCCCCACTACCAGCACGGGAGCCGAGACTACCACCGCGGCGTACCGTCCAACAGACACACGGTGTCTGCTTTACCGGGGACGAACATCGGAGCAAACCCAGATTACATCTTACAGCAAAAGGAAAGAGAACTCAACCGGAAAAGACAAGAAACTATGCATCCGTACCAGAGGTCGTTTTCTTACCAAGCACGTCCGAAAGAAGGACCAAGACCCCATTCATATTCGTACAGTTCTGTCATCAATACTTACAGCGATCCAAAGTTGACTACCGCCAATGTATGGAGCCCTTCCACCCACGTAGACCCCGTGGCTACAGAAGCATCCACCGGATTTGTTACTATCATCAATCACGGAGACGATAATGTTGTTGAATCAAAAAAAATTAACGTCGATATCGAAGAAAATTTTAAAAATAACTTGGATGTTTCGGACAAAAACAATATACCCGAAAATAATACTTATCAAAACACCATGTCCAGTTTGCCGCACGTTTATAGCGAGCCAGCGAAAATATATTCCGAGCCCTCCAAAATTTACAGCGAACCGGCAAAAGTATACGGAAAGCCAGAATTAATATATTCAGAACCGGCAAAGTTCTACAGTGAACCGGCTAAAGTTTACGGAGAGCCTTCTAAAGTATATGGGGAACCCTCGAAAGTTTACGGAGAACCGTCTAAAGTGTATGGTGAACCGTCAAAGGTGTACAGTCAACCCGCCACAGTGTATCCACCGACTATTGTCTCGGACCAAAACGAACGAGCCCATGTCTTAACATCGAACGTATCAAATCAACCGGAACAAGGAAGTGGCTTAGAAAATATTCACGACAGGTTGGTGAACCCAGCCGAGCGGACGTCGAGCGTCGATAGAAATATTTCCCAGACCGGCGGCAAACCGCATGGACGAACCAAGCGACCGGAGGAACTAAACTATGAAGTGGATGAATCGGTGAGCGTTATGACGAATGGAAGAACTCACGGAGTTCAAGCTAAGCCGCAGGACGACGGCCATAAAGTCGGATATGTGGTGGAAGCAAACTACAGCAAGTATATAGTAGAGGAAATGACCCCAGACGGCTTCATCGTCGGAGAATACGGAGTGGTGAGCCACGACGACGGAAGCCTTAGGGGGGTCCGGTACACCGCTGAAAAGAAAACTGACCCGCGACTCATACACGATGCCCTCATGAAGTTTCTTTCATTGCAGTAAATTTCGGTTTATAAATGGATTTCACAATTTTCTCTTATAAACTATCCGTAGGTACTAAAGAGTTCAGTCAAAATTCCTAACTTTTTCAACTCTTCAAGATTTTTGTAAATCCTCATTTTCGGACCAAAGTGCCTTAACCTTTATAAGTCCTAATGAACCGAAATTTACTATACCTATACATAGATTTATGTATTTTTAAATAGTATGTAATTCTTGTATTAAATAAAGAGCTTAGCATTCATGTGTTTTGCTATTATTGAGTTCTAAAAAAATTGCAGTTTGATAAGAGTGAATTACTTCATATGAAACACTATTCGTTCTGCGGATACTAAGAATTGATATGCATTTCTAATATAGCGTATCCAATACATCGAATATTAAGCTTTTTATTTGAACAGATCACTCAATTAATATTAAGTAAGTATACCATACGGTTCCTCTCATAATTTATCCCGAGGCTAATAGCAAACCTAAAAAAAATACTTAAAAAATATTCCAAAATACAATTCTTGTAACATAACAAAGCCATATCTATGTGTCACATGATAATAACTTATGATATGAAATATACACATTTTGTACACTCTTCCTTATAAAAGATATTTATATTACCAATAGATGAAATACCTACCAATTTTGTGCTCAATTATTTATCTACGAATGCCATTTAATTATTTAATTAGGATAGCATCATAATTCCTATAATATTAAATTTAGTGAGAATTGAGGAACTGAAAGTACTAGTTATTGAAATGAATGAAACACGATCGTGTCCATTGTATTTAAATAATTATTATGAGTATAAGTCAATACTTTATTGTAACTCTTTGTGATAATAGGTTGTAATACTTTTCAAGTGAATTCAATAACTCACCATTTCCAAAATATTCTGTATTGAATATGTAGTGAACATTAATATATGTAATATCTAAAGAAAAAAATAATAGATGTTGATAATATTATACATCTGTTAAAAAAAAATCCCAACTAAATCTCACAATTTATTCATTTTTATTGATATTAATATTGTGCTTGCTGAAATAAATTAAATTAATAAATATCGTAGAGGTGTATTCGTGTATGAGAAAAAAAAGTTTTTATATAAAACTTAATAGCGTACCATTTCCCAGATAGGCCGATATGTTAAGCCACAGATGTTTGAAGAAATTATAATATAATAGAACACAGACAGCAGATTCTTAATTTTAAAAACATCTAAAAAAATCCTCCTCAAAATATAGCATTGATATCTATGAGGGACGGAGAAAAAAAAAACAGAAATGTTTCCCAAGTAATCAAGTATAATATAAAGAAAACTCATTTTCTTCTGTCTTGTAACTCGTGGTAAAGACATAAAAACATTTTGATTTGTAGATTTATGTGACGTAAGTAAAATGAATGGTCAATTAGACAAACAAATCATATTATAAATAATATGGCAAAAACTGTAGAAATCTTATGAAATAATCTGTAATTTGTTCCAAGATTATTTTTTCTCTACAATCATATTAAATTTTAAGGTTTCATATAATAGGCTAAACTAGTCACAAGCAGACATATTTCATTAACTTAAATTAAATAAATCAATTTAAAAATGTTTTACATTTTTGCGAAGTACACAAATTGATTAAATCTTAAGAAAATTCAGAACAATATTTACAAAAAAAAACTGAATGAAACATTAAAATAACATTTAAGTCCCATATAATGTTTATTAAAATACAAAATGCTTGAATTTCATTACATTTAGTTGACACATGTTCCACTGCCTAATAATTGACATCAAACTCATTATAAAAGTGTCAAACTTTACCTAGGTACTTGATTTAAGAATTATGTCAATGATTAAAATAAGTCATTAGAATTCTAATTTAGATATGCTAAAACATGGAGAAAAAAAATCTAAAAAATCAACACAAATTTACCAATTGTCATTTTTTACATTATATAATTTCTACTGCATACATTTATTTTGGTTTAAACAAAATCGCATCATGTTTAATAATAAATTATAAATTTGCTCACAAGAACACTCTTCTGATTATTTTCACTCCCAATACACATGAATGCGTAATGATTTTTGCTTACCATATTTTATTATGTATTTTCAACTCAAAATAAAAATATGTATTTTTAATAATCGCTTTTTTATTCTTCCTCACCCAAGTCATGGTGGTTTTAAATAAATTTATTTTCAATTTATTTTGGACAACATTAATCTTATATTTAAAAGTCATCAGATTAATGGTTGGGTACTACTTCTTTGTCTTCTTCAAGTGCCCTGTCGGGTCCCCCCAACGTTGGCGATCAACTCGGCGAAGCTGTCCCTGTCCTGCGCCGCTCAGAACAGCTCCTCCACAAATCGGATACCGGTCCACTCCCTCACGTTTCGCAGCCAGGACATCTGTCTCCTTCGATACTATATATACTCATATATTATATTAATGTTTTTTTAAGAAATAAAATACTATATATTAAAAATAAATTTAAAATACTTTTCTACTTGTTTTTTCACCACTTTATTTTTGTTTTATCAAACCATCCGGTTTTGCTCCCATCGGAGCTTCTGGGAAGGATCTGGGAAGCTCCAACGGAAGCGAAACCAGTTGGTTTGATAAAGCAAGTAGTAAAAAAACAATTAGAAGAGTGTTTTTAAACTAAAAAAAGATTTTTAAGAATATCTATCTCTCTCTTATATCATTAGCCTAAAACTCCATCAGCCGGATCACACTGCTGGACACTCGAACCAGATTGTATTCCATGCATGTAACAGGACAGCAAGGACTTTTGTTATCTGAATTGATCCATGCCACAGATGCAAAGCTTCGTACCGCCCAGAAGGATACCTTTCTGGATCCCTGGATCGAATAACTCGTGTGTGCATTCGGTTCACGATTTTCCAGATTCTCCATGGTGGTATAGTTTGCTTGGATAACATCCAAAAAGGAATTCACAGCATTCTCTCCATTTGTATACCCTCTCCCCTTCAGGAGACCGTTGCTGTGGTGCAGTGTAGTTAAAAAAAGTACATATTAACATGTTCACATTTACAGTGCCAGATTAGGCATATAGCAGAAGTAGCGAGTGGTACGGTCCTGAGTTCCTGGAGGCCCCGCGCCGATAGACTCTTGTGTATAGAAGTGAAGCATTGCAGAAGTGAAGAACTGGCAAGAGAAGGGTGAAAGTAGAATAAATGTAATACGAGTAGAATTAAGATCTCTTAGACAAATGTATTAAATTTATATATTGTATAATAGATTGTCAAATGTGAAGAATAAGAAGTGAATGCAGTGCAAATTAATGTGTTATTAACACAACAATGAAAAATATAAGATGGTTTGGACACATGGAAAGAATAAATGAAGAAAGAATGGTCAAGTAAATATACATTAATGAAGTAAACAGAACAAGAAATACATATTGACCCAGGAAAATGTGGCATGATCAAATCAATATATGTTAAATATCGGCCACGTTAGGAATCAGAGAAATCGATTTGCATGCATGAGACGATGTATAAATGTTCTGGAAATGAGAGAAGTGTATCAGAATGAACAGTGTGGGGTCCAATTTGTATGCCTACCCATCGGTGTGATGGTTAGATAGATAGTTAGTTGGTACAAGTTGTGTTTTATTTTATTATCACTTTTATTATTTTAGCTTAATCTGACACTGAAGATTTACAGAAAATACTGCTGTGATACTGTTCTGAAGTAAATAAATGTTATTTATACATGGTAAGAACTATGTGTTAGTAAAACATATTTTGAATTTTGAACAATTTTATTCATATTTTTAACACTTGTGATAAATAAATTGTATATATATGAAGTTTATATAACTCGATTAAAGATTATTCTAATGTAATGTATCAATAAATTATTGTGTATAAGTATTTAAGTAGTACAAATACAAATAAACACCTAGAAAAAAATACATTAAAAATATTGAATCCCAACAATTTATCATTTCATTTGAATTGAACACTTAATAAAAAAAAAACATTTTCCCTTGTTATCAATTGATATGAATAGTTTAACAAACGTTTGTGTAGATGTTATAAAAAATTAATTGCTGAAAAAGTTTTAACATTCATCTAACAGTAACAAACAACATCAAAAAGAGACACCAAGAGCACACATTATGACACAAAATTGATATACTCAATGGAAATCGCAGGTAATACCAGAGTTCAAGGAGGTCTCAATTTGAATGTTGGATTGTTATTGGTTGATCTTTTAAATCAGTCAACGATTCAAAACGATATGTCATGTATGTTATACTGCAATATAGGAAATACATAGTTTTTTTTTTCAGTAAAATGAATACCAAATAATTTTGAAATATGTACTTAAGAATAGATTTTTCCATCGATTAACTAAGTAGCCTCAGTGCATGCCGCCCTCGACCCTCAAATTGGAAGCGAGTGCATTACAATTTAGTAGCACATTAAGTATATACTTATTAATTTAAGATAATTATTATAATTGAACATTGATGTATAGCTTAATATTGTAACCATCGTTGTGTCATATATGAATCACTGAGAGATGATCGCTCTGTATATTGATGTTAAAGCCTACATAACATGTAACAATATCTACTATATAAAATTTAATAACTTGCGAAATGTCTTTGACAATAGTCATCTGATAACAACAACATTTGAAGAAAGTAATTAAATTACTCAAAGGTTTTATTTATTTACTCGTAAATTGTCTCCCATGGAACTTTAACATTTTAAATATTTATAATAATAACATATTATTATGCTTAAAGCGTAAATAATCTATAAATATAATTCCTAATTATTCATTTTCTTACACAGTATACGGAAGTGCAGAAAAAAATAACACTGCAACTATTTGGAATTATCACTGATTAATTTAATAACTATAAACTTTAAGTAGTTTGGTAATGTTGAAACTCTTTGAGAATAAAGTCACAGAGAGGAGTGGATTCTGAAATCAACAGATTCTTTTTAATACATATGCGAAGTTGTACTTCCTTCCCTAAACTTCAAAATATTAAATTGTAAGTGGTCGATATCGATGTACTAATACTCTCCATAGTGCTTTTAAAACAACAATCATATTATGTATCACATTCTACTTATGCACAATCATGTAATATAAAATGATGCACGCTATTTTCAATCACGATTCCATTTATGGAATTACCAAATATAAGCTACAAATAGTGTTGGCTACATCTATTAATATCTGAAATAGATCTAACAGAACACATTCAACATTCATGCTCAAGATTAATTCTTATTAATTTTGTATTCATCAATACAGCATAATTTTATAGGATAGTGTATATATTATGAAACAAAGATACAAACAAAAGTAAAAGTCACGAGCAATATTGCGGACAATATTTTCTTTTTAAAGATTCTATAGGTAAGAATATTTTACAATGACAGCATTTATTTGCACACCGAATATTTTGGCAACATTTTGAATAAAATACGTGCATTTAATGTAATGACGACCTTCGACCTTCATGGCTTGGATTGAAACTTTTGAAGACTGTAATTACTTTGCAACGTAAAATACTATATTTATCCGCATTCATAAGAAAAATAAAACAAAACATAAACATGATCAGTGCAGTATATATTATATTTTATAAAAATAAACATATAAATGTTAATAAATTAATAAGCTACAGATTATCTTTCATACCTCCATTGCAAAACAATATCTTATCAACACACGGAACAGGTACACACCACATTCAAAGATTCATTCTGTAGCGAATACTTAAATGAACTTAATACGCAAGAAATAAATTAACCGCAGTCAGGCGTTGTGCACTTAATCGTAGTTCTCAGATTCTTGCTGGACTAGTTTGAATCTTCGGGGACTCTTGACGCACATGGAGCCGTGGCCATCCAGGGAGACACGCCCCTTCATCTGCAAGTAGCGCTTGATGTAGCGGGACACCAGCTTGGTGGGCCGCTCCTGCCACTCGTGGAGGACTTCCTTTGGAGCACAAACCTGCAAATCGTAAGGTTTATTTTATTCATCAACATTCACATGGAAGAAAGCCTCTCAATCTTCAGTTTATAAAATAGTACAACCACAATTCTTAAGCATATAAAGTTTCAGAATCAAGACTAACCAGGTAAAAAATATAACTTTTTTTTTTAGTCCATCTAGGCCACTGATGCATTCTATTTACTTTGTTTGAATTAAAGTACTGAAAGTATTGTTTTTATTTTGTATCAAAATACTTTTCATTCTGCTAGGATACACATTAGGTTTATTGAGATCGTTCATCCTATGAAGACATATTGCAATAGTTGGGAGTATATTCACAAAAACTTTCATGTATCTTTAATGTGTCATATTATCCCTGTTTAGAGCTGCTGTATCAAGGGTAGAAATAGCCATGACGCTGTCCAACCTCCGATAGCAGAGGAATAATAACAATAAGAATAAAACAATAGTATATGTAATAAGTTCCGAATTGCTGGATTTATAGTTCCGAATTGCTCCTTCACATATTCGCTTTCTTAATTTCGACGTAGTTGTGTTCTCTAATCACCAAGTATTTTATGAAAAATGCATGACACACACTGAAAAATCTTTAGAATCTAACGAACCAACCGAGTGACTTTCTTTAACTATCACAACGCATTAACTAGGATTTGATGCTTTTCGAGGAAAACGCGTTAAAACTATTTATTTTTATTTTGCTTGTATCTCAGGAACTAGATAAGATACCAACATGAAAGTTGTACCAAAACAAAGATAAAAAGGGTTAAGAATACTAAAAAATACAAACATGCATAAAAATAAAATATAGTGTACATATAATTTTTAATAAGTACTTATCGCTAGCAGCCTCCAATACTTTTAGGCCATAATAACTAGTCATAAATGCATCAACTACCCTACTTGATGCATTTATGCTTAGTAAATAAATTTAATGCATTTTATATAGAAAGCTTATTCCTCAATTCTTCAACAATACATATGATAAGTGCAACTACATCACATAATGCATTTATGTTAAGGAAAATAGCTATTTGAATACAAATATTGAAAAATCTTGTAAAATTAGCGTGATTCCTCAAACATAGTGCATTTATGACTAGAAGCTATTGAATGATAGAAAACAAGTCTGTACTAACTACAGCTAGTGCGTTCTTGATAAGTAAAACTGCACTCGAAGTCTTAGTTAATGCGTTTATGAAAACTGAAAATGAATTCAGAAAGTTTTGTAGATCTCGTTTTCCTGATACCAGATAATGTAATAACTTAATTTCGACAAAAACCTTAGTTGACGCGTTTATCGTAAACGTGGCAATATTGTACACATGTGGTTATTATACTTACATATTATGCCATATTTAGTAGTTAAACTGATTAGATTATTAAAGACCAAAGATTATTAATGACATAAGATAATCTTATTTAGAATTAAACAAGGTAATAAATTGTGTAATTTTTACCTGATCTCCCTTCAAACGATCTAGAAATGCAACGCATATAACAGCAGCTTTAATGCCAGCGTGGTGGGTCAGGGCGGCAAAGGCGAGCGATTCCATCTCAATGTTCACCACCCCTTCCCTTCCGATGGACTCTAAGTACTCCTGCTTGTCATGTTCAGTGAAGTCACAGAATGCACCATCCAATCTTCCTTGACCTGAAAACAATTTAAATAAAATAAAATAGTGGAAGATTGAAATAGAGTAGAGGGCTGTGTTTAAGAAGAATGTTAGGAATTAATTGGAGAGATCACATCACAAACGACGAGGTTCTCAGTAGAAACGAAGAAGGGAGGTAACCCATCAAAACAAACGCAGGTAAGTGAGTCCAATGGATCGGCAACATTATGTGCCATGAGGGTCTTCTACACGACATAATAGAAGGGATAGTTGAAGGGACAAAGTACAGGGCCCCCACAGGACTAGTACGGTCATGTTCAAAGAATGGACAACACCAGACTCCCCTATATTGCACTACATAATCAGCCTCATGGGACTCGTCCTCGTGGAAGACCTCCTAATAGATGGAAAGACAGATGGGAGCAACACTCTGGAGAACAGAACACATAAGTCTACAACAAGGAAGAAGAAGAAAAAGATATTTATCATTATCTTCACTTCCCTCACAAAAAAATATAAATAATAAACAAGGATATTTTTAAACATAATATAATCTCTAATAAGAACAAATTCTGAAATATAATCCGAACAGCTTCACTTTGTTTTCATTTTTAAAACGTAAACAAAACATATTTGACAGAAAATGTTATGTAAATAGTGAAAGAAATGTTTTGAAAATAAAATAAAATCCAGTCTTAAATTCTTAGTTATGTTTATTAACTCAAATCAGTTTATTAACTCAATAGACATTACAAACAGGAAAATGTTTAGAATATGACGGAGCCATAGAGGGCTCCTGCAATGCCTTCTGTACTCACCCTCATAAAAGTCATATGTGCACATCGTTCTTCCTGTGATGGTATCGTAGGGATCCTCAGTATCAGCCAAAGCCTTCAACTCACGAATAAGCCTCTTATCAAGCTTGGCTGGGCGCTTTACACTTTTCCCCAAAACCATCTGAAACAAGTTTTTTTTTTATTATTTGACAAAAATATTTCAAAAACATACAAATAATATAATTTTAATATCAATTGCACCTGAAACATCCAAATTAAAAATATAAGCATTTAAAGAAGCAAAATCATTAATAATCGACGACAAAGTCGGAATAATCGACGTGCGTGCATGATACGATGTATGAATTTATAGGAATTCCGAGAGGTATGCCAGGACAGAGCATTGTGGAGATCCATCCTCTCTGCCTAATTCTCCGGAGAAATGGCGTGATGGTTAGGTTAAATCATTAATATTTGTAGATTACAACAACAACAAACCATCACGCCGTTTCTCCGTAGGGATAGGCAGAGAGAATGGACCGCCACACTACTCTATCCTGGCACACCAATCTAGCTTCCTCCACATTCATACAGCGAGCCATACACGCACGTTGATTCTTCCGACTTCTAACATGACCAACCTTTAAAATTTGATTAATTTGGTCATGCCATGTTTTCCTCGGTCTGCCTCGACTCCGTACTCCATTTACATCATTAACGTATACTTTCTTAATCATTCTTTCTCCATCCATGTGCTCCATATGTCCAAACCAACGCAGCAATCCTTTCATAGTTTTGTTCATAATACCTTCTTCCGCTCTACATTCCTTTCTTATATCAGCATTTGAGATTCTGTCAAATATCGTTCTACTACACATACGTCTTAGGGACCTCATCTCTACCGCATATATTCTGCTCTCATCCTTCTTCTGCCAGTTCCATGCTTCGCTTAGGGTTGGGACCAGAACTCCACTGTGAACGGCCGTTTTCGCTTTCATTGATAAATTCTTGTTTCCATTAACTATTTTTAAAGCTCCATTCACTTTGTTACCCGCACCAACCCTTCCTTCGACGTCACTATCCGTTCAGCCATCCGCTGTGAACATGCTACAAAATACACAAATTCGCTCACCTCCTCCAAATGCTCTTCGTTAACACTTATGTTACAAACTGTCATTTGCTCTTCCCTTTCAAAAACTATTACCTTTAACTTTCCGACATTCATCATTAAATCATTTGTAGATTATTTTTCTTAATACTACATTTGCAGCCCATAAACAACTATTTCAGATTGCGGCAGGCTACATTTGCTGCTTGTGTATGAATGTAACGTAAAAACCATTTTATTCTAGTTCCTTACTACTCAATTGTGCTTAGAATTATAATAAACTAGCACTATCTGTCTGAGCTGTAAATGTAGCTAGCCGCAGTTCGAGACCAATATTTTGGATCTGCAAATAAAGTCAACTGCGCCATAGGGTTAATTAACTTTCTTATTATACAATTAAATTTCTTTCTAACAATTGTGTGAATTATTTAAAAACCCTATTTTATTTGTTTTTTATCAATATATAATAAATGACAAACAACTTCCAAGCAAATTTAAAAATGTTTTGGAAAGAAGTAAAAAAAGCCCGAAATCCTCCTGATAGTGGATGTGTGAAAGCAATTTTAGACAACGAGGGAAGAATGTTAACGGAGAGTAAGATCATACAAGAAAGATGGATGGAATATTTTAAGGAGATGTATGGTGGTGATACAAGCGTGATCGAAAGTATAACATGATGATGGTGTCATGGACAAAATAATGAAAGGATCATTAAGATGGTTTGGACATATTGAAAGAATGAATGAAGAAAGAATGGTAAAAAAATTATATGTTAATGATGTAAATGGAACCAGAAATAGAGGAAGACCGAGGAAAACGTGGCACGATCAAATAAATCAAATATTGAAGGGCGGCCATGTGAGGAGTCAGAGAAATCGACGCACGTGCATGACACGATGTATGAATGTTGAGGAAGCGAGAGAAATATGTCAGGAAAGAAAGGTGTGGCAATCCATTCTTTCTGCCTACCCCTTCGGGGAGACGGCGTGATGGTTAGTTAGTTAGTAAGTTATAATAAATATTTGACACTTAGAAGATTGTTTAATTCTTATATTTGCTATTTATCTAGATACTTTAATGCAGATACATTAAGATGGTTAGGACACATGGAAATAATGAATGAAGAAAGAATGGGAAAAAAGTATATGTTAACGATGTAAATGGAACTAGAAATAGAGGAAGACCGAGGAAAACATGGCACAATCAAATAAATCAAATATTGAATGTCTGCCACTTGAGGAGTTGGAGAAATCAACGTGAAGCGAAAGAAGTATGTCAGGAACGAAAAATGTGGCAGTCCATCTTTCTGCCTACCCCTTTGGAGAGACAGTGGGTTGGTTAGTCAGTTAATTAGTTTTTACTTTAATGTATACCCGCATATGGTTTAAAACATTACAATCCAAGATTCAAGCCAATTTTTATTCAGTTAATTATCAGAAACACTAATGTTAAATAAGCTTCTTCAGAAAACAATTACTAACTCACTAACTAACCATCATGCCGTCTTTTATTTCTTGCCATGGTTCCTCAGTTCCTAGACGTTCGTACATCGTGTGATGCATGCACAATTTCTCGGCCGCCTCACGTGGCCGACATTTTATATTCATCTGCTTTAAACGCGCCACATTTTCCCAAGTATTCCATTATTTCTTGTATCGTTTACATTGTTAACGGGCAAGCAAGGCCTACAATAGCACGGCAAATTACAATAGGCCTATTACAAATTAATGCATCACAATACTCTATATGTATTCATTTATAAATAGAGTACGCAAAATGTAGTGAAATAATATTTTATTTTACATGAATGAGACATTTTGGAAAAGTACAGTAGTCGTAACAAGCTTAAAAATTATAGTGAAATACCATAGTATAATAGATATAGTGAAAAACGTATACGTACATTATTTTATGTAGGAAATAAAAACATACACACATGAATAATAAAACATGAAAATAGCAGTACCTATAGAATATGGTAATACAAAAAGTATTTCGGCGATTCGGTTGAACCCAAAATTCGGTTAAACGGGATTCGGTTAAATGGGATTCGGTTAAATGGGTTTCAATTAAACGGGATTCGGTTAAACGAGATTCAGTTAAATGCGATTCGTTAAACGATATTTGGTTAAACGGGACTGTAGTGTAAATATGACATTCCTGCATACAATGATAAATCTATAGACAAATATTTTTTTATCTAGAGAGGATTTTTACGCAAATTTGTATTGAATAAAGCCTAGAATATACTCACCAGATCAAGATAGTTGTTGAGGGCTCCGTCAACAGTTTCCTCAGATATGATGACAGTGCCTCCCTCAATCCCAACTCCTCCACATGTCCCAATGCGGAAGAAGATAGGATCCTTCACCTTAGCGTGGTACATCAACTTGATCGTCTCATGCAGCAAGATGCCGACAGAAGGAATTCCCATTCCATGCTGCAAAATTAATATTGGATAACTTTAACAACAGATCTATACCCAAAAGTAAACAATGAACAAAATTATGAAAGGATCACTGCTTCTTCCGCTCTACATTCCTTCCTTATATCGGCATTTGAAATTCTGTCGTTAATCATTTTACCATACATACGTCTAAGGGATCTCATCTCTACTGCATTTATTGACAACCATCGTGTCAGAATGACAAGTGCTATGACTTCCACACCGAAGGTCCCGGGTTCGATTCCTGGCAGTAGCAGTGTATTTGTCTCTGTCTTTGGTCTGGTGTAGAATTCACGTGACAATAAAATGGCAATAGATTAGCTACCTATCACATGTCATGAGAATCAATATGATAGCTGTACCCATTATATCGATTCAACAAAACGATTATAACAATAATTTATTCTGTTCTCATCCCTCGTCTGCCAGCTCCATCCTACACTTTTATACATAAAGATTATAACTAAAATCACAAAAATGCAAAAATAAAACGTTATTTGTTGTGACTTATAATGTTAGTAACACAACACTATCAAGGCCAATCACAAAAGGAAAATCGCACAACCGTAAAAATTAATAAACTGTAAAATTGAACCGATATGAAAAATTAATGGCAGCCAATCCAGAAGAATGCATTAATAATGAAAGAAAATGACCAAATCTTTTATAGCTGACTTATTTTATGAAAAATGTAGTACAGTAATATTTTACTAAGTTAATTAACTAAGGAAATAGCAATGTTGGGAATCAGTATAGAAGACAGGGTGAGAAACACCACTATTAGAGCCAGAATAGGAGTGTCAGACAGTATCGGAAGAGTAGCAGTGCTAAAATGGCGCTGGACAGGCCATGTAGCTCCTACGATAGATGGACAAAATGCCTCCTTTACTTGTGCTCTAGAACTGGGATTCGAAAACCAGGACATCCTCAACTTCGAGGAGGAATGACATTAAAGAGACCGCCGGTATGATGTGGATGCGTGTTGCCCAGGATCGATAGGCATGGAAGCAGATGGAGGAGGCCTACGTACAGGAGTGGACGGATATAGGCTGATAATCCTTATTAATATTTCTAAAATTAGTCATCTTTCATTATATTGCAATAGTGAATGATATATGGACAGAAATTTTCACTTCTTATGAAGAGGTATATTTAATGAATTATCACCACAAGTATGTCACGTGGTTCAATCATTATTAACATTCATAAATAAAACCATGGTTGAATAACACAGAATTTCCAGTTATGAGAAGTAGTATTTGAACCAGTGACCTCTGTATCAATGTAATGTTATTGATGACATGTTAGTAAAATATTCTATTCCACAATGTTGACTCAATTGCATTCAGAAACAAGTAAGGACAGATAAAGTAAATAGTTAAAAGATTCAATAAGATATTGATTTGTTTTGTGTGATCCACAAAAATAATAAATGGATTAGAACAACAACAAACCATCACGCCGTTTCTCTGAAGGGGTAGGCAAAGAGAATGGACTGCCACACTACTCGATCCTGACACACGTCTCTATCTTCCTCCACATTCATAAACAGAGACATACACAGATGTCAATTCTTCCGACTACTAACACGGCCGACCTTTAAAATTTGATTAATCTGGTCATGCCAAGTTTTGCTCGGTGCTCCATTCACACCGTTAACGTATACTTTCTTAACCATTCTTCCTTCATTCATGCGTTCCACATATCCAAAACACAGTGATCCTCTCATAATACTTTCTTCCGCTCTACATTCCTTCCTTATATTAGTATTTGAAATTCTGTCATACATTGTTTTACTACACATACGTCTTAAGGATCCCATATCTATTACAATTATTCTGCTCTCATCCTTCTTCTTCCAATTCCATGCTTCACTTCCATTCATCAGGGTTGGTACTAAAACTTCCTTGTGAACGTCCATTTTAATTTTCATTGATAAATATGCTACCCAAATAGACAAACTCAGACACACACTAATTCACACTTATGACATTATATAGATTAGAATATATAATAGAATAGTGAAATGTGATACTAAGTATTGTATATGACTAAAAACCTACTATAATACCACAGTAAAACAACATTACACCTCATAATCTGTATGCCTAGCTGCCTGTACTGTGCCAAAAGATAATCTAAGTTTGGTAACAAGCCAAAATGGTCAGAAGCCAAACTGGGAAATTTAAATGTGCCGTGAAAATTGGCCTTTTATGGCAGGCTTCCCAATTTATATTAAATGAATATCAGTACTGTTGTAGGTTTAATTCCTACATTGTGATAATATTTTACATCAATTAATTAAATTTGTGTAACTGTTCTAGTGAATCTTTCATATTTTAATTACTTACAGTAATCATTTTTTTTTAAATATTCTTTCACAATACAACTAAGAACTTTGTATTACTGAATGATACCAATGGATCTTTATCATTCTATATTATTTTATATGTAAATTATTAATGTTTCTCGGAACTAAGAGATACTTATATGGAGGCAGACAGAATCCACCAAATGTGAGAGTTCACTTATCTCAGTACAGTCATGACAGAAGTCAATGATATGCACGCAGAGTTAGACCACAAAGTTCAAAAAGGCCTACATGCTACAGCCTCTCCTAAAGTCCAAGCTCTTGTCCAGAAACAACAAGCTGCACATTTATAATACCATCATCAAGTCAGTGATGACATATTGTTCTTAGATGTGAACAATGGCTTAAAGAATAACAAATTATCTACTGGTTTGGGAATAGGATCCTAAAAATGATCCTGGGACCCATACCTGGTGTTGCAGCAGATACTTAGAGGCATAGGAGTAATCAAGAAATCTGCACAACTGATCCAGCAGCCCCTATAACACGCACCGTAATAGCCGGTTGCCTGGCATGAACTGGCCATGTATGATGATTTAGAAGAACCAGAGCAATTAAGGCTCTGTTCACATCAAGACCTCTGGCAATACCAAGACAGCACCTAACTGATAATGTTCTGGCTAATCTGGTTAAGCTAGAGGAGAGGGACTGCTAGGAGCAAACAGCGCGGGATCAAAGAGCTTTAATAATTATATTGAGAAATACTCACACTAACGCATAGCACCGGCCCGACCTTGTACATGGAGTATCTGTAGGAATACTGACTGATGTCCAGGAGAGTTGTCCCGCAGGGCAGTTTGTGGCCGATCTCCTGCATGATCTGGTTTGCAAACTCCTCCATACGCTTCGGTGTTCCTCCCATGCACACAAACTAAAAAAATAAATTATTGTATTATAGATCAACCAAATGGTTCTCAATGACCACAACATATAATAAATACATGATACAAATAGCATACGAGTTCATGCACAAGTTTGAAAGTCTTGTTTCAATATATAATTTTAAATTGTAATTAGACAAACTGGTTTATTTGTAATAACTTACAATTACATATTCTTAAACAATGAATCATTCAAATAAGGGGATTACATTTTGTATATATCGCACCGTGAGTGTAAAACCGAAACAAGTGCAAATATACAGTTTGGAGATATGGAAGTTTAAAGACTTCATATTGCTTGGAAAAACTGTTTTTTTTTTAAATAAACCAATGATTTTAGGTTTATAGGTATATTTCAACTGAAAATCATTGGTTTATTAAAAAAAACAGTTTTTCCAAGCAATATGAAGTCTTTAAACTCCCATATCTCCAAACTGTATATTTGCACTTGTTTCGGTTTTACACTCACCTTGCGATATAAACAAATGAATGGTTATAAACTAATATAAAATATTTAAGATAGAACTTTCTGCTTGAAACTATTTTATTAGAAACATTTAGCATTTTGATTTTTGTTTTATTAATATTATATATTACCCTAATTTTTAACAATAATATTTAAGTTATAAAATTATGTTTCAGCTATTATTTGTGAAAGGGATTAAAAGAGTCTTATAGCGTGCAAGCCATTAGTACATATATCAGACATAAAATGTCTTGTCTTTTTCTCTGATTTGATGAGTTCTAAACTCTAATAATTATTTGATACATTTGTAGGCACAAAAATAATAAAGATGCAAATGAATAATAGAGAATGTAATGATGTAATGTCTGAAGCCAGACCTCACTTGATTATTGCTATTATATTTATAGCTCTGTGTGGCATGCCAACACATAATATAAAGTAAAATTGTCAGTGATCTTCAGGACCTTCATAATCTTGTTGACGACTCCGGTGAAAGATTGGGGCTAACAATAAATGTCAGTAAAACCAAATGGATGACATACAGACGGCTTTATTACAGTGGGTCAGTATTGTATTTGAACGGTCGTAACGTTGAAAGGGTAGAGAAATTTTAATACCTCGGCAGCATACTAACGCAATCTCTTGACCAGTAGAGACAAAATGCAGAATTGAGGCACCAAGAGCTGCATTTAATAAAATGAAATCACTCTTCTGCAATGATAACATAAACTTGAAACTCTGTCAGAGAATGATCAAATGCCATGTGTGGTCTGTTTTATTGTATGGATGTGAAACGTGGACCTTAAAAGGCAACTCAATGAACAAATTGGAAGCATTTGAAATGTGGCTCTGTCGTTGAATGCTCAGAATTCCCTGGACAGACATGGTTACCAATACTGAAGTCCTGATGAGAGTTAGAGTTGACAGGGAGCTGTTTTCAACTATCAAGGTTGGGAGATTTCACATCTGGATCTGCGTAGGGGGAAATACCACCTTCTCCAACTGATATTGGAGAGGAAATTTGAGGGACGCCGAGGGCCTGGGAGGATACAGATTTCCTGGCTGGAAAACATAAGGGAAGTGTGGAGGAAGTATTCCGAGTGGCGCATGACAGGGACAGGTTTGCCGAGGTGATCGCCGACGTTGGGGGGACCCGACAGGGCACTTGAAGAAGAAGAAGTGCATATATCATTTGAATTTACTCGTATAATGAATCTAATTTGATAAATACAATCAAATAAGTTTAAAGTAGAATTATGCTAAAATGCATTTGTTCTATTATATTATAATAAGTCATTAGACCTGGACATGGACTACATTAAGATTTGCCTTACAGAACAAAATGGCTCGTGTTGAGTAGTTGTGGAAACATACCATCCCAGGTTATCAGACATTCAAGAGATTATTTTTTATAATACCAAAAAATATGTTTATATAATTTAACCTCCAGATACGTGAATGTGAATATACCCGCATTTAACACAAGATTTTGTGTTTGGATTGATATTTTTATTATACTTTAATGGTACTGTGATTCTATGGTTGTGAATATTTCATTTTCGGTGTAATGTTAACAAGCATTTTTATTTATTTAATAATATACCTTCACGTCCCCAAACATCTCAACGAGATCATGGGAGCCGCTGCCGAGCGCTAGATGATAAAGGATGTCTTGGTCCATTAACTCGATGTTTGGGTTGCGAAGTTTAACCGTTCCATCTGGGTACCTGCAAACAAATTAAACAAATGAATCTCTATTTAAATATGAAGTAAAGAACTATTGGTAATGCCTTAGACAGCCAAAACACGTAATTCACATAAAATATAATAAAACTTCTAGAAAACGGACGTTTTCATTAATTACTAAGAAGTAATTGTCAAATTTTACTTTTCTCAACGCAAAAAAAAACTGTAAATGAATTAAATATATATGCATAATGCACAACTTGAATAATATGTTATTCATACTAAAAATGGATATTGGTATGAAGTTCTTATACATAGTTCGACTTTTTAAATATGTTCCAAGATAAGGATATTATTATTTTGATTTCAAATATAATTATTAACATTCTTTTTGATCCACTTTTATTTATTAATTATTTTAACTATATAAAAATATTATATTCACCAATGAGGTTATATAATATAAGTTATATATTTACACCTGAGGATGCAGAAGTTCACCTCCGAAACATGTTTTGAATAATATTTTTACCGAATAATAAAATGAATGTGGATTAAAAACAATGTTTTTATTTATATTCCAAATTACAATGGATTTCCACAGTGATAACGCCTTTACCTTCAATAAATTATTATTTTGGTATGCGTTAATAAGGAGCTTACATTAGCCTGAGATCTCTTAGACATATGTGTGATAAATCTGCATGTGATGAAAAAATGAATGAAGGAAATATGGTAAATAAAGTATACGTTCACTGTGTTGACGGAACAGGAAGTATAGGAAGCCGAGGAAGACGTGAAAATCAAATATTAAATGTAGGCCATGTGAAGAGTCGGAGAAAGTGACATGCGCGCATGACACAATGTATGAATGTTGGGGCATAGAAGGGAGTAAAAGTAAGTGAGAATAGTGTGGCAAATGTTGGAATATAGAGTATACTAACTAGCTTGATTGAGTCTACTCAATGGACTTTTTTTATAGACTAGACAGATTTTAGTCAGTACAGAAATTATTTGTAATATCCTTGAGCTACCCAATAGCAAGGATAATAATAAAGGAACCAATAAATAAATAATAACGAATTTAATTCGGGTCAATGTCTAGGGAACAGAATGCTTGCCTCCTTATCCAGTGGACTAGAGTTCAAGCCTGGACATGACCCAATGCATTAATTATAATAACGAGTTATTTCGGTGCGGTATGGGGATTGTATGATAAATTCTAATACCATTGATTCATATCGGGGTTTATCAAGTTATCACAAAACTTCAAAAGGCAACGTCACGACATGACGAAAACATTTCGGATAAATATGGTAAAACGCTCCCCATATTTACAAAAATAATAAAGCCTACTCAAATATGTAACCAGATGTTTTCCGGGAAATATATTCAAATCCCCACAACCGGCTCCACGCCCGGGGGTACTACTACGCTCTATACAATCGGCCGGGTCGTGGGCGGGAGAATAATCGCTAAATAAACATTCAAAGTAGGCTTCGAATTTCCTTTCGCAAAGTAAAACGTTTTTCCGCAGGAATTTAATCGAATAGAAGATTCTTTCATCATAGATCTTTGAAGTGGAGTAATGTGATAGATATGTTGAAATATTATATGATAAACGTAACAAACGCGTATTATTCACGTATTAAATTATTTAGTGAAAGCCGATGCGATGGAAGCACCAAATGCAGTAGAAAAGAGATCTCTTAGACGAATGTGTGCATACTCTGTGTATGATAGAGTGTCGAATGAAAATATAAGAAGTGAATGCGGTGCGTGTGATGGTGTTATGAACAAAATAATGAAAGGATCATTAAGATGGTTTCTACACATGGAAAGAATGAATGAAGAAAGAATGGTAAAAAAATTATACGTTAATGATGTAAATGGAATCAGAAATAGAGGAAGACCGAGGAAAACGTGGCACGATCAAATAAATCAAAAATTAAATATCGGCCATGTGAAGAGTCGGAGAAATCGACGCGCGTGCATGACACGATGTATGAATGTTGAGGAAGCGAGAGAAATATGTCAGGAAAGAAAAGTTTGGCAGTCCATTCTTTCTGCCTACCCCTTCGGGAGACGGCGTGATGGTTAGTTAGTTAGTTAGTTAGTTAGCATCGATACAATTATTTCATTCATTTTAAATGATTAAGAACCTTAGAAAATCTGATTAACTATGCTCGTGTGATTTTTTATAAAATTAATACGAATGAAAATATTTATTCTCTAGAAGATTTATTATATTATATTTGATGGGAATTGTGGTACATGTTTCCCCTTTCTAAGACATAATCAAACATTCCCAAATATTCACATAAAATATGATAAAACCTCTAGAAAACAAACGTTTAAATTCGTATTAATTATTTAATATGCAGTTTTAAATCATTGTGTAAGTTTTATTATTATTTTGAAGTAATCTGTTTATACTTTGTAACAATTCATTGTTACATTTTATCAATCATAGGTTGCGATATTAATGTTGTTAATTGAAAATTTTTGATAGTAGTTCATGGTAAATCATGAGTACAAATATAGCGATTAGAAGAAGCGAACCCAGAAGATGGCAGCGAACTGCAAGAATCGATTGAAACTAAAAACCACGTAAAAAAAGAAATATATTATGAATATAAGGAAATGTTATCGTATACCAAACAGGGGCAAATAATAAAGCATATAAAAATATTCTTCTGTCTATCTTGATGAAGAAGCGCGCAAAATCGGAACCGGTTGGTAAAACGTAAAAACAATGATCTGATTGAAACAAGATTATCATAACCAGAAACCACAAAGCATTAAAAATGTTGTAATGTGTAAATTTGTAACTTATAATATTTTAAAGATATTAAAGAGTGCTTTGAAATTATTTAAACGCCTAAGCAAACATAATAACTTCAATTTAAGATACGAATATAGATGTTCAGGCATTAGGTAATTAATTGTAAACATATGTATATAAATAATAATACTTATCACACAAAATCTAAATTCTAACGCAAATATAGTTGGTTATTTAGATTATAGATTGACGAGAAAATATACAATCAAATCAAATAAAAATAAACAAAGATTTCCATTTTTTTTTTACTCCCACTCGGAGTAAAGGAAATAATTTCGGCAATTTTATCCTTTTGATTCACATATTTATGTATTGGCAAAACAAACATTATGTATTGTTTATCTATATATACGAAACATGTTCGTCATAAAATAAGTGATAATATTATGTAAATAACGTAGATTGTCATTCTATGATAATATATCATATTATACTCGTATATGACGTTGATTAGAATATAGTGATAAATTACATTAAAAAAAAACGATATATAAAGAAAACGTCACCACGAGTACCAGTCCAGAGGCTATTGCTCCCCAATATTTGGAATTTTCTTCCTTGGATGTTGAGATTGGATATTGTTGGATAGTGAGAGAAGGGTTTCTTGGAGGATGTGATGAGTTGGGCCCGACGTTCGGACCTGACCCCCGGGTAGGAAGTAGTGTGGAGGCGTGGGGGTGGCCATGGATAGAGGCCGAGGTCTTGAGTGGAGACCAAGGGGCGGTGACAAGGAATGGCCATGGGTGGGGGCCGGTTGGTCCTGGGTATAGAACTGATTGGGAAGATAGTGGCCTTGGATGTGAGCCGGTGGTCTTGGTAGGAAACAATATGGCAATGGGATTGAGATTCAAGGGAGGATCGAGAATAAAAATATAAAACGTTTCTTCTGACATCAATAATATTATATATATGAAGCGCATTTGTTTATTAAAATAAATATACACCAAAGCGTTATTATAGAGATCCAAATAAAATATGTTTGATAGGTTGGTCCTTAACAACAAATATATCGATTTAATAAGTTTAATAGGAATGCGTAAATAGAAATAAATTTATTTATTTTCGTGACGTAAAACTACATACATAATAATTAATATGAATAAAAACTTATTATTGGTTTTGTTTTTAATTAAGTAAAACTCCATTAATACTAGTAGGTGTGTAAAACTCCATTAATACGCGATTGTTTTTTTGGTTCTACATTGTTGTTTTTTATTATTTATATATAAAAATATATTTAAATAATAATGACAAATTTGTTTCGCCTTGTGAGGGCATTCTCAAACGGCGCGGTTTGAGAATGCCCTCGCAAGGCGAAACAAATTTGTTACTATCATTTATATATTTTTTATACATAAATAATAAAAATCTTCAATGTATAACTAAAAAACAGTTGCGTTTTTAATACATACTCGTATTATTACGAATGAAAACGTATATTTTCTAGAAGTTTTATTATATTTTATGTGAATGGCATGTTTCGCCTATCTAAGGCATTATCAAATGTGTTGTATAATAAACATTATGTAATACATACATAATATTTAATGTTTCAAAACATTTGATAATAGGTACCCTTGCAAGACGAAACATGTCACATTTGTAAAATGTAATAAATACGTAAGTATTCAACAGTATTATCCCAATTTTATTAATAAAAATATTAATTCAGCGTGTTTTTTAGAATTCATTTCATGACAAGAAAATCTATAAAACGTAATATGTGTATGTCTAATAATATTATGGCTTCAGAAATTATTGGAATATTTATTAGCATCTTACAATTCAAAAACAATAAATCAACAATAGTCAATATTGTTCCAATCTATATCTGTTATTTTAATATTTAATGAGCTGAAAACCAATACACCATCTGCACACTAACGAATATCATTTGTCAGGGTAAAAAGGTCTTAGTTATACGGAGACATTTTATATGAAAGTAGGTACTTTCAATGAAATAAAATAATTATTAGGTACATGAATATGTACTTGGACTTGAATCTTCTGGCTTACAGAGGTTCAGCTCATGTGGCTTATCCTCTTACGTCCCGTGGGAACATTGTTGGAAGGTGATTTGGTGGATTGTTAGTCGAAATATATGTATGAGACTGCATAAATTACCATATTTAAATGATAAACATAAGTATTAAACAAGGAAATATATTTCACGTTAGTTAACAAACCTTATTTGACTATCATAGCCGTTGTAACCTTGCAGTCTTTCATTCAAAATACATTTAGTGAAAGAGCAATCAGATTTTTTCAGTTCACAACTTTCGTAGTGGACCTCTCCATCGTCGAATTCCATATATTCACAAGTACAAACTGGCATTTTGTTATTTGTTTTGAAACGAACTCACTGTATACGGAACGAGCGCTCGGCGCAACTATCACGTCAAAAGCAAAACGCGGAATAGCGGGATCGTTTTGAAATCGATCGCTTAAATAGCCTCCGATCCGCGCGCTTATCACGAAAGGGTACCTACCGTGAACATTTAAAATCTACACGATTGGGTGAACTGCGGACATTTGACTCCAGATATAACCATTTTAATAGTGACAATTATCTCATATTTACCGATATGAAAACTAAGTTGTACATCAGAATGTTTTTAAAACAATTAGTATTACATATATACTTTACTAAAAACCAATGCAGCATAGAATATTGTTTTTTTGTTGTTGTTCTTTTTTCTTATTTCATCTATCTTTTTACGTTTTAATAGTAATGTAGGGAAGCGAAGCATGGAACTGGCAGAATAAATGCGGTAGAGATTTAATTTCATTTAATTTAATTTCATTTTTTAATTTAATTTAATTTATTTTGATAAAAATCACAAACATTACAGACATACAATTCCAGATCGTTTGCAATTACATTATAAAAAGAGGAGCATTAAAAGAAAATTAAGCTTAAGAATTAGAAAAAATCATAACATTGATATTGCATCCCTGAGGCAACTCACACTATCACAAAATATGTCGACCTCCGAGGCGATCCGATTAAGCAATAAGATTGCCCTACCCACAGGCATAACCATTGGCAGGTTGGTTCTGCAGCGCGGCAAATAAAACAATCTGTGCTGTCTTTGACGAAGGTAATTATCAGGGACAAATAGACCTACATCACTCAAGACATCCGAGTTCTGTATACGGCCGCCAATCAGCTGAAAGAAATGAACTCCCAAGTGATTATTCCTCCTTCTCTCCAATGATGAGCTTAGCATACCTAGCAAGAATTCAGTCGGAAAGAGCCACGGGTAATAACCGCACTCCCTGAGGTAAAGAAAGCGCAGAATTTTTTTCTGCACTCGCTCCACCATCAGAGAATATCGCATCCCAGGCGGTGACCAAAAAACGGAACTATATTCCAGCCGACTTCTAATACAACACCCGAAGTACCTGTGTGTTCGAAAATATCTTGGCATTCCTAAAAACAAATCCAAGCATTTTAATGGAACTATTACATAGAGCAACTATGTGATGATTGAACGATAATGGAGCATCGAAGAGAACACCGAGATCTCTGGATGTAGAAGCTCTTTCAAGAAATGAGGTCACTAACAGGTATGTGTGGTAGAACGATATACGACAGAATCTCAAATGCTGTTATGAAAGGAATGTAGAGCGGAAGAAGGTATTATGAACAAAATTATGAAAGGATCGCTGCGTTGGTTCGGACATATGGAGCGCATGGATGGAGAATGAATGGTTAAGAAAGTTTACGTTAATTATGTAAATGTACTACAGTCATGGCATGACCAAATTAATCAAATTTTAAAGGTTGGTCATGTTAGAAGTCGGAAGAATCAACGTGCGTGTATGACTCGCCGTATGAATGTGGAGGAAGCTAGAGAGGTGTGCCAGAATAGAGTAGTGTGGCGGTCCATTCTCTCTGCCTACCCCTGCGGGGAAACGGCGTGATGGTTTGTTGTTGTTGGTGGTGTGTTTTACTATTTTAATAGTTATAGCTGTCTCATCTTTACCGTTATGAAAATTTATGTGCAAATTAGATTGTTTCGATTAATTATTATTACAGATATATTTTATAGAATTACTTTTATTTTCATTATTTATATATCTATCTATTTCAATGATTTTTCAACGACGGGAAAGGTAGCTGCGTCCACGTGTGGTGATATTTTATTAACTATAATACCCAGCGCCAATGAAAACGGCACAAAGTCGACCAAACCATCTACCACAATGGCAAGAGATATACCTAGAAGAAATTAGAGGAATATTTTCATAATCATCTTTCAACAAGCACTGATCATATTATGAAACCATTTTATAAAAATAAAATGGTTTAATTATATGGCATTTTATAAATAATGTAATGTAATAAACTCGTGATTTTTCATATTACAGCCATGTGACTGTTTACGAATTATATTTTTCTATTTTAACTTTATAGAAATCCAAAATTATTCCACTTTTTATTTCATATATACAGGGCTCATTTCGTCTTGATAGTATATTTTCAACTTAATCTGATCCAATATATTAAAACGATTATAAAACATAATGACATACGGAGTCGTAGAAAGAGCAGACACTGTCAGAACCAAACATCTCTTAAGAGTAGCAGAAGTGAGAACATTGCGACCTATTGTGGGTAGAACCCTTAGAGATAGGATACCCAATGAAGAAATTCGCAAATTCTGCAAAATTGAAGACTTAGTGAGATGGAGTAGGCAGAGAAGACGATTCTGGAGGGACCACATCGAGAGAACGGATCCCGCAAAAAAATCCTAATATCGTGATGTACGAGACTCCAGAGGGCCGTCGACCACCAGGACGACCACCAAAGAGATGGAGAGAAGGCTGGTCGTCTTCATCACAGGAAGAAAGTTGATATCCTACATAAACAGATAGCAAGATCCACAAACAGAAGAAGAAGAAGAATTAGAAAACAAATTTCAAAATATTTTAAATTTCAAAATCAATCATTTAAGACAAATGTAAATAATTTTCGTATTTCTATATTTACTTAACTAACTAACTAACCATCACGCCGTCTCCCCGAAGGGGTAGGCAGAAATAATGGACTGCCACACTTTTCTTTCCTGACATATTTCTCTCGATTCCTCAACATTCATCGTGTCATGCACGCGCGTCGATTTCTCTGGCTCCTCACATGGCCGACATTCAAAATTTGATTTATTTGATCGTCCCACGTTTTCCTCGGTCTTCCTCTATTTCTGGTTCCATTTACATTTATATTTACTTATTTTTTATAAACCTGCTAAAATATGAACACTCATGCTGGGTTCGGGAATCGTAATTTTTATTTTTTTATTAAATGTAACATGATCTCAGATACACATGATGCATCTATCCGCACTTTACTCTATGCTTATTAGTAATCTGACGCAATGTTGATTCTGCAGTATAAAGGTTACCTGACACACCTCCGTCTCATTAGCTGAATGCTGTGTGCCTTCAAGGTGAGTGTAATCCTAAATTTCTGTAAGCATTATTCATTGCGTAATACTGCTATAGATAATACTCGTGGATATAGTTGTTGTTATACTTCAAGAAATTCCACTGACGCGACGCCGTAGTAACGGTAACGATCGACGTCTTCGCGAGATACAGTGCTATCATAAAAAAATGCTCCTATTTTGAAATCCATTTGTGTGAACAATTTTCAAACATCACACTCAAAAATTAACAGATTCTACTTCATAAAGAGCTAACACTATGGAATAACAAATACATACGACTTTTATTAAATTCATTGCATTATGTTATGGGTACATACATTTAACAATTACATTTTTATTTTTTTTTATTTGAGACTCACGTCTAACGTATTACAATAAATTAAAACTCAAAGTCTCACTATATCTTGGCAACTACACATAATACACAAATGAGACACAAACAAAACACATTTAGGCGATTCATTTGGACACAAAACGGTGTAAAAAAGATAAAACAACGACATGAAACAAAAAAATTATAATTATCAGATAGAACCCAAATATGTTGACGTCAGTGAAGCAGTAGGTAGGTACTCTGCAGAAATTGTAATATAATTTTTATGAACACCGCCTCACAAATGTCCAAATCCGAGACGATTAGATTCGACGTCTGAATTGCTCTTCCTACTGGCATCACCAAAGGCAGGTTGGTTCTGCATGACGGAGCAAAGAACTATTGATGTCATGAATATTGAGGAATCCAGAGAAGTATGTCAGGAAAGGATATTGTCAATTTTTTCAGCTTACGCAGCGTTATGGTAAGTTAATTCAGTATGTTATTCTCAGAGAAATGTCGATTATATTAAAAAATGTATATTACGCTTGTAGAAGTGAACGTGTTATCAAAAATTCCACCGCAGCAGTCACCCGCAAAGCGGAAGAACGCAGGTTCATTGCGCATCAGTGGAGAGTATACAGTTTGTTGAATGATGGGATATTACTTATTATTTCACTTACTGGCTTTTATTATGGTCCAACTAATATATAATGGTAGGATTCAATTGTTCGATTCAACTTTTTTTTAATATGGTGATTGAGATTAATTTATTGGAATTCACTTATATACGTGTTATACATTATTTATTCGTCTTTCAAATAATTCAAAATGGTGTTCTTGTGCTGACCCTTGTGTATGGAAGTTAAGCATTTAACTGGCAAGAGAAGGAGAAAAGTAGAATAAATACTGTAGAAATGAGATATCTAAGACTAGTTTGTGCTAAATCTGTATATAATAGAGTGTCAAATGCAAATATACGAAGTGAATGCGGCACAAATAAAAGTGTTATGAACAAAATAATGAAAGAGTCATTAAGATGGTTTGGGCACATGGAAAGAATGAGTGAAGACAGAACGGCGAAGAAGGTATATGTAAACGACGTGAACGGAGCTTGAAATAGACGAAAACCGAGGAAAAAGCACGATCAAATCAATCAAATATTAAATGTCGATCACGTGAGGAGTCGGAGAAATTGACGTGCGTGCATGACACGGTGTATGAATGTAGAGGATTTGTGAGAAGTATGTCAGTACAGAATAGTGTGGCGGTCCATTATTTCTACCTACCCCTCCGGCGTGATGGTTAGTTAGTATTTTTTTGATATATTGATAATAATAAAATGTTATCTTTTAAGATGTTTCAATTTTCAAGTCTATGTTTTAACTATTTTCTGAATGTTGTATAATGATTGTATATGCAAAAAAACTATTTTCATAAAATATTTGATAATGTCTTAGCAAAGCGAAACATGTCATCCATAAAATATAATATAATTTCTAAAAAAACAGACGTTTTAATTCGTATTATAATACTGTATGCCAATAATAAAATATTTTCATATGAAACACTTTCTTTATGGTATTATTGTGTTATTGCATTATTGTTTATACATAATATATAATAATCAATAATGTTTAAAATATGCTCTTTTTATTTCCACTAATATTATTATTTTTAACTCTTCAATATTTTGTTTAATCTTAATTTGTCTCAGTTTAACTGCAATTTCGTTTTATATTGTCGTCTGTTCACTATTATATTCATTTAAATTTGTGGTATCAAATTGGTCTAACGTTATTTTTTCTACTTGATTTTTTTCTTCTTTCTAATATATGTAATTGATATCGCTGATTGTTATCCTTAATAAATGAATAAAATAAATATAAAAACACACATTTCGTGGTAAAAATAATTGATAACTATTCAGATAATTTTTCATAACTCAATTAGATAAAATATCATGTTAATTACGATATAATGTTGTTAAGTTTAGATTGATAAAACCACCAGCAAATCAGACTTTTGACTACAGCAATTCACACCAATTGATAAGATAAATAAGCTTTCACGAGAGTTATTACGCATTTACTTAGTGACAAAGGTCCAAAAACATAAACGAATGTCTTTATTTCGACAGCGACCGGTTTCGCCAGGCTCGCTGGCATCGACAAACTGGCGATGCCAGCGGGCCTGGCGAAACCGGTCGCTGTCGAAATAAAGACAAAAGTGGAAGTAGTTAAAACATCGTTTTATTTAATTATTATTTAAAATGAATTTCCATTTAGAGATTTCAGTAAAATCATTTGATTATCTTATAAACGAATGAATTTTCATGAAAATATTGAAAATGTCGGGATTCGTGACTGAAATTTAAAACGATAATTCATGAGCGAGAATAAAAAAAGTTACATATGATTAATAAATATAAAGTATATCCGGTGGTGGTCTAGGTAACAGAACGCTTGGTTCCTGATCCAGGGAACTTGGAATCAAACAATCTTTGTTCATATTAACGAGCTATTTTCTGATCACATTGTCACACGTCGGATGCAATATTCTAACTTTGGTTGCAGGACAGAATACGAATAATTACTTGTTATTCTAGCGCTTGCGAATATACATGCAGCGAAAATGAGACGTAAAATGTGTGTGTGAGACTGTCATATATTATTAACTCTTTGTATTTTAATACGCACAACGTGAAATACGTTTGATTGCATTGGTGATTAATATCAGATTTTCGATAAAATATTTATTGATTATTTCAATTAACGCGTATAATACACGAACCAATAATCTTTACTTATAATTTATTATAGTTATTGATATATGAAAGATATTATAAGTAATGTGTACTAGAAACACATCACCGGTAAAAGTTGATGTTAAAGAGGCGAGCGGGTACCTAATAATTAATAATGTATCGTTGAGAGCAAATATACGCCGGAATCTAAAACAGGGAGCCTGCATTCACTAATGACCGATGCTGCGTAGAGATGTATGACATTCGTCTATATCACCACATTTAATTTATTTTAATAAGCTGTGAGGTTTATACCAGTGTTCATTTATACATGACACGCCTGCATTTGCATTTAATTTAAAATGATTGAAACAATTTTACGATACATCGAAATCAAATCAAATTTCTTCTTCTTATTCTTATTCTTCTTTTAGATCCTTGGGTCTATTCCAATTGTTAAGCTGGCTTCTCATGGGACTCCCAGCTATCTCTCTATATTTTTGGTGATCTCCTGGGGGGACGGTAGCCATCAGGAATCTGAAGCATCACAGCGTGTGGGATTCTGAAGGGATCCATGCTCGGCATGGATGCATGCCAGTGTCTTCTCCGTTGTCTGCCTGTTGACAATATCTCCCACCTTACAGATTTCGCGGATAGCCGTGTTCCTCACCCTATCTTAAAGAGTCTTGTCTGCTATTGTCCTCAGCGTCCGCATCTCTGCCACCCGCACCTTAGCCTTCGTTCAAATCAAATTTAATAGCATATATTATTTTTGTTATTTATAGTATATATTACAACTTGAATTTGTTGCGATCGACGTTTCGGAGATCGTTAGATCTTGGAATTTGTTCGATTCGCTTGATCGTTAGAATTTGTTGCGATCGTCGACCTATCACTGTGAGGATGAAAACTGCTACAATTGATTAAAAGTCGTCCGCAGAAGAAATCACAAGGTCGTTTGCATGAATAATATAAAAAATATAAATTAATGATCAAACAATGTAAATGTTTTTCAAAAGTGAACACAAAATACTTCATTTTGATCATTTTCATTAGTTAAGGTAGGTTACGTTTGCTTGTGAACAATTTATGTTTAGTAAAATACTTCTTCATTAATAAGATTATGATATGAACGTTTTTCTACATCTATGAATTGTATATTACATTTGTTACATGTTTGAACTAAAAGTATTATGTTTTTATTCATTACGAAAGTCTACCGGCCAAAAGAGAATTTATTATATTATATACCACGCCCCATTATGACGTAAGGAATAGAGGTCAGAGCCGATACCTATAGAACTAAGAACGTTCTTAAAATAGCAAAAATGCGAACCCTATCGTAGGCAAAACCCTCAGAGATCGGATCAGAAATGAAACGGACAGGTCTGTCTGTGGTATTGAGGACATAGTGAGATGGGGAAGAAGCATAGGGCGCTTTTGAAGAGACCAAGTGAACCGCATAGAGAATACAAGAATTGCAAAAATTGGTAAAGATGAAAACCCAAGCAGCAAGAGATTACCAGGAAGGCCGCCAAGGAGACGGAGAGATGGCTGGACATCATCATCCCAGGACAGCCCACCGCCACAAACAGGTCATACGACCTAAATTAAGAGGAAGAAGAAGAAGAAGAAGAAGATATACCACGTATTGTACATCTTCTTCTTCGTAGTTTCGAATAATTTGATGAGTGAGATGAATGGCGAATATGATGCTATATGGCTAATCCGGCACTGCATATTATGCGTATATAAATAGAATTAATTTATTTCAATTGGTACCTACCTACGAATACAAACTTCATTATAAAAAATCGAATGAAAAGCGATATTCATAATTAAGTTCCTATTCGCAAATAAGTTAAATATCAGAGTTTTTCAAGAGTATTATATAATATTATAATAGTAAAATTGGATTCCATAATGGGCAATTCAAGGTCCAGTAACTTCGTAGTAAATTGTGGAATGTTTAAACGCAATAAATAAAATTATTACTATAATTATAAACGTAATTATGCAAAATTATACAATTAATTATAAGTATTTAAATTACAAAGGGTTTAACACGCTTCCAAAGTTAATAATAAAATGAGAAACAAGAAACAATGCCACGAGAGAATATACATACGAGTACTTCTACGATAATACAAATTTGAAATATATTGTAGGTATAATATGGTATATATTAAATTAATGAAAATAAAATAAAAATTCTTAACTTACTAACTAACTAAATAATTAATCACGCCATTTCCCCGTAGGGGTAGGCAGAAAGGATGGATCGCCACAATGCTCTGTCCTGGCATACCTCTCGGGATTTCTCTACATTCATACATCGTACCATGCACGCACGTCGATTATTCCGACTTCGAATGTGACCGCCTTTTAGTAATTGATTAATTTGGTCATGCCATGTTTTGCTCGGACGTCCTCGGCTTCTTTTTCCACTCACGCTGCTTGTGTACAACGTTTTAACCATTCTACTCTCATCCATTCGTTCCATATGTCCAAACCATCTCAGAGATCATTTTTTAATTTTATCCATGATGCAGTCATCTGCCTTACATTTCTTTCTTATTTCATCGTTCAGTATTCTATCATACTCGTACAACGTTTTACCGCACATTCTTCTTAGTGATCTCAAAAGTCTTCATAGTACATATATATTTAATTTAATTCTACTCTAAGTGGTTATGGTAGCGACCGGTTTCAGACCAGAGTCGTCACCGTGTGCAATGTGTCAGAGAGACGGAGAGGACGGGTCCAGCCGTATGGGCAGAATATCCTCGTCCGGAGTGTGACAAAGGCTGTCAATCTAAAATAGGACTATACGAGTATATAATTACACCAAGTGGCGCAGAAGACAGTTTTAAATAGTTTTGTGTTCCTTATGCTTACATTATTATTATTATTATATTATATTTTTACAGAACTTTCAAGCATATCGTCTTACAATGCAAAAAATATTTTATGAATTAAACACAGTTTATTCTACTTATGAGTTTAATTTTCTCTGCATGTTTCGAAGGTTTCATACCTTCATCATCGAAAGATTTAAAAAAATTAGCATACATCGTTCTCTCGATGATGTAGGTCGAAACCTTCGATACGTGTCGAAAAAAAATAAACTCAATAGTGAAAAAAAAAATTAATTTATTCGTGTACCTATATGGAATTCTTGCATAAAGGCCTTAAATTTATTTTGAGAAAATATCAATGAATATGCTTATTTATTGTTTTTTTAAATGACCATGTAAAACTCCATATTAAATATTTAGTATTGATGAAATAATTTCAGTTTTGTAGAAGTTTTATTATTTTTTATGGGAACGACAAATTTTCTGGGTAGTGGATTATCAAATCGCACGCTTAATAGTAAACTGACCGATTATGGTTTAGGTCATAATTGAGTTAACATTAGACAAAGGCTTGTGTTAACGCTATCCATATATTTTTAACAATGTTAACGCTATCCATTCGTACGTGTTTTTCGACTGTTTTGGTTAAAACACCGACTCATGTCAGATTGAGCAAAACTTGGTTTATTGAGTTAAGCCAGTGTTCTATTAAGCGTGCGAAATTTCCAATGTCATATATTATAATGCCCTGGCAAGACAAAACACATCATATCCATAAAATAATACGTATTGGCGACCTTCGTGGCCGAGTGCATTGACTGCCACTCCGAAGGTTCCGGGTTCGATTCCCGGAGAGGGCAGTATGATTGTGACAATCAAATGGCGATAGACTAGCTACCTATCATATGTCACGAGAATCACTATGACAGCTATAATACCCTTTACATCGATTTGGCTCATTCTGTCATGATGTAAAGAGCGATTCAACAAAATAACAACAATAATAATAATAATAATATGTTATCTATGTAGGTATAGGTCCCATGGACTAACATAGTCACCAACAATAGTATGTTACATAGAGCTAGAGTAGGAAGATAATTGTTGTCTAATATTATATTAAGTCTAAAAAGATGGCATATTTGAAACAACTTCTCCGCAACGGGAAATACGGTCTGCTGCACCTCATCATGACAGGGAAGATTAAGGGTAGGAGCGGTGTGGGAAGATTCCAGATGTCCTGGCTCAAGAACTTCAAAGAGTGGACCGGAAGTTGGAGGGTAGGGGAGTTGTTCCGGCTGGCTAAGGACAGAGAGGCCTACCCCAGAGTGATAGCCAACGTCGGGAGGACGTGACATGGCCCTCCGAGAAAAATAAGATGTTATCTGATCAAAAAGATTATGCTCTCTTACGAACAGAAATGCGACTTTTGAGATTATCTGATAGGAGAACGGTATTCCACCTCTTGTTATTGTACAAAATTTTTAACTCATTGGTTGATTGTTCTGAACTTGTTAGCTTTATATCTATACGGGTGCCTCTGCGAGGAACTCGGCAAACTGACACTTTCTGGGTTGACAACTGTCACACTAACCTCAGAATGTATTCCACAATACCTCGAATACACAGACTTAGCAACATGTATGGAAGTTCGTTGGATATGTCCTGCAATAGTCTTCCTATTTTCAAAAAAACAACTCCTTGCTCTCTTCCAATTCATATAGATTCTTAGACTTTATTAGTATTAATAGTCATCTTTTTGTTTGTATTCCTTGAACATTTTGTGTGTTTTTTTTTTGTATTTAAGTGTGTTTTTTATTCCTATTTTATTTTTTATTACATGGTTTTTATTTCTGTATATTTGGTATTTTTGCACTTTGTATTTGTACTTTTTGTAATTAAGTATGCCATTCTCCATTTTGTATGTTGCCATCTTATGTTTATTTACGGTGTATATGTATTTAATCACTGTATCCATCATTACTCTACATGTAATTTTTTTTCTGTAAAAGCCCTTGTGGCGTTTATGTCAAATAAATAAATAAATAAACATGTGCATTATATGGAATGCAATTACTACACATGAGTTTTAAAAATGAGAAGACATAATGTATCGTTATTTTTTCGAAATACAGGAATGACGATGGCTCGTCTACGCAAATAACCATATTCAAATGTGCAAATATTAGAATATTGGCGTTTGTATAAACACAGCTTTTCAGTGACGCTGTTCACCATCATGACATAATGTTTGCAAATCAAACCGTATAAATTGAGTGCCTGTTTTTTGCATTCCTGTTATTTTGTCGTGTTTACAGGTAACTTTTATAGAAAACAATACGATTGCTAATTTAAGTCAGTTAGTTACGCTGTGGTGAAATAAAAAAGATATCCAAATGATTTGTACATATAAACCGATTTCTAGAGTCGTAAGCATTTTGTAAAGAAATAAATATTGAATTAATTTCTAATATATTGTTTTGCGTTTAATAACAAGAACCATCACGCCGTTTCCCCGACTGCCACACTGAAGGTCCCGAGTTCGATTGATTTATTCTGATGCTATTATCAAATGTAGACAATTGATAATGCATTGGACAGACTTAACATGTCTTCTTCTTCTTCTTCTTCCTTGTTGTAGACCTATGTGGTCTGTTCTCCAGAGTGTTGTTCCTCTTGTGAGGTAGATTCCCAGCTGTCCTTCCATCTTTTAAGAGGTCTTCCACGAGGACGAGTCCCATGAGGCTGGTTATGCAATGCAATATAGGGGAGTCTGGTGGTGTCCTTTGAACATGACCGTACCAGTCCCTTTTTCAATGTCTGCTCCATCTTATAATATCCTCAACCTCACATATCTCTCTTATTCTGGTGTTCCTCACGCGATCTTTCAGTGTCTTGCCTGCTATCGTCCTTAGTGTCTTCATCTTGGAAGTCCTCAAAACTTGTTTGGCCCTTACTGTGTCTGCCCTTGCTTCGACGTCATATGTTATTATATTATTGGTCTTACGCATGCTTTATAGATTCTCATCTTACTCTTTTGGGGGTTGGTGGTGAGAGATTTGAACACACGTGGATGTTTCGACGTTTATTGCAGGTCACAGGTAACACTACGTTAACGGTATGATGTACTGGTGATGGAGCGTGGCTGGATGTCGATAGCAGCGGGGCGGAGTCCGGGTGGTGAGCCGTAGAGGATGATGGCTCGCTGGGCAGTAGTGTTGGTTGACTGGAGCGAAGATTCGTCGAAGGTTTCGTGTCGTAGCCGTGTAGACAGTTGTGTACTCGGGAGGAAGGTCGGAGGTTTCTCGTACGTAGACTTGGTAGCGTAGACTCGTGTCGTTTAGAGATCGCGATTCTGGCTGACGTAGCTTCATAGCTCGGTGTCGGAGGGAGTCCGATATCCCTCGTGGCGTAGACTTATTAACGTAGACTCGCGTCTGTTAGAAGTCGTAAGAATAACTGATCTTATTGTGTGCTCAGAAGTACTGCTTTTATATGCTTTGCTTTCGTCATCCACGATGCCCTGACCTAGTGACCAGACCTGAATAAATTCGGGGCCCTCGAGTCATCAGATTTGGTAAGTAGGTCCTAAGTCGGCGTTTTTCGGTTTATTTGTGTCATATATTTCATCACGAAATACGTTTATCTGTGTTATGCATTTAACCCCGACACTCTTAATGGCCATGTCTTTGTTTTTCCATATTGTGGATTTTAGAGCCCCAGAGATTGCAGCTGACTTGCTAACTTGGGCTTGTATTTCTTCCCGCAGATCAGCTCCTCCCACCAGGTCTATGCCTAGCTACTTGAAGGTCCTGACCTGTTATATGGGTTGATTTTCTATAACCAGGTAACATGTTTAGGGTGTTTTAGAAAAGGTCATACATTTTGTTTTTTCGATAGAGATCGTCATGTTGTATATCTTACAGCCGTGATGTAGTCTGTCTAGCATTTTTTGTAGGTCATTATTGTTTTCAGCTATGATTATAACATCGTCTGCATAACATACCACATTGCCAATTTGCTGTCCCATCCCATATTCAGGTTGTAGCGATTGGGTCTCCTCTATCCATTAAATTATAATAAAATTTAATATGGAGTTTTGCATCATTTTATAAGAAAAAAATAATTTAGTAATTTAACTAAATATTGTGTTAAATGGTAGAAACCACATTTTAAAATAGAACTGTAGGTTAGACATAATTTCCGTTTACTTAAGAAACCTTCAATATGTCACAGAACGATGGTTAAATGCTTTTTGTATGTTTTTCAAGTCTACACAAAATGTCGTGATGCGGAACAGAATCCACGAAGTGTTTCCTTTTACTAATTGTATAGCACGTATTAACTTAAATAAATGATTCAGTAAATTGTATATGCAATAAATATTCCATTCAAATTTTAAAATGTATTAATAAGTAATGCATACATGACGTCTTTGTGCGAATATTTTTTTCGTAGAATTCTATATTTGCGTCTACTGTTGTGACCGCCAAAAACAGTTAAAGAGCTTAAGTGTACGTAATTTAAGTATTTTCTTGGAAAATGTATCAATAGAACAAGATACAACGAATTTTTTATTTCTCAAAGAATGACGTAAAAACTCAATATTAATTATTCAATACGAATGAAAACGTCTGTTTTCTAGAAGATTAAATTTATTTAACGGGAATGACATGTTTCCCTTTTTTAAGAATTTTTAATCGCTTAGCAAAGCGTATCATGTCATTCCTATAAAATAAAATTCGAAAATACGACCTTCGTGGCAGAGTGGTAAGAGCTCTGATTGCCATACCGAAGGTTCCGGGTTCGATTCCCGGCGATGGCAGTGTGATTGTCTGGTGTAGAATTCTCGTGACAATAAAATGACGATAGATTAGCTACCTACCACATGTCACAAGAATCAATATATCAGCTTAAAAACAAACTGTATACCGTAATTGGGTTCAAGTGACCTGTTGTATACGTAAAAAAAAATTAGAAAACATGTGTTTTCATTAGTATTGAGAAAAAATGGCATTTGCTCGTTTCGATAAGAAAAATAAGTCATGCAGAAAAATATCATAATCTTCCATTTTCTATCAACCCTCGTCATACTGATTCCCTATTCACAGTCATATTACACAAATTATATTTCATAAAGTAGGTTTTATCGATTGTAGCGCGAGCGAAAGAGAAGAGACATAAAAGGTAGAATATTTTGTATTGGATTGAATTGTCAGTCTCGCTCTCTCTCTCTCGTATAGTCAAACGGAATACAGCGAAACCCCCGTTTAAAGGTGGATAGAGTAGGGTCAAATGGTGACAGTTCATAACAAGATTAATGAAGTGTGTTTTACAAATGCTTCACATTGTTTCCTTATCTTGAAAACTACTTATATTAAAACCAGTCTTAAATTTAATCGTCAAATATAACCTATTCTCTGACACGATATCTAGACGATCTTTGTACATTTAAGAACAATTTAATGCGCACTAAGTAATTATTAAAACGAAAAAACATAATGCAACAAAACAAAAATCATTGTTGACAATTAATGGATGGATGCCTTGGACGAAGAAAATAAGTGTCGGAAGGCCACTCAAAAGATAGACTGACGACATTGCTCGAATAGCTGGGGCGAACTGAATGCGGAAGAGACAAGGACAGGGACGAGTAGAGAAAAATGATAGATGAAGAAGAATGTAATATTCAAATCATTCGGTGAGCTTATTGCCAATACAGACAATGTCTTTTAGCTAACTAACTAACTAACCATCACGCCGTAGGCAGAGAGGATGGGTCGCCACACTGTTCTATCCTGACATAACTCTCGCGCAGCTTCTACATTCACACATCGTGACATGCACGCTCGTCAATTGTTCCCACTTCGAACATGGCCGCCTTTCAATAATTGATTAATTTGGTCATGCCATGTCTTCCTTGGCCTTCCTCGAATTCTTTTTCCATTCACACTAGTTGTATATATCTTTTTAACCATTCTTCCCTCATCCATTCGTTCCATATTACCAAACCATCTTAATGACCCTTTCTTGATTTTATTTATCACGCATTCATCCACCTTACATTCCTTTCTTATTTCATCATTAGATATTCTATCATACATTGTTTTTCCGCACATCTTTCTTAGTGACCTCATATATTGTTTCTTGAACAATGATGTAAAACTCCATTTTCAATAATTATACGAATCACAGAGTTCGGAATCAATTTGTTATAGTTTATTAGAATGATATGTTTCGAATTGTTAAGGCATTATCAAATATAGCGAGAATCTAGTGCGTTGTTGTTTATATGCACGATTTAAAGGAGCAGAATACGGTAGTGAAGGTAATTTATGTGGTTCAATACATTACACAGGATAAACCCAAAAATACTGAATGAAAATTAAAAATAGTTATCATTAATTTAACTAAACTAACCATCACGCCGTCTCCCCGAAGGGGTAGGCAGAAAGAATGGACTGCCACACTTTTCTTTCCTGACATATTTATCTCGCTTCCTCAACATTCATACATCGTGTCATGCACGCGCGTCGATTTCTCTGACTCCTCACATGGCCAACATTAAATATTTGATTTATTCGATCGTGCCACGTTTTCCTCGGTCCTTCTCTATTTCTGGTTCCATTTACATCATTAACATATAATTTTTTTACCATTCTTTCTTCATTCATTATTTTTATATGTAGAAACCATCTTAATGATCCTTTCATTATTTTGTTCATGACACCATCATTTGCACCGCATTCACTTCTTATATTTTCATTCGACACTCTATCACACACAGAGTATCCACACATTCGTCTAAGAGATCTCATCGATCTAAGAGATCGTTAATTTATAATCGTATAAATAACTATTATAACTGTAACTAAACTAAACAGCATTAAAACGGGTAGAATAATGAACAACTAATTAAACTATATGAAAGCACAGAGTTCGGTACTCATTACACACGTTATTGACGCCGACACAGAATAAGTACTAAAAATAATTAAATTCTGCCCCAACATTTTGCCGTGCGTGGCGCACTAATGAAACAACTTTACGGTTAGATAGAATGAAGATAAAGACCCTACGAACGCCGAACGCTGGAAGGCTGTACAGGGCTCGTTTCATACTAGGTCATGACCTTCGTGTGAGAACATTATTTGGCCAAAGGGGTGTATAAATTTTGCGTCGGGTCTGGCTCATATACGAGTACGCTGCTAAACTGTTCATGTAAAAAATACTTTATGAAAAAATAGAATAACACTTTGTATTTTCACAACACTTTTTCTATTTGCAGACATGTTTCGGTTGTGATACAACCATCTTCGATGCACAAATTTTAACAATGTCTGCAAATCAAACGATTAAGTGTTGTGAAATTACAAAGTTTTATTATTTTAATTTTAGTATTTTCTAGTCAGAAATATAATATAATATCGTATTGAGTGAGTAATATATATTTAAGTTCATTTTGATACTAGGCGTTGAAGCAGGTCTCCCCAACAGGACTGCTAGGTTTTAGCAACACGGCAATACGGTTGGTAATACTTCAGCAATACGGTTGGTTGGTGTAAAGAATAAAGTGGTTTAAATAGAAATGTACAAGTGTTAAATTATATTTAATAATGTCACACCACAAATTAAGTGCTTCATACGAAAGTATAAATTAAATACATTTATAGCAAAATTCTTTTACTGACAACAACGTACAAGTATACACGAGTACATTGATGATCGAAAGAAGGGTTGGTGCGGGTAACAAAGTGAATGGAGCTTTAAGAATAGTTATTGGAAACAAGAATTAATCAATGAAAGCGAAAACGGCCGTTCACAATGGAGTTCTAGTCCCATCACTAATGTATGGAAGCGAAGCATGGAACTGGCAGAAGAAGTATGAAAGCAGATAAATGCGGTAGAGATGAGGTCCCTAAGACGTATGTGTGATAGAACGATATACGACAGAATCTCAAATGCTGATATAAGAAAGGAATGTAGAGCGGAAGAAGGTATTATGAACAAAATTATAAAAGGATCGCTGCGTTGGTTCGGACATATGGAACGCTTGGATGGAGAAAGAATGGTTAAGAAAGTATACGTTAATGATGTAAATGGGGTACCGAGTCGAGGCAGACCGAGGAATACATGGCATGAAAAAATTAATCCAATTTTAAAGGTTGGTCATGTTAGAAGTCGGAGGAATCGACGTGCGTGTATGACTCGTTGTATGAATGTGGAGGAAACTAGGGGAGGTTTGCCAGGATAGAGTAGTGTGGCGGTCCATTATCTCTGCCTACCCCTGCGGGGAAACGCCGTGATGGTTTGTTTGTTTGTTTGATGAGTTAAAGTTGCTGGTAGGGTATTCGTATATTATCAAAATCTAAATCAATCCCGATCCTATGTTAAACAATTTACAATTACGCATATGTGGGTGATGGTTCATCCTTTTCCGTCAGACTAGTGACTACCTAACCCGACCTAGGCAATTTAACAATTAAATAGACATCGAGTTACTTAACTAGTTAAGGAATAAGTACAGGAAATGAAAAAGAGACGCATAATTCTGCAATATTCAGGGCTATCAAATGTCTAGTGTAGTGAAAAGTATTTTTTTCTGTTACAAAATTATTTGTACAAGCATCGACCGTACTATGAAGGTGCAAAAGTATTCAAAATACGGTATATTGTTAGTTTTAATTATAAATCAACCAGTGCATGCGTTATGTATTATACTCGTATTATAATACAAAAATGGCAAAATTTGCTTACGAAAAGTGGGATTTAATGTTTATTTATTGTGAAATTAAAAATCATAAGCGTCGAATCGTTGGTTCGGACATATGGAGCGCATGGGTGAAGAAATAATGGTTTAAAAAGTATACATTAACGATGTAAATGGAGTACGGAGTCGAAGTTGACCGAGGAAAACATGGCATGACCAAATTAATCAAATTTTAAAGGTTGGTCATGTTAGATGCCGGAAGAACGACGTGCGTGTATGACTCGCTGCATGAATGTGGAGGAAGCTAGAGAGGTATGTCAGGATAGAGTAGTATGGGGGTCCATTCTCTCTACCTCTGCAGAGAAACGGCGTGTTGGTTTGTTGTTGTTGTTGTTGAAATTAAAAAAAAAACTTCCACGCGAAATAACCACAACACTTTCAATTCGGCATCTAAACGATGAAAATAATGATTGACGGTTCTCGTAGACGTTATTAATAATATTCTTCTTTAACCTTCTTCCCTCCACTGCTGGATATAGGCCTCTTCCGTTTTTCTTCATTCGTCCCTGTTTTGACTCTTCCACATCCAGATTTTCCCAGCTATACGGGCAATGCCATCAGTCAATATTTTATGTAACCTCTCGACACATCCGTTCATTGTCCTTGTCCAAGCCTCAATTGGAGAATTCTGGGTGCCCATCTGGTACTGCCCTGTCTGGCTATATCTTCAGCCCATTGCGACTTCAATTTAGCTGTACTGTACATGACGTCCCCAACTTTACTTCGGCGTCTAATTTCTTCATTTCGTATCTTATCTCGAAGACTCACGCCGAGCATTTGCCTCTCGATAATTCATAATATTGTATTATAGGATACGTACTACCATAATTGAAATTTGTGTTTCAAAGTAAATCCCTAAAAACATTTGAGACTTTCATGGTTTCCCTGATATATTTTCTACACAAATAAAGTATACATAACTTAACGCTAGATGATACGAATTACATATTGTATTTTTAACATTATATTATTTTTTATATAAAGCTTTTGAAAAATTACGACCCAAACACCTCCAGCCGCCACAAGCGCCCAAAATCGATCCTCCTTCAGAGGAACACTTCGGGCCACACAAATCATGCCCCCCCACATAAATTAACAACCCACCAAATCACCTTCCAACAATGTTCGCATCAGACGTAAGAGGAAAAGCCACATGAGCTGAACCTCTGTAAGCCAGAAGATCCAAGTCCAAGTATTTGTATTCATTTTTTATATTCATCCCGTGAAATTCACGTATATAAATAAATCTTAAGGTTAGTATACGAACTCACAAAAAAGCCAAGAAATTTCACAATTAAATTATTATTGAACGAGGTTAAAGCAATTTGTTTCCAGAAAAACTGCAATATGAACCGCACCCATTTAAAAATTCATGAATATAGATTTTCGATGAGACCTTCGCCCGAACTACTACTAAAGTGAAAATATAGAAAAAATCTGGAATGTTCGACCTCCAACTACCCTTGGCTCATTGAGGTCATCAAATTTTGGAGAAGTTTTTTCCGAAATATTGTCACGTCCCGAATACGTGAAGTTTGACTCAATTCTGTGGACGTTATTTCCTTCTATACCTTCATTATTTACTTAAAAACGATCGACGAGAAAATTATTATTCTTCTAGAAAGAATTTCTTTTTTTTTTCAATAGATTTTGGGATCTATTCAGATAGGATATCAATTTTAGACCTGTGATGAAAGCGTTCTACTATCTCTTCATCTATTTGATGGTCGTCCTGATGGTCAACGGCTATATGGAGTCTCGTGGATCACGATCTTGGGATTCCTTGATAAGTCCATCCTCTCGAGGTGATCCCTCCAGAATCGTCTACTTCCCTATTCCATTTCAAAATGTCATCTATCTATATTGCAGGTTCTGCGAATCTCTGTTAGGTATCCTGTCTCTTATGAGTCTACCCACGATAGGTATCAATATATTCTTTCTGTTATTCTAAGAAGATGTTTCGTTTTGACAGTGTCTACTCTTGCTCCGATTCCGTAAGTCATTATTGGGTCTGATGCACGTTTTGAAGTTCATGACTTTGCTTTCCACTAGTACATGTTTTTTGTCCCAAACAGTGGCCCTCTGGCATCCGGAGATAACTGTTGCTTTATTAGTATGTTCTTTAACTTCACTGTGCTCTTTCTTCCTTAGCCATCTCTCACACTGATGTAGGCCTCTTCAAACGTTCTCAATTCTTCTATATCCTGTGTGACTCTTATCCACCTTCTTCTCTCGACTGGAATCAGGTCATCAGCCCAGCTTTATTGGGGTCAAACGATGCTCCTTTTTTCCTCCCATGATCCATGTCAAGACTCTGGATGCCCATCGCTTTGTTCCATGTCTGGCGACATGTCCTGCCCTGGTTCTGCCCATTTCTACTTCAGGTTTGGTAACATGGTCCATTATATTGTATCAACAAGCTTTGTCCGGCGACTACGTTGAACAGAGTTGGCTGTGAATACCATAGTTTCTTGCATGGATGCCTTATAGACTCTAATTTTGAGGTTCATTGGAATGATATTCATTATACAGATCGCTGCAACTATTATAGATATCTCCATACCCAAATACTCCAACTTTATTATGACGGAAAATTTGTTTGAAATAACCCAGAGAAATAATAATATTTTTTTAGATAACATAAGGCGTTAACACTGTTTATATCGTTCTCCCGGTGATGAAGGTGTAAGCCTTCAAAACATGCCGAGAAAAATAAACTCAAAAGTGGAAATAATAATAATTGCAATAAATACTTTTATTTTATTTTATATATTATTATTTTCTGACATCTATATCGTTGGTGTCACTCTTCTAAAGTAAATATTTTTATTTTATATTGTATAATTAATCTGAATCTAGCAGTAATTTTTATAAATAGCTTAACTATGACGAATGAAAAAAAAATGTCTTGAAAATGTGGCGAACGAGATAAGGGCCAAATAAATATTGCTTCAATGGAAAGCAAAAATTTACGTGCTTTCAGATCACAAGAAATATAATACAATATATCAAAAGAAGTTTCATATTATCAAATAGATAAAACTTCAACGAGCACTTTCTTTTGACCTTTTTGAGCACATTAAAATTTGACACCGACGCGACGCGCGACGCGACGTATCGGATTACCCTGTTACATATTTCTATTCAGCTGTCCCGAAAAAACCCAAAGTGTAACACGTTTCTTAGAGGTGGCTAAGACCCACCAAGGGTTGTAGCGCCGGAGAAGAAGAAGAATACTTAATTAATTCAATTGGAAAAATCCATTCCATATAACATTTGTTAATCTTTGATAAATATTAACTGATTTGATAAGCACTGTAGAATTCCAGTTTCTGAATTTCATAAAAAGTGTGTTTTGATTTGTAGGTACAAATTTCAACTTTTATATTGAAGGTTATGATCGCGTCATTATATTTGATTTCCCTTATAATGAAATAAATCCATGAAATTAGTTTTCACTCTAGTCTCAAAAGAGGAGACATTGATTTATTACATAGATAAGATAAATTATTGATAGTTGTATGGAAAATAATGACTAACGAAATAAAATCCATCGCGTGTGATCCAAGCGTGCTACAAACTTAATTATTTGATTCAAGATAACATAATATTACTTATTGAATCACAAAACTATCTAATTAATGATGTTATCGAAACAAAAATCGCTGATTAATGAAATAAACATGTAACGGATCCACTAGGCCCAAACCTCTTCTTATTATTATTCTTAGTGTATGTCTAGTGGCCTGTTTAAGAGGAATTGGCCTCCTGCGAAGTCGACTCCCAGCTGTCGATCCATCTCTTTGGTGGTCTGCCCGGGGGTCGTCTACCATGGGGCTGGCCGTGCAACACAATGAAGGGGAGTCTGGATGAATCCATTCTCCTCACGTGTGCATACCAGTATCTTCTCCTTTGCCTTCCCCACCAAACGACATCCTCTACCTCGCATATCTCCCTTATCCTCTCTAGCAGTGTCTTGCCGTCTTCATTTCTGACACTCTGAGCGCGTTTTTTTGTGATTGTGGTGTCCGCCCTGCACTCGATCCCATGATAGGTCGCGCACAAGTCTTATAGATTCTTACTTTGCTGCTGATCTTCATGTCAGGGTTTTTCCAAATTGAATTCTTCAAGCATTCTGAAATGATCGCAGCCTTGTTTATTTAACCCATCACTTCACACGGTAGATCCTTTTTCCCATACAAGTCCACACCCAGATATCAAAAATTTTCCACCTGTTCCACTGAAACACCCACCATAGACGCGCTACATTCCACCTGAGCTCATACTCTTGGTCATTGCTACTGATATGTATTAAATGATCTAAACCTTGTTCTAACATCTACAAAAACATTACATTTATTTTGATGTAAATCTCCATGTTAAATAATTTTCTAGTAGTTTTATTATATTTAAAGGAAATGACATATTTTTCCATGTTGAGGCTTGGGCGTAACATGTCGAATTAATTAAAATTCAAAGTCACGATTTTTATAATATATTATAATATAATAAGTTTTTACGTTGTTCAGACATGTATCTGTTATACCTACTATACATTTAACTCTAATTACCTAATTTTAAAAACGGCGCATGAAAATTACACTGTAAAAACAAAATATGTTTATTGTTTTTTAAATAACAATTTAAAACTTCATATTAAATAATTAATACTAATAAAAACTGTCTAACATAAAATGACAAATGGGATATTTTATATTGCCTTAGCAAAGCGAAACATTACATTTACCTAAAATATAATACTACTTCTAGATGTTTTAATTTTCGTGTAAACGAATTATGTTTTTATTTTATTTGTTATATTAATGTATAAACGTGTATAAATCAATCAATCAATCAATCAATTAAATCAGTTTTATTAACTCAACAGACATTACAAACATAATTGTTAAGGCATCTATTGAGTACAGGTAAAATATTATACAATATATACAACATAATACCAGGAACGCATGAGAGATGGTTCGACATTAGGAAGACAAGATACTCTCTGAAGTCAAGAGTATTTGTCTTCTGAACGTATAAAATGAACTAACGGGGCATATTGGTTTGTATTCAATGCCAATTTTTAATTGTTTTTATGAAGACATTAGAATTGTATTCGAATTTCAAAACAAAAATATTAAACACAAAGTCGATGATTCCTTACTTGAAATTAGAATTTATATTGAACATTAACCCATAAAACTGGTATTTAGCACGCTGCTATTTTATTCTCGGCGACTTTTAGAAATGGCTCCTTATTGGCGAAGAATATTAATATTGTGTAAGGATAGGAAATTTTCGCGAATTTTCGGTATTGAATTTACATAAATACAAAAGGAATATTGGTAAAGCAATTCCCAATGGGATGTTTTTTTTTTAAATATTAAGGTAGAATATACTAACTTGTTATTACTATTTACACAGTAGAAAAATACTTTTAAAAATGTAGATAATTCCAATATATAAATTAGGATCATTAAGATGGTTTGGACACGTGGAAAGAATAAATGAAGAAAGAAAGTTAATTAAAAAAAGTATCTGTTAACGATGTAAAAGGAACTAGGAATAGAGGAAGATCGAAGAAAACGTGGCAAGATTAAATAAATCAAATATTGAATGTCGGCCACGTGAGTCGAAGAAATCGACGTGCGTAAATGACACGATGTATGAATGTTGAGGAATCGAGAGAAGTATGTGAGGAAAGAACAGTGCGGTGGTTCATTTTTTCTGCCTACCCCTTCAAAGAGACGGCGTGATGGTTAGTTAGTTATTTAGTTGGCATTAATAATATCAGAACAGACCTAGGTGGAGAACAGCAGTAGGTACATAAAGGTACACAAGACTCTGAAGCACAGCGCAGAGACGACGCCGCTGAGAGGAGGAGGAGGAGAAAGGAGAGACCACTGGGAGACGGTGACGGCTCCATTACAGGCCCCTTCCCCTGCCCCAGATGCCCCAAAATATCTGGGTCCAGGATCGGGCTCTTCAGTCTCATGCGGACCCACAACCGTGAAGGACAGTCTTCCTCGGACACGAGGGACAGCCGATGATGATGATGATGATTAATAATATACGTTAGACGTATGTATGTAATAGAAAATTAAATGCGATTGATTAGGTATCTTATTATTAAAGCAGTTTATTAGTTCGTAATATAAACAATACCACACATTACATATACAATATACTCGTGATATATTGCGGAAGGTTGAATAGAGTGACATATCGTCACCTGAGAGTAAGAAGGTTCCAACTGTCAAAAGTAAAAAGCTGAGAAAAATGAAGTCAAAGTTTTGTTGGTTTCGGGTGTGTATCTTGGATTAAAAGGGTTCCATTTGAAGCAGATGAAACTCTTTTACCGAGAAACGTGTAAATTTTCTCTGGCGATAGTTGGAATAATAAAGTTCTAAGTGTTAATGAATCCTTCTTCAGTAAATCGTGTGTTTTGAATGATCAGATGGAACTTGATTCTTTTCGTAACATCAAAATGACGATACTATTATATGTTTTTTTATTAATTCAACGTATAGATAAGGTTAGTAAGAACCCTTTTCACGAAAAAAAGCCAAATGTGAAATTTTGTTAGTTGGAACCCTCTTACTCTCAGGTGACGATATTGTATGATATTTTTGTATATAATACGTAATTTTTAGAACATTATAAAAATTATTTAATAAATCGCGTCTCGTAAAAAGTACTGAAGAGCCTCTGCTTTACCTTTTAAGTACCTACTTTTCAGAACAATATTGTGCAGATAATATATGTACGTAACCACCATCAAACCAGCCAGTGTCCAGTCCAGATTCAAAGACAATAACTCCCAAAGAGTAAAAAATTATAGACATGAACATTAAAATGGCATGGTATTCAAAGTCGGGTATTAGTTTTAATATAGCAATTGAAAATTACATAAGAAAATACGTAATTATTACCTACCTACCATCGTCACTAGATCTAGTAAGGTTGCGGGGTCAACACGAAAAAATAACAAAATAGGCAAAACTTATAAAACCATAATAAACCGAAAATAAAATACAGTAGTTTAGAAATATCTCGATTTAATTCATACGTTTTATTATAAGTCATATGCTAAGGTTATCATAAATTACAAAATAATGTTTGTGTCATATTCTGATGGTTAGTAATATATATAAAGCTAAAATAAGATATATTTATAGATATAAATAACTATTTAATACTGATTAAAAACATCAGTTTTTTACAAGTTTTGTTATATTTTATGAGAGTGAGAGTCTTACATTGTTGGGATATTATCAAATATTGAAATATGTCACTGTCAAAAATATAATAAAACATCAAAAAACCTGTAATCTTCATCTTATTATTAATGAATATTTCGCCATTGCTCGAGAAACAATAAATATAAATTCTATTGAATCGATAATATCTATGTATTATTTCTCAGTATTTTTTGCATATAAAAGTACAATATAATTATATCAATAATTATTTGACTATACAAAGTAGGTATATGACATTAAACAAAGACATGTCCATTCTCCCACTTGAGTGCGAAATCTCAGTACGAGATATTGAACAAGTAACCCAGTTCAGATATCTCGGCACTGAAATACTCAGCTTTCATAAGCTCCCCAGAGAAGTAAGACCTCAGGTCGATAAAGCTGCAGTTTTGGTGAGCTGCCTGAGAGATATCATATGTAAAAATAGAGATATGAGAACAGAGAGCAAGGTACGAATCTATAAGACCTGTGTGCGGCCTATCCTCACATATGGTATTGAAGCGAGGGCGGACACTGTCAAGACCAAAAATATGCTGAGGACAACGGAAATGAGAACCATACATGCTATTGCTGTGAGCGCCCTATAACATCCTCGGGTAAGCCCTGGGTACCCCTTCTATGTTCTACATGGTAGGATCAAGAAGTAGTAGGACTGAATTTCTGTAGTGCGAACCTAGAGGTGGAGGGGGGTCGGACCACCCGGGCGTGGTAATGGTGAGCCTTCCAAAGAGACTGATATTTTTAAGCGGAAAGTAAGCACGTGGATTTCCGTGAACCTGTATGTTCTATGCTATTGCTGTGAAGACTCTGCGTTATCGTGTAAGGAACACCACAAATGTGGTCAAGATGTGATCGGATAGAGGCGACAACGTCGATGGTACTGGTACCAACATGTCCATAGAATAAATCCCAGAAGAATTCCTTACATGGATCTGCACAGTACACCAGATAGACGGCGTCCATCAGGAAGATCCCCAAAACGGTGTAGAGATATCTGGAGTTCAGCATCACAGGAGCAAAATCCTGTAATAACAAACTCTTAAGCCTACAGCAAATTGTAGAAGAATATAAATAATTCGGGAATTTTGTTACGAATTAAATCATTATCAGCAAATCACATAAACGATGCAATACACTCAAAGTATTATTAATAAGACAGTTTCAAACATAAACAGACTCTAGTTGTAATATTCCGTTTGGCGATAATATTATGAAATAAATGTCTGATTAGATGAGTCAAATAACCAATTAAAAATTATTTACCACAGGTCAGCGAGCAGTGAAATGCTTGTATACATATTATATGTATGTTATTTTATAAACACGCTATATATTTTATATTATTATATATCAATAAATGGTAATAAATAGAAATCCCACCCAAATATTACTGCTTTAAATTAGTACATTAGACAAATTGATTATTTGTTTATGTAGAATCATTAATTGTTCTAGTTTAATGAGTTGTCTTATATTAACGCCCTGGTTGTGTACGAGTATACGTAATGTTATATGTTTGTATTTTTTTTTTCAACAACTACCATATGTACACTGTAATAACCTCCAAAACGTAGTACGAAGAGGACACCATGAGACACAGATATACCCCAAGATCCCGTGAAATATTCAATCAATCGTGATAATGTAAGCACTTATTTGTTTGTGTTATGGTTTTTTTTAATGGCGAAAACAAAATAATTAGGATTCAAAAATAAAAAAAAAGGTAAGTAATCAGCTTTTGTATTGTACAAATAAAGGAAATTTAAAATCAAATATACAATTGGCTTGATTTAAAGAAAGATGCAAGGGATTCTCGGGACGCTTGGGGTTCTAAATTGCAGAATGCGGGCGATGGACCAGGGAGGGTGACGAAAAATTCTGGAGGAGGCCAAGGCTCACAGTGGACTGTAGGACTACTGATGATGACGATGAAAAAGAGATGCAAAATTTCTAGTGCAAATAACGTTCCAATTTGGATTTTTCTTCTCATGAGCCCTTTTCATAAGAAGGTTGAAGAGTCTAGTTAATTACCACAATTAAGAAAATAGCTGATCTAAAATGAAGGTTAATCAAACCTTTTTCGTAAGTTCATTTTGAACAACCTGCAAGGAAGAGTAACAACAGCTATACCGCCAAACCGAAGGTCCCAGGTTCGATTTCCGGCCATGAGTGTGAAAAAAAATTCATGCGGTCTTTTGTCTGGTAGAATTTCAGTGACAATTAAAATGGCGATAGACAAGCTACCTATCATATGTCATGAGAATCAATAGGTAAAAAATTGTATATAGTTCTTCGTCAGCTTGTCTCCATCCACTGCTGGACGTAAGCCTCTCCACTCCCACGCCATCTCTCTCGGTCTCTCGCCAGTGTTCTCCAGGCCCTTCCCGCCGTTCGCACAATATCATCGCTTCACCTATTTGGCTGTCTCCCGACACTTTTCGGCCCAATCTTGGCCTCCATTCAGTAACCCCCTGGCTCCATCTTCCATCATCTCGTCGACACACATGACCAGATCACTGCCACTTCATCTTCGCAAAGTGTATCCCTACATCGGTGACCCTGGTGCGTCTTCTTATCTCCACGTTGGGTATATGGTATCTAAGCGAGATACCCAACATGGATCTTTCCATGGCCCGTTGTGCAACTTTGATTCTATGCATTGCTTCTTTAGTTAACGTCCATGTCTCGCATCCATAGGCCATCACAGGTAACACACACTGGTCCAGCACTTTTGTTTTTAAATTTTGTGGCATGTCCGACTTGAAGATGTTACCCAGCCTTCCGAATGCAGACCAACCGAGCTGTATGTTGTAATTACTGTATACAGTAATTGTGTTCAAATAACCTGTTGTGTACAAACAACGTGGAATGCAACGGGAAACTACCACATTAAATGGCCCAAAGTATCATCCCAAGAACCAGCAAAGATATTTAATAAAATAGATTTGGTTGAAAACAAATCCCTAGGATTGAAACATAAAAACGAGTCCATTAACCTGGAACTCTGGCGTCATGCGAGTGATCTGTGGTCAGAGGTAAAATTCATATCATATCCAATATATTTTCTCATCCTCACCTCTGCGTGATGCGTCGAATAAAAAAAAAATATTTCACATATTATATAGAATTATCCCATGAAAAACAGTACATTTTATTTATTACTATTAAATTATGCATAACAAACTACATTGAGGCGACTTATTTAGATATATTTGGACATTTGACCTCACAATATCATGAATTTTTAAACTCAGTACTTAGGTTAAGAATATTATTACGAAGTATTGTAAGAAAATATTTTAAGATACGTAATTTAAATTAAGGCAATTATAATTAACACATTACAATTGCGCGATTTTCTCTATTATTTATAAAATACGATAATTATTATGTTTCACGAAGATATTAAAAAAATATATATCAAAGATGGTATGTTAACGATGTAAATGAGACTAGAAATAGGGGAAGACCGAGGAAAACGTGGCACGTCGGCCACGTGAGGAGTCGGAAAAATCGGCATGCGTGCATGATACGATGTATAAATGTTGAGGAAGCGAGATAAGTATGCCAGGAAAGAAAAGTGTGGCAGTCTATTATTTCTGCCTATCCCTTCGAGAGACGGCGTTATGGTGAGTCAGTTAGTTAGTTACGAAGACATTATGTTTTGTGTGAGGACATAACCAAGTTCGAAAATTGCCATTATGTTTAGCGTTGATTTTAAATTATATTTGATGAACCAGAGCCGAGGATCTTCTTTCGGCTCTTGTTCAGCATGGTCCTTAATAAGAAAAGTCTCGAGTAACTCGAGTCGAGTTACTTTGGTATCGTGAAGAAAATTAATGAGTTTCGAGGTACACCAGCACAAATTACTTTACAATCAACCAAGCAATCTCCGATGTCATACACGTGCGATAATAATATAATTTTATAAATCGAGTGATTAACATTGAACTTGAAACTATAGGTTTTAAAAGATAAGTAAACATTTGAATTATAACAAATTGGATAATTTATGCAGCGCTATATCGTGCCAGTAATTCTGAGTGAAACAAATCAAAATCACGTTTTTAATGTCACCTTAGAAAAAGCAACAAATATCTTCTTCTTCTTCTTCGCGTGCCGTATCAGGTCCCCCTGACGTTGGCAATCACTCCGGCGAAGGTTTGTCTATCTTGCGCAACCCGGAACAGCTCCCCCACATGTCTCATCCCGGTCCAGTCTCTTATGTTGCACAGCCAAGACGTTTGCCTTCTACCAGGACCACGCTGCCCCTCAATTTTTCCCATCAGTATTAGTTGGAGCAAACTGTATTTATCTCCCCGCAGAATGTGACCCAGATATGAAATCTTACGGACCTTAACGTCCTTTAGCAGTTGTCTACTACAATTGGCTCTCATCAAAAGCTCCAAATTGGTTACGAAATCTGTCCACGGTATGCGAAGCCTTCTCCTGTGCAACCACATCTCAAATGCTTCCAACCGGTTCATAGTGTGCACTTTCAGGGTCCAAGTCTCCGAGCCATAGAGTAATACAGACCAGATACAGCATTTCAACATTCTCTGCCTTAGTTTCAAGTTCAAGTTGTCATTGCAGAATATTGATCTCATTTTGTTGAATGAACTACGGGCTGCTTCGATCCTGCATTTCACTTCCATATAATAATTAAATAAAACAATGTTGTTTAAAACAACAAATATAGTAATTCAATAAAACAATGTTTTTTTTTTAATTATCATATGAAGCACTCACTTTATAGTAAGACATTTTGAACTTAAAGATGTAAAATAATAAAACTCTTTGTATTTAACCACGATATGGTGTGTAATATGGTGGTATAATTGATGCCAAATATTTTCGTTTGGACCCAAACTTCATCAGGGCAGTGTAACTAAACATGTTTTTGTTATTTTGTTTTTTTTTGTGTCTGTGAATAATGTTTTTTTTAAACTTCTTCCAATTTTGTATTTCCAAGCTAGATGCCTGACAGCCTAGCGAAACCGGTCGCCATCAAAATAAAGTAAATACGTTCAGAGGGCAAATACTCTTGATTCTGGAGAGTATCCTGTCTTCCTAATGTTGAACCATCTCTCATACGTTTCTGGTAGTATACTATACACAATATATTATTTTACCTGTTCTCAATAGATGCCTTAAAAATAATTTTGTAATGTCTATTGATGAAATAAACTGATTTGATTTGATTGATAAAAACAAATGTGAAAGTTGTAAAGAAAAACATCGTTATATTTTATTATCATTTAAAGTGAACTTCCATCAAAAGATCAATTGATTACGAATATTTTGATATATCGTATTAGTATTTCTAAACTTACACTAGTCATAATCACGTTTTCGACTAGTGTCACTTTGGAAATACCAATGTATTATTAATTTTTTTGTTCGATTATGTATTTTATATCGCATACTCGTATGTTGATACATAAAAAACAAAATTTAAAATAAACGATTTAAAATAAAATATCGTACTAGTATTTCTACTGACAATAGTCAAAGCCCGTTTTTGACTTGTGTCACTTTAGAAACAAAAGCACAATATGTTCTATCATATTAATTTTAATAAATTCGTAGATTAGTTGATAACAATCATAGGATAAAAAAAATTTCGCTAAGTTTACCAATATATTTATTAATAATCCGATAACAAATTATGGATCTATACTGATAAAGCAGGGTTTTCACTATAAACGATACAATAGAATCATAATTATTCACGTAAAATTATGAAATATACTTTAACGGTCATTAAGGTGATTAATAATGGGTCAAGGAAGGTGCATACACATGTGGTGTTACTATAACCATAAAGGTAACACCGGGTGGTAAGTGTTATGACTGCCACACCGAAGGTCCCGGAATCGATTCCCGGAGGTGGCCGTGTGATTGTCACACTGTCTTCACTTGTCACTTCTTAAAATGGCGATAGATTAGCTACCCTTTACAACGATTTGGCTCGCGCTGTAATGATGTAAAGAGCGATTCAACAAAATAATAAATAAATAAGCACCCGGCGCCCCTGGAAACGGGCTTAAAATCGGCAAAACCTTCCACCAAATAGGAAAGAAAAAGACATTTTAGGGCCATCCCTACACAATTATTTGCCATTATTACGAAGAAGAAGAAGACTCAAATGGTTTGGACACATGGGAAGAAAGTATACGTTGACGATGTGAACGGTACAAGAAATAGAGTAAGACCGAGGAAAACGTGACACGATTAAATTAATCCAACTTTAAATGTTTGGCACATGAGAAGTCGGAGGAATCGACGTGTGTGCGTGACACGAGTATGAATGTTGAAAATCGAGAGAAGAATGTCAGGAAAGAACAGTGCGGCGGTCAATTATTTACGTCTTCCTGAGACCATTTCGGAGAGACGGCGTGATGGTTAGTTAGTTACTTTAAAGAAAAGCTAAGGATTTTAAATAGATTTGAAAAATAATAACCATTTTGCAGTTTCTCCGAAGGATAAACAGAGAAGATGGATCGGCAAACTTATATTCTGCCACCTATAGGTATTTAATGTATTTTTTTTCAACTTCCGAGGTGAGATATTTCCAATTGAATCCTATATATTTTATCCAAAGAAAATCTGTGTTTTTCATTGAAATATTACATTATTATCGTGTTGTTTATTTAAAGTTGTTTTTTGAAAACCAAATAATCAATTTTCTGGCGTCAATTTTTTTAAATACTCGTACCTATATCGTTTTTTTATTAACAACCCACCAAATCACCTTCCAACAATGTTCCCATCAGACGTAAGAGGAATAGCCACATGAGCTGAACCTCTGTAAGCCAGAATATCCAAGTCCAAGTCTTATTCTTAACGCAGACATAAGAAAAACTTGCAAAACAGAGGATATCGTTCAGTGGAGTAGATCCAGGAGAAGATACTGGAGGGACCAAGTAGCCCGAATGGATGGTGACAGACTCGCATAAATATACAGCCGCTTATGACACCGCCCACCTGGAAGACCGCCTAAGAGATGGAGGGACAGCTGGATCTCGTCATCAGACGAGACATGATCTCTGTATCACAGATCGTCAGATCTATTAAAAGAAGACGAGCCTATTAAATTCAATACTTCACATACATAGGTAGATGGACTAAAATTACCTTAATTAATATCGTGAGGTTTCCAATATTTATATAAAAAATACTCCAAATTCATTCAATAAAATTTATACCTACTTTGACTCAAATTTATAAAATTATTATATAATAGTTAAACTCAGAACAGTCTTGATAACACCCTGAGACGGAACCCAGCCTGCATCGCTCAGGGCGCACTAGACTAGCGAACGCACTAGACTTTTTCAGCTTAATATTTAAAAAAGGTTTATTACAAATGCCGGCTCAGGACGCACTAAACTGATCCCCTGTGGGTGGAAAGAGGAAGGTAGACCTAAAGCCACCTGAAGAAGAACCCTGCAAGACGACGTTAAAACAGCGGGCCTCACTTGGGATGATGTTAGGCATCAGGCGTGCGATAGTCAGATGGAGGAGGTTCCTTGAGGCCCTGTGCACCACGGAAGTGTGACAGGACAATAAGAAAAAGAATAAACTCAAAGCGTGCTTTTATATACAGTAATACCTAAAAAAATAATACATCAAAACACATTTAAAATATGATTCAATTGAAGTCAGATTATATATTTTTAAATGAATACATTTGAATGTTTTAACTAAAAAAATATGGCGGTTCATTGTCTCTTCTTCCGTAAAACAGTGTACCAGTAGGTAATTTAAATTTAAACGAAGAAACCTGATTGTGTCAATACGTTAATTAATGCGGCCTCTACGTTTTACTCGGTAATTACAAAATGTGTTACCGTTGCTGAATATTTCAAAAATAATTTTAATAATACGAAAATAATCAGATTCCTTATTATTTTACTTTTGCCGATTAAAAAATTATAATAACTCAAAAATTAATAAAATGATTACTAAACCATACATAAAACATTAACTGTTTCGTGCGATAACATTTTAATAAATTTGTTTCCGAGAGCCAACTTGTCTTAACTCTTAAAACAACATTACCTACATCAAATATGCCTCATAATTTGACTATTGAAATATTGGACTTTTTTTAGACTTAAGAATTTTTGACTATGGCAGTAAGTGGTATAAGTTATGTTATGCTTGTAAAGAATTATGTCACTTTGACTCTTATTGTAAGTATAATTTTATTAATTATTATGAAAACAAATCCACTCGAAGATTAACATTAATCACCTCTAACGATCATAATTAAATTATGATCATTAGAGGTGATTAATGTCTGGAAGTAAAACGGAAGTACAAATGTCTGGAACTACAAAACAAATTACGTTTTGATTTTTGTCAGTACATGGTGCTTTAAATTTCCTGGAGTTAAGTTAATTTGGCATTGTTGATATATTTTATTCTGTTGTTATATTATTCTGTATAACATTGTTGATATATTTTATTCTGTTATGATATAATATAAGGACTTAGGTATTGGCTGTAACAAAATGTTTGACATAATTCTGATATCTATTAATTTTTTTTTTTCATTTATTTTAATAAAAATTACAAAAATTACACACATATTTCCAGATCGTTTGCAATTACATAATGAGAATTCAAAAGAGAAGCATAAAAAAAAGCTTAAGAATTAGAAATAACATAACATTGATATTGCATCCCTGAGGCAACTCACACTATCACGAAATATGTCGACCTCCGAGGCGACCCGATTAAGCAATAAGATTGCTCTATCCACAGGCATAACCATTGGCAGGTTGGTTCTGCAGCGCGGCAAATAAAACAATCTGTGCTGTCTTTGATCAGGGACAAATAGACCTACATCACTCAGGACATCCGAGTTTTGTATACGGCCGCCAATCAGCTGAAAGTAGTGAACTCCCAAGTGAATATTCCTCCTTCTCTCCAATGATTGGTAGCTTAGCATACCTAGCAAGAATTCAGTCGGAGAGAGCCTATATCATTTTTGCAAAAAAATGGACATAAGACGAATTGGCTTTCGAATAAGAAGTACATGTTATAAATATGTAATAGAATAGTTTTTTTTAAATATAGTTAACAAATGGATAAGCATATATTTCGATAGCATATGTACCATATACTCGTAGTATAACAAATCAATCATGCTGAAAAATACGAAACACCGTGCATGGTATATTTGTTGAGATGAGTACCTATAACGAGCGGGCAAGTCAATTAAATTAACGAAAACCTAAAACACTCAAAAAATAATTCGCGTGGAAAATTCAACAACACGGAAAATATTTTTCTCGGAAAAACCAAACAAAATTCAATTTCCTCTCGAGTAATTAGATTTCTTATCTTCCTAGTAGAGGCTGTGGGAAGATATAGAAAAACGAAAAGCATTTTACGTTGGTTGTGTTGGATTCGATTATACAGTATACGAGTATTATATAATATCCAATGTAGGTACTCGTATTTCCAAAACAACTGAATTTTTTTTAAAAACTTAAGGCGTTAACACTGTAGAAGTCCATTACGATGATATTATACGAATTAAAACACAGTTTATTTTAACTGTATTTCTATTCTAATAAAATTCATTTTATAAAACATAATAAAGGTTATCTACAACATAGTCACATATAATTTTATTAAGTTTCTTATTATTAATTAAAATATTAATTAAGAACGTGAAACATAATACCTTATTTTCAACTAAAAAATAAAATAAAGTTAATTAAAATATTATTATGCTAATAACATTGATCATAATTTTAATTTGTGATTACATAAATACGGTTTTAATTTAAGAATCAATAAGCAATTACTGTTAACTTTCCGATAAGATAAGATTTTCGTTCCAAGAACGCTAACAATTCACTTCAGATATAAAAAAATATGATTTTTTCTAGATATACGATCTCGTATAATAGTTTTAAATTAATTTAAGAGTGTACTATCTTATGGTTAATTATCTTTTATTTTATATGTTTAACGTATTAATAATAAAAATCATGACATAATACAATACACGCGAAGTTAGTTGCGTATACATACATAATATATATCTAATAATATAATAGTATTTGACAACTTACTCATCTCGTATTTCATCGTGGTCGAAAGACATGACAGCCTCTTTTTTATTCGATTATAATGAGAATCAACAACGTTAATTTATCACAGCACTACTCGCTTAAAACCTCTGAAATCACTTCTTTATTATTGTTGCAATACAGTTACCAATCATAAAATATATAACTATTTATATTATACACGTATAAAAAAATATCAGAGTAAAGGTACTTTCTCGTTTGATCGCGTAGGTTAAAGAAATCTGATAATCGTATAGCAATTAAAACGGTTTAATATGGGTATTCGGTAGCGATAAGATTTCGCGTTGAAAGAGCTTCTGCCTCTACACTGACACTCCCTGCTCGAGCCGTCGCACTCGGGGCAAAATGGACTTGACTGAGGAAAAGCTACTCGGCCCGTGAAAACTCCCCCGCCCTTGTTTGGTTCGTTTATCGTTACCTAAGTACATACCACTACTATGGCACGTATGTGTGTCTACATCAAATTTACGTGTACGTTCTCGGAACTGCGCAGGCGCTTGCGGAACACCTATAACCATGACGTAGTCACATTTCAAATACTTATACGTATACCGCAGCGAACGCACTTTTTCGAAAGATTTCTCTTTGTCATTCTTGCGCTATAACCGTAACATTGCAATTAACTAGATATAACATTATTACTTCTATGCATCTCTACGTAATCTCTTTCACGCTGTATTACAAACCCATATAATTTAATATTCTTATAAAGTTACGTAAAACGAATGACAGTGACATAAATTATTAACCCTAATGATCGTGAAATATGTAGTAGGGTTCTTAATTAGTTACAAGAACGCTTGAATTGTTTCGTCTAGGTATAATGTTCATTATTCCCGTTTTGTAAGTATTGAATAAACCCGGTCCTGGAGAGAGGTGCGCATGCTCCCGACCTACCAGCCATGTAAACGGGTCCTTTTGCGCAGAAGGGCGCAATAAGAAGAAAGGAAGTACGAAAAACCAATGGAAATTTCAATAACTTTTTTTTAGTATAATCAAATGGCTTTATTGAAACCTCCTGCCTCCCTAGAACTGGTTAACTCAGTTGGGAGGTATTAAAACTATGTACTTAGTACCTAAATGATCAATAAATGATATCTATGAAAATAAAGATAAGTTCACTTTAAATAATAATTTATAAAACGAGGTGTTTAAGAACTACTTATACTTTTGCTTAACAGAAGTGGAAGTAGTTTATAAAAAAATACCGTTTAATTTCATTATTATTTAACTTATTTTTGTCTACTCTAACAACATTTTGTAAACTATTTAAGTTTTGATGTTTAGTATATAAAAAATAATAAATAAATAAATGTTATAATGTGTACAATAAACACACGTGAAAGTATATAATACAAATGAAAACGTTAGTTTTCTAGAAGTTTTATTATATTAATTGCAAGTAATATTTGAAATTGCCTTAGGAAAGCCAAATATGCCACTCCCATAAAATATTATTTTTTTTAGAAAACGGACTTATTTCAATATTCGATATTTGATATGGAGTTTTACGTTCTTGTTCCGGAACAATTAATCAATTTGAGTATTTGGCAAAATTAATTTATTACATTTATTTATTTAAATATATCCAAAGCATTGCAGGATTAGTTTTCAATACACTAAATATACAAGTTAGAGATACACAATAATAAGTAATATGTTACAAAATAAATTAACGAAGAGCGAGAAACATAAGATGCATGACAAATTAATAAAAGGAATATACAATAAATTATAATAAATACTGTACTTTCCTCAAGTGAGCCAGACTATCACAAAATACGTCTAACTCAGAGATGATACGATTTAGCAAAGATATTGCTCTACCTACCGGCATAACTATTGACAGGTTGGTTCTGTATTGTGGGAGATAAAACAATCTATGCCCCCTTTGTCGAAGATCAGGGACGAACGACCTACATCATTCAGGATTTCTGAGTTGAAAATTAAATTTATATCAGTGCGTGTAATTTGGCAGTATTAAATTTGTAAACACACATATAACAATAATAAAAAAAATGTATAAATGTTATGCCGAGGTTATGTGAAATTCGTGGATTCGATGTATATTTAAAAAAAATCTAAATAAAAAATTGCAGTAGACCACAAATAAAATTCGTAAATAGACTAACGTCAGAATGATGTGTATTTCTACAGAGCACTGAATATATTTCACCCAAACCTCTATCCGCGAAGGTAAAAAGAATTGTACTAACACAAATTACATGAATATATTGTTAGTAACATTAATATCGCGGGTGGACACAATGAACATGTTGGGTGCATTATTCTTACACAAATCGTTTCTCGCCGAAAGGAAGTCCGCTGACTGTTCGAGACGATTTACCGCTAATTAGTTTTCCTTTTATTTTCCTACTAAACTCTCGATGCGGTCAAAGGTAATTATTTCGTAATATCTGTAATACCCTCAATACACATCCACTGTTCAAGGTCAAATCTGTGAAGCCCATTGTTCGCTAATCGAGCGAGGCGACAGCTTCGAAACTTCTGATTCTGTTATACTTACTTTCGGGCGCTTTTGAGTGCATTCCGAACTAATAAATGTTATTACTAAGAGTCGGGAAAATGTGGAACGACAAACTTACTCGACCAAGAATCAATTGTCAGTGAGTATTGGGTTTAGTATAAAACCCGCGGGAGCTGTTGCTCAAGCACCAGTCCCTCCAGCGCAGTGTCGGGCATCACGCAGCTTCCAGCATGACTTCCACCGGGGGCAGCTCCGCGAGCTTGAGAGCCATCACTCTGTTCGCGGTTCTCGGGCTAGCAATATCCAAGATAATTCACACGCCCAGCGGCCGCCCTCCCAAGAAATTCAACTACCGCTACCAGCGATCGGGGGAGTCCATAGACGCGGCGGCTTCTCACGTGCCCTACTCCAACGACTACGGCGAGTTCGACCCCGCCGAATTCGACACCGCCGAGTCTGCTAACTTCGGCGCGTACGGGCCGGGCCAGCTCGGCGGTTACTCCGGCGGGATCGGCTTCGGGGGCGGACTTAACCAGGTCGGCGGAGGAGGCATCGGCTTTGGGAACGGATTCAACGGGTACTCGAGCGGGTACACGAGCGGGCTGGGCGGCGGCGGGTACATCGGCCAGCCGGGATACTACAACGGCGGTCTGGGGCTAGGGGGCGGGTACATCTCGGGAGGATATAACGGCCTACACGGCCATCAGCAGCAAGTGGGAGGAGGATATCTGGACAAAAATCAATACGAGTCCGCGAAAAAGAATTCAGGAGATGAAAATCATCAGAAAGTCGCTGGTCAGTCGGCCAGCTCGGCTAATGAAGGGAGCCAGGGCTACAACCAGGGCGCGGCCGAGCAGAGTAGCTCCAAGGGAGACTCCGGCTTCTATAAGGACCAATCAGCCAACAAAAAAGCGGAAGAGGATGGTAAAAGCTACCAGGGCGCACAAACTTATGATAAATCTGGTAGGTCCTTCTTAGCCTCAGTTTTTTATAAATTTGTGATTTTATGCATATCTAGTAAGATAGTATTATATAAATTATATTAATATAACGATAAGGATCTAGTGTCGAGATTAGTGAACTCATACAATTGGACCAAACAGCATTTTTGTTTCATGATCGCCTATATTTTAAACGTTTTCTTCACATTTTTTTAAATTTCCTTAGTCGTAAAATATATTTCACATTTTGCTGTTATTTTAGGAAAAAAGGGCGAAGCTGAAAATGCAGCGAAAAGCCACAAAAAGGGACACGTGACTAAGGGTTTCAAAACATCACACCGGAAAGACGAGGAAGAAAAAACGGAGACATTCTACGACGAAGCCCACGATGAGGCCGACCGCAAGAACTTCGGCCAGAACCAGGGAGCCTTCGGAGAGAAGTCGGCGGCCGCCTTCAAGGGTGGTCACGAAAACGAAAGTTTGGATGCCAAGGCGCAGGCCAAAGAAGGGCACTTCAGCTCCCAACACAAAGTGGACGATACCAAAGCTACCAAGGTAATATTTAAATATTAAATAATTTTGACTATAGATTATTTTATGTTTCCATCCGGGTTTTTTTTCATTTTTATTTATTTGACACATTCGTCAGGGAGAGTCACACAAGTTATGCGCTCATTTTTACATATATAAATACATACATTTAATGCTCTCTGTTATATAAAGCTAGAACAAATATAAGTAAATTATTTTTACATCAAGTATCTAGTTTTAATTATATATAGCTTATGAACATTACATTTTTATACAGAAAAAGAGGAAATGAAGTAACTTATAAATTTACTAACCACATAAAATCAAGAAAATACTCAAATTTTATCAAAATTATTTATTTAATTTTTATCTGCTCCTGCTTTGTATCGAAGCAGGTCGCCTGATTCAGGCGTAGAACAAACTAATGGGTTAATGCAAAATTTAAAATAAAAGTCAGTACTTAAAACCAAGGAATAAATGTGTACGAGTATATTCAATTTGATTTATACTTAGCTTATTTTGTTATTGTACAGACCCATTGAACACAAAGCAAGTGCTAAAAATATTATCATTATTATTAGATTTTTAAATAGATCTTTACATTATTACAGTGCAAGCTAAATCAATGTAAAGGGTGAAAAATAAAATAAAAAACATCAAAGAAAATATCCATAGAATTATGACAGTTATTTCTTTGTTGTACTTATCATTGGTGTATTCATGAACTCGGTATAACTGCATCTAAAGAGGTCTATCTCAGTTGTCATCTCGTTTAGAAGACAAATCAGTTACAAAACAGGAGAAATTCGCAGCACCTCTGTGTGGCAATATCTACGTTATTTTATATCCTTTCCCTAGATGAATTTATTTCATAATATGTCAGAATTATCTAAACCACTCACCATGTACGAGTATTTGATGAATGTACAAATTTGTTATATTGAAATAGCCTTCATCATAAACTGTTAACAGTACAAAAATATTATACATATCTATATCGCACCGTGAGTGTAAAACCGAGATAAGTGCAAATATACATTTTGGAGATATGGGAGCTTAAAGACTTCATATTGCTTGGAAAATATGTTTTTTTTTTAAATAAACCAATGATTTTTGGTTTATAGGTATATTATTACAATATACCTATAAACCAAAAATATTGGTATATATATTGGTTTATTTAAAAAAAACAGTTTTTCCAAGCAATATGAAATCTTTAAACTCCCATATCTCCAAAATGTATATTTGCACTTACCTCGGTTTTACACTCACGGTGCAATATATATAAATGTTTACAACAGTTCGATAAAAATAAATATATAAGGAAATACCGTTACACAAGACACAATAATGATTATTTTTATTATGGATAGTAATTATTATATAACAAAAATAAACTGACTAAATAAACATTGGTGATCAAAAGTCAAAGCTTAACAAGAAAATATATTTACTTACTAAGAATGAAACAATTCCTATAAATAATAAAGTATGTTCATATATCTTGTGAATGTTTGGTTTCTTTTCAGGGAGAATTCGGACAAAGCGCGAAAAAAGGAAATTCCGAAGAATTCCTCAAAGCAAATGGACTGGGCGCCCAGTCAATACTCGGCCACCAGGAGTCCTCCGGACAGTATCTACAAAACAAGCCCTACGGAATTCTGCCCATACACGGAGATAAGAAATAAACTGTTTATTTTGTGTGTTATACTCTTGACTTCAAAGAACGAGCAATGTAGATACTGAAAATCTAATTTATGATGTTTTATACCATGAAATAATAAAAGCACTAAAGTAAAATATACTTTTTAAAATAAATCATAATTGTTATATTCCATTTACCAAGTATGTCTTCTTCCTGGCGCTATCCCAATTCATCGCCTGTATTGACTGTTGGGGTCGGCTCTTCTCGATCTCAAGTTGCACCTCGCACGGTTCTGAATATCGCCCTCACTCAAGCCATTTCTCTGCAAGACGCTTTTGCACTGAATCATCCACGCACTCCTAGGTCTTCCTCTGGATGGTTGACGAGGAAGATTCACAGACAAAGCTCTATTTACTGTGTGGTAAGTATGTAAATATTATATATTATGATTATCATCATCACCAAATTTTAAAGGTTAACCATGTTAGTAGTCAGAAGAATCGACATGCGTGTATGAATGAATGTGGAGAAAGCTAGAGAGATGTGTTAGGATAGAGTAGTGTGGCAATCCATTCCCTTTGTCTACCCTTGCAGAAAATTGGCGTGATGGTTTGTTATTGTTGTGTCATCATCTTCAGCATTACAACTTTTGTTAGATGTTGGGAACCTCTAAGAAATGTCACTTCCCAGCTTTGCTGCCCCAGAGCCCGACGGTCTGTCAGGACCCAACCACCGCAGTCTCGGCCTGCCGTCCTGTCTTGTTCAACACTCTCTTGAGGGAGTCCAGATCCCCAATACGATGCAAATGACCTAGCCAGCGTAATCTATTATATTTAAAAAAAACTTGGCTATGTTGATGTCCTGGTATAGTTTCTTTTTCTCCATGTCTAACCATCCTTTATGGGTCCGAGTATTCTGCGTAGAATTTTCCTTTCGAAGCAGCTTATTTCGTTTCATCACGTTTAATAAGTGTCCAAGTCTCCAAGGCGTATGTTAAAAGGGGTCTAATCAATGTTTCCTATAAAATGTTGTTTATTATTTCTTCTATATTCGCCATAACTTTTTATTGCGGATTCATTGAACAATTTTTTTTTTACTTTTAATACAACAGGAACTTAACTAAAAAAAAAAAATTAATAAACAAACAAATTTAGGCACGGAATGTTGAAAATAGTTTATAAAATTTTTCATGAATGTGGTCAGTTTTAGCAGATATTAAAATGATTTTTTTAAACATTTATACGTTTGTTAAAATAACACAGATTTTTTTATCGCGGTAGAAGTGACTTTAATTGTTTAATGGGGCCAAAGTAATTTCAGTTTACAGCAAATATCCTTTTTCCGTTCTCTTAGCTGACATCATCTTTGCTGTTGACTAGGGAACTCTATTACGAGTTGTTTACATTATATGTACATTTATCTAGACACTGTAGATGCGTGAAAGGATTTCAGGAGACTGCTCTAAGAAATCAAAATATTCAAATTAAATCATCCAAAAAAGATAAATGAAACACCCAAAGTTTTAAATCACATATATTTCCTAATGATAACCTTCAGAATAAATACAGTCATTCAATACACCATAATAATATGTATGTATCCACTTATTTCCTAATTATACACATCACTTCACAACAATTAAATTTGAAACATGGTTCAATGCGAATAAAAGTACGAAGAAATTTCTTTTGGATTCATTACATCATGTTTACCCAAAACTATAATAATTTTATCATTTAAACGTGATATTATAAACACCAATATATTAAAACTACACTGTAGAAATGAGATAAACGATAGATAAGAGAAATGATGTGTAAAAATATAATAATATATGAGAAACATTACTTTAATCTTAAATTTTATAGTTTTGTTTTGATTACTAATCACTGATCTTTTACTTAAAATATTTCAAAATGAGAATTTTTTTTTTAGTTAAAAATAGATTAAAAATTTTGTGATGTAAAACTTAATAATCCTAAAATATTTTGCATTTGTCAAATAAAGGCTGAAGTTAACAACAATAAGCCAGAATCAAGATGATACATTTATCAATTCTTAGTGTGATGAACATTTTCTATATAAAAAATGTATTTAAAAACATTAATGCCCTTTTGAAAATATGTAAAAATAACATTTACGTTTACAGATACTGTGGAAAAAATTGTATGTAAATTATTTAATATTTAGAACGTTAAAACATCTACCTGTGATGTTGTAAAATAAAAAAAATAAACCAAAATTGTTTACATTGTACAAAATGTACAAGACTTTGAGAAAAATGAGAATTATTTTTAAAAACAGTAGAATGTCGTTTATCCGGACGTCAGTTAACCGGAACGTCAATTATCCGGACAAGCCGAAATGATGAAGCGTTCTGCACCGTGACCTACGCTATCATAGTTTTATGAGCAAGAGGAAAGCAGCTCAACTCAATTGCTTTTATTAAAACGAATCCGTGATTTAGCTGCAAAAAAAGACGAGGAAATCTTATTTAAATCTCTGATTACTTTTCCAGTACTGTAGATTAATGTAAGCCTTTTTATGTACATGTAGTACATATATACTTGTTATTGCAGTAAAATATGTAGTTTCATAATCAATAAATGAGCCGGGGGAAAAAAATCGATTTACAGCTAATTTTGATAAAATAATTAGCGCCTGTTTGAATATCCGGAAAAATCGGTATCCGGAACACCTCTGGTCCCAATTAGTTCGGATAAACTACGTTCTACGGTAGTATTAAATATACATTGAAATAAATCCAAAAGTTAATTCTACTGTTGAATAAAATATACGAAATTTCTTACATTAAAAATAGATGTTAAAATTTCATGTATTTGTGGGAATACTAACATGTTGATGAGCTTATGTTATTGTTCTCACAGATGAGTGAAAGACTTTACTATTCATCAAGAGCCATGTATTTTAAAATAATGTTAAAAGTACATATATATTATCATATACATAAATATATTATAGTGAAGTATCAAAGTACACAATGACAATTTAAAAGATTGATCACTGATCACTAGAAAGTTTTAGTCAAGTGAGAAAATATATTTTAACTACATCTTTCATCACTACGCCTATTTTATATATCCACTAAAACTAGTTTATAACATGTGTACCATTTAGTAAACATCTATTTTAACAGCTTCATTTACAGTGAACCCCTGTCCAAAACCTCAAACACTATAAGAGTACTCTACAAAAATATGAAAAGATAAAAGGGTGCCATAAAAATGTCCTCTTTAAATTTATTAAGATTACTAAATAGTAATTAATATGAATGAAAATATCTCTTTTCTCGAAGTTTTATTATATTTTATGTAAATGACATGTTTCGCGTGTCTAGAGCATTATCAAATGTAATCATATTTGATAATGTCTTAGATAGGCAAAATATGTCATTCACATAAAATATAATAAAACTTCTATAAAACAGATATTTTCATTCGTATTAATTATTTAATATGGAGTTTTACATCATTGTTCAAGACAGTGGCGGTACTCCCATAGAAGCCCAGAAGTAATCGTGCCTCCGCATAAACCAAAAACCCACCAAATCACCTTCCAACAATGTTCCCATCAGACGTAAGAGGAATAGCCACAAGAGCTGAATTTCTGTAAGCCAGAAGAGGTTTTGATTCAAAAAAATTTACGCAAGCCGGGCTTCTGGGCTTCTATGGGAGTACCGCCACTGGTTCAAGAAACAATAAATAAAATCATAATACATAGTTAGATAATCTATTTGTCAGACAAAATAAATAAAAACATTTAAATACATTACATGTAATTGAAGTCTAAAGTTAGATCATAATAAAAAAAATTGCATCGATTAGTTACAAATAATTGATCCAGGTGAAATGTGGCAGAATAACAGTTGCAGAAACATGGGTCCACTGTTCTATAATGATCTACAAATGCACATCTTCTTCTTAATTTTAAGTTCTATGACCAATCACGAGGGTCAAAAATATAATTTGATTGTCTCTTTACACACTACTGTATGTAAAGTTCAATACTTATAAAATGACCAAGTAAAAAAAATACATTTACATAAACCAAAAGGTTAAAATAAATTTTGTGTCTAAGACATTTTTTCCAATTAAATTCCTAAAAATAAGTAAGGTGGAATATAAGTATATTATCCATTTAAAAAATATTGCAAATAATTCTGTCCTGTTAAATCAACTGTATAGCAGATGAATATAATAAACATTAATTAAATAACCAAATTGAACTAAAGCACAGCACTTTGACATGAGTTTAAAATTATTATATTTTAGATACATACTTTCACAATATTCTTAAGTCTAATGGTTTTCTAAAGTATTTATAAAAAAAAAACAGCTGGAAGAATATATATTATACATGCAAACCTTCAATCTTACTTCTAATAAATGGTCTTAAAAATGTATGTTTCTCAATTTTAGCGGCAGAAAACCTCTACATGAATCTACAAAGGCTTCATTTTGTATTTTAAGTTGCATAATAAAATATATTATTCAGTTTTAAGATCCTAATCGTAGCAGCATTTCATCAACTACAATTGTAATACCACTCGTCAAAGTATCTGATCTTTTGAAAATAATCTCTACAATCCATCCTCGTGTACCTGGGCACAGAATCCATAGATAATATTAGAAATAAGTAGAAAGATTTTTATGAAAACTTTTGATTCATTTTACACAAGAAACTGTTGATGTTACATACAACTTACGGTAAGTTCCATACAACAAGTTTATATTTACATAACTATAGATAATAATAATAAAAAACTTATTTATAATGAGTCCTCATTATCTCTTGACTAGAAATGGGAAAGTAAGAAACATTGATTGAACAGATGTATTAAATCTATAGCCAAGGTTATATGAATTACATTAATAAGGTTATATGAATTACGTAAATGACTTCTACAATAATCATACATAAACACACGAAACTCAACGACTCCATAAACTGGATTAAAATTATTTTGACTATAATAACCTTGACCCTAGTGACTGAATAGTATAAAAAAAGTAAATTAATACACATCACATAATTCAATAAAGAAATAATTTTACAGTTACAGATAGTTGCCTATAAGAGGGTGTCCGATTATATTTGGTTAATGATATTTTCCGATATAATGTACCACGAGACAAGGTAATCCATACGTAATGCTACATAAAAGTTTACTCTTTGGAATCTACCAAAAGCTAAACACGCACTATTTAATTTAAAATAATGTTTCCGGTGAGCGTCGAAGTTGGAAGACAAATGTATGCATCGAATTATCAGAAATGTGTTTCATAACACAGTGCTATCAAACATTTGTAATACGAATTAGAGAATAAAGCTAATCGGGTTTTTTTTGCCGAATATAGCAATATTTTAAATCCACAGAGAATCGAAACCAGGTGAATAAGAATATTTCATAAAAGCATTTCTATGTTTGTCAAGAAAGATAACATAAATATTCATTTTACAAATTTTAACGGTCATAATAAATAAATAGAAAACCACTTTATCAAATATATATTTTTTCTTTAAGGAACATGTTGCTGCAAATATTTGGATTTCCAATTTTCTGTTGGTTATTAAAAATAAGATAATCAAATCCATTCCGTTTTTAGCACACAACAAATTTGATTGAAAGTATAATATTATAAACACACAATAATGTATAAATACCAATATTTTTCCTGGTTCATATTCCCTATGATCTATTACATTGGAAATCATCGATAGTTTACAAAATAAAATAATAATAAGAATATACTTATTATTAAAATATATGGGGAAACCATATGCATGAATGTTTATAACATGCAGAGATAAATGCTACAGATAGGAATATTGCACAGCTCAATAAAAATTAAACGTATTAATAATCAAAATTCCTCGAAAAAGGAGAATGCGGCGGTTTGTAGTCTGGGTCGGGTTGATTTCTATACTTCCTCGCCAGCCAAACGGCTAAAAGCTGAAAAGATAAATATACATTCGTGAAATATATATTTAGTACAAATAAAAACATGTAGAAATATTTTCCTCATATGAATTTAATCAATAAAGCTATACATTTTCTTTCAGCACTGCATATAATGCAATATAGCCACTTTGTTGTAAAATATTAACTCTTTGCCCACGGCGACTGACATCGTTCAGATTAATAAGTCGTGTGCATCACGCACGAGTGTGTCTGTTTACTGATTATTTGATATTCGAGGAAGATACTGAAACAATAAATTATTACTATAAATGATTTGGTTTATAAGAAAATATTGCATTAATAGTGACATTTTATTCAAAATGCGTCAACAAAAAATGTGCTGCGTAGCGATTATCGTTTCCTTAGTGGTCTAAGAATTAAAAAGATACATAAAATAAAAAAATTATTATAAGTTTTTTTTATAAAATAGCATAATATAAATTTGCCTAATTTATTACCGCTCGTGGTTGTGATCATTAATCATTTTAATATTAAGTTAATTTTAAATATGAAATCAAGCAAAGCATTTGAAATTTAATTTTATTGCTAACCAATTCATTCCGGTGGTAGAGATGTAATCATTTTTTTCTTTTAGGATATAATAAAATTAATATTCTTTTAGGATACAATAAAACTTAGATTATTCAATGAAACATAAACAGATTTCAGAGTGAAGGTTGCCAAATTTTACCTATTGGATTACAAACACGTGTACCGAACAATTACAAATTCATCATTATATACCCAGGAGAATTATGACCTCCTAAAAAATGGAAGGACAGTTCCATCTTTCGAGTCTACCTCACAGGAGAAGCAACACTCTGGAGAACAGACCACGTAGGTCTACAACAAGGAAGAAGAAAAAGAGAATGTTGTAATTAACCGCCCTATTCATAAAAAGGATTGTGATACCCACACTTTGACTGTACCATTCTGCGCTATCCCGTATCAAGTACGTGCTTGCGAATGTACCTAAAATGTACAAACTATTAGGGATATGTGCGTGTGCCAACAGCACTTGAGTACAAATCTTCACAAGTATGATAGTTTTACAACGAGCAGGCGAAGTTTGCAGTCCAGATTTTGACATTTCGTAATTTAAAAAAATAAAATTAATATAGAATTAAATTTAATGAATAAAAAACGTGATTTTTTGTTGCATGTTTCTCGGAAAGTTAACTGGTAAGGCGGTTAAACTCGAATGTAGTTCAACTACCTCAAGTACTGAGGAAGAGATCGGGTTGTAGGTTACTAGGCACACATTTGTAATACGATTGATTTATTTTGTTGATTATAGACAGAGATATGTTGGATCCACAAGATGAGATTAAAAAAACTCATATATATATTTCTGAACATATCTATGTTGGTGACCCACAATGAACGGATTAAACAGCAGTATGAAACTACTTCAGAATTAAAATAAATTTTAATATTATTAACATGAACCTAAATAATATTGTCAGATATAATTTAGTTTACACTACACGCTCAACAATAAATATTTAAAAATGGAATAATCTGTAAAAATATACTGTTTTACTCACCAGTTTACTGTGCCAATTATTTCTAATTAAAATTAAAACAAATCACGAACGAAAACATAAAGTTAGCCAAAAAATATGAATATAAAATAATCATTACTTACCTGAGATATAAGAACTGTTTAGGTTAGGTGAAAGCATGTGTAGGCTTAAATATACTCAATCAAAAATGTGAGGCACAGACAAATGTAAGATAAATACTTGTGAAATAAAATGTCCAACTCTGATATATGATAATGCGGGGAACAAAAGGGTCGCGATGAACAAAAGCTCTCTAAGATATTTAAACAAAAATTCTCCAAATGATTTAAAATATATATTATATAATATGAATGGAATACCAGATAGAACGATTTTTTTGGATATGTATATATTTGGAGTAAAAAATCATTTGTGTTTATAACAAGGCGTAAAAATGTAGAAGAGGCTTGAGAATTGTGATAAGATAGAAGAGTTCTGCGGGCCATCCTCTATACAAACCTCTTCAACAAGTGTGTGATATGTAGTTAGTTAGTTACTTAATGAGTTATAATTTATTATGGGTTAGAATAAAGATATTTACAAAATATTACAAAACTAATTAACTCTCCGCTCGTACCACCCCAACTGTGGGACTATTGATTAAATGGTCTGATAACATATGGCCACATGCTTGCAACTCATTTATAATTTCTCAAATATTCCCAGATTATGCCAATATTTGGACTACCGGCGACATCTATTGGTGTGCACAAAATTAAATGTTTCACAAACTGAAAAAAATTTGTTTCGTAAATGTCATTAATCGAGAGGTTAACACCTCTTAAAAAACAAAATACATCCTTCGTTAATATACTTCCAAACGAGAGTGAATAGAAATAAAATAAACATAATATTGATAGTATGTATAAAAACATGAATGTAAACATGATATTATGAATAAAAAATATATATTGTGGGATGTAGTGAGATCAATAATTAGCACAACAGATTCAAAACTGTTGCATGAAATGCAGAATTAACACACACACATACACACAAGACAAATTAGGTACTAATATTGAAAAGTGCAAATATTAGTAAAGCATTACAACAACAAAATACAAACTTGCACCTTATCTTGTCATGAAAGTGTGAAGGAAGATTGGACAAGTAAATTACAAAAAAGCGCTAGGATTAGCCCGGGGATCCTTCTGATTGCGATAGCGAACCGTCAACCAAACTCCCACAAACTGGAAATAACAATGTCATGCTTGGTTACAATATATCCATTAATTCATTAAGTTATTGACCAGAAAAACCAATATAAAACAAACAGAATGTTTAATCCCAAAACCAAACAATACACTGGTTAATTATTATTCCACACAATCTTTAAAATGTAATCAAACCCTTAAAAATAAATATACTATAATTATTATTAAAATTGAGGAATTCCACAATAATGAATTTTCATAAATCAAAATGCTGTATATCAAAAATTATTTATCAAAACATGTCTCAAAGATAAGTTAACCTTTTACATCAGTGAATGATAACAGTTCATACCTTTTCAAACACACCTAAATAAATAAACTCATATAAGCAGAAAAAAAATGCATTTATTATTGAATCATAAAAATTCAGTATAATTTCATAAACAAACACATTTTGCATTTATGTGTACTACTAAGATATAAGTACTGTAACATTTAAAATATATTAATTAGGGCGCAGGTCAAAGTGGGCGGTTCCGCTCCCTAGCGGGCGTTGAAACCTTCTGGGTGGGGGGGATGGGATCACAAGCATTAGAAGGGGGAAGGGAGGCTTTGATATGGTCTAAGAGTGAGTGGCTTCTTGTATAAGTAATTAAAAATAAATATTTACTAATTGACCATATCAGAAAGATATAGATGCCAATTTATTACATCAACGTGGGTATAATAGGTTATGTTATCACAGAAAACTGTTATAATAGGGGAGGGGGTGTTACAAAATATGTCTCGCAAAGACGATGATGGCCCGAAAAGATTGAGAACATATGGACTTGAAGATGTGAATGATTTTCTATAAATTTTATTTCATGTTAATAATATTGTGAAAAAAATAAAAGTATCATATTATTGCAACACAGCATTATTAGGTTATTATTACAATGAATGGAAAAAGGAAATATATTTATATTTCTTCTCACATACACATTATTCATAATTAAAAATATATGTATTATCAGATAAAGAGTATAATATTAAAATGAATAAATAACCAAAACGATTAATGTTAATTTTTACAGACACCTTGCAAATGGTTATGGTTAACAATGTTATATTACGTTGTTGCATGATTATTATTGAATATTTTGCAAGAATATGAATGAAAAATATCATTCCCAAAACATTACACAATTCAAAATCTGGAGTACTTACCTCTGTAAAACTGAAGAACAGACCAATTCCTCCGCAAAGTTTGAAGGCATAACTAATTTTCTCTTGTAGCTTTTCCATACACGGAGAGCAAAGGCAACTGTTTTGCAGGCTACTGCCACCACAGCAAATTTTCTGGAAAAATACAAATTCCTTCGGTTCATTCGAATTATTTTTAAGTATTAGAAAAATGTGACAGATCTCTCAATGAGGATTTTATTTGTATACATAACAAACGCACCTGGATACACTTGCAACTTTATTACAATTTTAAATATAGAAGTTTTAAGGGGCACCAATAGTGTGAAATTTTTCAAATTTCAAGTGCATACTCAAATAGTTTTTGAGTTACAGCCATCGGAATAGCTCATTGGTTCGAAAGTTGTCTTAGAGTTGAAAAAAAAGAGACGTTTGGTCGCTCAATTGATAATTACGAGGTGAAATATATGTGAAATATACATTGGCGATGGTGATAGTGCCACATACAAAGGATTGATGGATTTGAGTCCATATAATGTTTTCGGTACAAAAAGCAGTAGGTATGATATTTCTCGATTTATAACCATGAAATCACTAATACTTAGTTTAAACGCGTTTTTTTCAACAGGTTCGCAACCCATCACACCGCATCTTTCGCGGGGCGAAAAGAGAAGGATGGAGTGCCGCATCGGTTAAAGTGTGGCAGTCTATTCTTTCTGCCTACCCTTTCGGAGAGACGGCGTGATGGTTAGTTATTAGTTAGTTACATTTTTCAAATTTACTGCAGTTATAACTCCAAGACAAATCATCCGTTCGATTTAATTCTTGTTGCAGCTTCTTTTATATATGTTTCTCCATACAAAGAACCTCCAATTTTCCGATCGAATAAAAAATGTAATTTTGGCATTCCAAAAATCATCAAATTTTCGCGGGAAATTTGTAACTTTTTTTTTTTAAATTCTGCTATTTTCTTAAATTTCAATTATTTTTAAATTCTGCTATTTTCTTAAATTTTAAGGTCGCTATGACTGCAGCAGTGGGGGGACTCTTTTTGGAGCCTCGGGAGATTTCAAATAACTCAGTAAAATTTATAAAATTTGGGTCCAAAAATTTTATGATGTATTTATTATACATCCTCAAAACATTTAAACATTCCATGCAGTAGTTTTCTTTTAAGAAAAATCTCAAAAACCACATTTTTCTCAGGCGGTCACACTAGTGGTGCCCCTTAAGTTATGCTAAGAAAAATGCTATGGAACTATGTACTACAGTCAAATATTTGAAACTAACATGACTATACTATTAAAAAAAATGCAATGGATAAATAAAACTGCTACGAAGAGGGATTTAACTTGTACACTATATATAAAACACTTTCTCTAATGAAAGGCACAGCTGTTTATACACAATTTATAATTATGTATAAACAGCTGTTCAATATTAACCCTTATCGGACGCAAGTTTTACAAACATTATTCTATCAAAATTTAATTTTAAAATGTGCTGTTATTATACTCTATATGTTAATCACACCATTGTAATATTCAGCTGACAAATAAATTAAGTTTCAACATGATTCACCATGTCAACACTAAAGTGCCATGCGTATTGAGTCATCAGTATTGAGGCTGCCATTATCCATAAACAACTGCGCTGGGCTGGTCACGTCGTCAGAATGCCTGAGACAAGACTCTCAAGGAAGATTATGTACTCTCATCTTACCCAAGGAAAACGCTCACACGGTGGCCAGAGGAAGCGCTTTAGGGACTCCCTTAAAGGAAACCTACAAAAGACTGGCATCGACTGTGATTGCTGGGAAAAGACTGCAGAGGATAGACCTAGGTGGAGAACAGCAGTACATAAAGGCACATAAGACTGAAGCACAGCGCAGAGACGACGCCGCTGAGAGGAGGAGGAGAAAGGAGAGACCACTGGGAGACGGTGACGGCTCCATTACAGGCGCCTTCTCCTGCCCCAGATGCCCAGAATATGTGGGTCCAGGATCGGGCTCTTGAGTCACATGCGGACCCACAACCGTGAAGGACAGTCTTCCTCGGACACGAGGGACAGCCGATGACGATGATGACTAAAGTGCCATACGACCACAGTGACCAAGTTCTGTTGTCACGTCGGAGGTGACTTACGTCCATTAAAGGTTAAGAATCATAAAAAATGACATACATCTACATCATCGCAAGAGGGATGCCCCATCCCAGGGGTGGTGGTATTGTTTCGACCATTGAATCCACAGCAGCTGAAGGATTGCTGGACATGCATTTTAGTTTCATCATCAACCTTCGCCCAGCCCTGAAAGCAACAACAAAACAAAAATGTATTCAAATCATAAAATGAACGAATATATTACTTTAAAAATGACTTTACCGTTTTCTACAGATATTACAGAGAAAAAAAAATGAGACAAGATGGTGTGTCATATATTTATTCTTAGATAATATAAGTTACCAAAGCTTTTGAAAAAATATATTTACTAAAAACTTAATAAATATAAGTGCAGTGTAAAAATATTTGTTATATAAACATCACTCTTCATAAACGTCACTCTTTTGCAATGACAATGTCAACTTAAAACTATGACAGAGGATGTTGAAGTGTTATGTGTGGTCTGTTCTGTTTTATGGGTGTGAGACATGGACATTAAAAGTAAATACAATGAACCGGTTAGAGGCATTTGAAATGTGGCTTCACCGAAGAATGTTCAGGATCCCATGGACAGACAGAGTGACGAACACAGAAGTCCTGAATCGTGCAGGAGTAAATAGAGAGCTGCTGACATTAATCAAAGTCTGCAAGATTGCATATCTGGGTCACGTTCTGCGAGGAGAGAAGTATCGCCTGCTGCATCTAATATTGAAGGGAAAAATAGAGGGCCGCAGGGGGGCAGGGAGAAGGCAGATCTCTTGGCTGCGCAATGTGAGGGAATGGACGGGAATCAGAACTGTGGAGGAATTATTCCGGACAGCGCAGGATAGGGAAGAGTTTACCAGAGTGATCGCCAACGTCGGGGGGACCTGACAGGGCACTAAGATATAAACATCAAACAATTAAATATTTAAGAAAAACAACTATATAATTTATATCAACAAATGTAACGCTTCTGTTTATAGAATCAAATTGTATAAATTGATTTTGGCTTCATTTACTGAATGAGGAAACACTGGTGAGATACTGTAAGACTCGATGCCTACGGTGGGCTAGTCATGTAAAAAGAATGCCAGATGAACATCAAAGATTATGTCCAGATAGGTGCCACGCAAAAGTGACCAAGAGGCAGACCAAGAAAGGGATGGGCGGACTGCATCAAAGAAGGCTTGAGGATACTGAGAAGACCTGGAGAATGGAGAGGAACTATTGAAATGGAGCCCAAATCCCATACCGGGAAGAAAATTTTGACTATATTGAATTTCTGTATTTCTTGGTTTAAAAAAATTATAATATGTAAACCTTTTTTTTTTAGTGTAGAACAAATAATGATTACAATATAATAGAGATGTATAGTTTGACTTAAGTTCAGTATTGAGTAAACAATCATAATAGATATGCAGTCAAATACGACAGAAGTTATCAAGGTAGGAAGTCAACCGTGAACAATAAATGAATAGATAACATAATCAAATAGAAACCAATGGATACCTAATCATAAAGGCTAGGATTGTGTAAATGGAACTTTTGATTCTATAAAATATTTAATAAAATTGTTTATCTAAATTAATGCCTTTTATAACTAACTAACTAACCATCACACCGTTTCACCATAGGGGTAGGCAGAGAGAATAGATCGCCACATTGTTGTATCCTGGCATAATTCTTGCGCCTCTTCTACATTCACACATCGTGACATGCACTCTCGTCGATTGTTCCTACTTCGAGCATGGCCGCTTTTCAGTAATTGATTCATTTGGTCATGCCATGTCTTCTTTGGCCTTCCTCGACTTATTTTCAAAATGTTCTCAGAGGGCCGAGAAGATATGAATAACGACGAAGAGCGTGCCGGACGCCCGAGCACGTCAACAACAGACGAAAACATTGATAAAGTGAAGAAAATAGTATTAGCCAATCGTCGAATCACCGTTAGAGAAGTTGCTGAGGACCTAAACATATCGATTGGCTCGTGCCATTCGATTTTAACCAATGATTTGGGCATGAGTCGGGTCGCCGCGAAATTCGTGCCAAAATTGCTCAATTTCGACCAAAAACAGCATCGCGTTAACATTGCTCAGGAGATGTTGGACTCGGTCCGTGACGACCCAAATGTGCTCCAGAGGGTCATAACTGGTGACGAATCATGGGTTTATGGTTATGACGTGGAAACCAAAGCTCAATCATCCCAATGGAAGCTGCCGCATGAGCCAAGACCAAAAAAAGCGCGCCAAGTTCGGTCGAACGTGAAGGTTTTGCTCACAGTTTTCTTCGATTGCAGGGGCGTGGTGCATCATGAGTTCTTGCCACAGGGTAGTACGGTCAATAAGGAATATTACCTGCAAGTTATGCGCAATTTGCGCGAAGCAATCCGCCAGAAACGCCTGGATTTGTGGCAGAACAAAAACTGGCTTTTGCACCATGATAACGCCCCTGCTCACACATCGTTGCTTGTGCGCGAATATTTGGCCAAAAACAACACAGTAATGGTGCCGCAGCCACCGTATTCCCCAGACCTGGCCCCCTGTGACTTTTTCCTGTTTCCAAAACTGAAGAGGCCCATGAAAGGACGACGCTACGCCACGATTGAGGAGATAAAGACGGCATCGAAGGAGGAGCTGAACAAGATCACAAAAAATGATTTTTTTAAGTGCTTCGAGGATTGGAAAAAACGTTGGCATAAATGTATTATATCCGAGGGGAATTACTTTGAAGGGGACAAAATAGATATTCATGAATAAATAAATACTTTTTGAAAAAATATAAAATTCGCGATACTTTTTGAACAGACCTCGTATATCTTTTTAATCATTCTTCCCTCATCCATTCGTTCCATATGTTCAAACCATCTTAGTGACCCTTTCTTCATTTTATTTATCACACATTCATCCGCCTTACATTCCATTCTTACTTCATCGTTAGATATTCTATCATACATTGTTTTTTCGCACATTCTTCTTAGTGACCTCATTTCTACGGCATTTATCCTACTTTCATCCTTCTTCTGCCAACTCCAAGCTTCACTTACATAGATAAGGGTCGGGACTAGAACTCCATTGTGCACTGCCATCTTAGCTTCAGTGGATATATTTCTATTTGCAGTAATGACTTTGAATGCACCATTTATTTTGTTTCCAGCTTCAACCCTTCTTCCGATATCTTTCTCCATTTTACATATTTGTATGTATTTTTATTCAAATTGAAAAACTCCATTTAATTTTTACATAGTATCACCAGAAAGTTACAATAAAAAAGTGAGCTGTATTTAAGTTAATTAATGCTATATCTCCCAAAATAATGATTCCAATATAACAGATGCAAAACTAACTAACAAACCATCACGCCGTCTCCCCCCGAAGGGGTAGGCAGAAAGAATGGACTGCCACACTTTTCTTTCCTGACATATTTCTCTCGCTTCCTCAACATTCATACATCGTGTCATGCACGTGCGTCGATTTCTCTGACTCCTCACATGGGCGACATTCAATATTTGATTTATTTGATCGTGCCACGTTTTCCTCAGTCTTCCTCTATTTCTGGTTCCATTTACATCGTTAATATATAATTTTTTTTACCATTATTTCTTCATTCATTCTTTCCATATGTCCAAACCATCTTAATGATCTTTTCATTACTTTGTTCATAACACCATCATTCGCACCGCATTCACTTCTTATATTTTCATTCAACATTCTATCATACACAGTCTAAGAGATCTCATTTCTACTGCATTTATTCTACTTTCATCCTTCTTTTGCCAGTTCCATACTTCGCTTCCATACATAAGGGTCGGTAGAATAACACCATTGTGCACTGCCATTCTAGCTATAACAGATGTACAAACCTGTAAAGCTAATTTTTCTTGTTGCTCTGGATTGACAGCCAAACAAGCGCATGCTACCGAAAACTGGATCAAAAACAGCATGAACAAAATAACCATGTACTGTAAAAAATATCTTAAGGAAATCATTGGTTGTAAAAATAAAATAATAAAAAAGACTTCTAAGAAGGAAGTGACAAGGACAGTTTATCATCATAAGAAATAGATACCACAAAAAAAGTACATTATCATTCCAAGAAACAAATAATTATTCACTTAACCAGATCACAAGGCAACCTTTTTTGTAAATGATGCGATATTTGTATGACTTTAGGTCTACAACATACAACACAAAAAACATATGTTTGAAACCCACTTTAAGAATATATATTGTAGAGTTGGAGAAATCGTTTTTTAATTTTATTTTATAAAGGATACGAAGAAGAGCATCACTTGGTGGTGTTTGACGGCGCCTGCTAACCCCAAAATAGATATAAGGACCAATAAAACTCCACATGCCAATATGCCGCTGATAATGGGGAGATTAGTCACTATAGAAGCTGCTCGCCCGTATACCGCGACACCGATTAAGACGAATGCCACAGCCTTAAAACACAAATAAAGCACGATTAGAAAATATTGATTAAATGTTAAAATGTCGCTAATAACAAAAGAAAATTACACACAAATTTCAAACAATGAAATGATGAAATAAACGTACAATATACAGAATGTTGAGAGCTGTTAAAGCATTTTTAGAACAAGTGAATCCTCCACACATTTTGTAATATTGTTGATATCACTATTTAACCAAATGACATTTAATATCGAAGCCAAGCAGGAGCACGTAAATTTGATTTATGAATTCCGTCTAGATTCTGTCAAAATTTATCTGAACCAGAAAGAGCCACAGATTACGGCAGATAAAGACATCACTAGAAAAATCGTATCATAGACTACAAAATGATTGGAATAATAGTACAAAAAGATGCCGCGGCGCTGTTCAAACGAAGGTCACAGGTGAGGATATTGTCTATGGGTATTTTACATTTGAATTTTGAAAATTGATAAGCTGTATTTCGTTATGTATTAGCAGCAAATTAAATATATTAAAATTAAATAAATGTCAACGATTATCTGGTAACGGAGTCTGATAGTGAAAAAATGGGTAGATATTCACATAATCCAAAAATGTCATTTATCGGTAATGGAAATTGCGAATTTAAAAAAAAAGAAAATTTTATGCACATTCAAACAACAAATTTATTGCTTCCTTAAGAAATGTTTCGTCAAAATTATTTATATTAAAATATATTTATACTTACGAAGCTCAAGAAAAATATTTATGGATTAGTTTTTTGAATAGCGGGTACTTTTTTTGTTTTTTGGTAAAAATAAACTTCAGGGAGGTTCAGCTCTTATAAAAATTTCTCTTGCATCTAATAGAAATATTGTAGGTTGATTGTTGATGATCTTCATGTCCCATATTGTTCTCTAGTAATGATCTTGAGCAGATTTTGAGAACTTGTGGCAGCTGAAGGTGTTTTTGTTGTATTTATATGTATACTCGTATATAGTTGAGTATCGGTGGTTCTGTGGCAGAGATGAAATAAATAAAAATTAATCATTGGATAAGTTCATTTGGTTTGTTATTATGTTTTGTTTTCATTTAAGTGATTCTTTTATGTTTGTACCCAATACATTTTCAATATTATATTTATGTTGGATAAGATTCAGAATAGTGGTTTTGATTTAAATTCGGAGCAGACTCGAAAGTGGTTCTGTGATATGGAGTCCTCACGAAGCGAGATATTCCGTTATGCTGGAAAGGGTTCAGAAAAAATTTCTGAGGTACCTCTACATGAGGGAGTATGGTAGTTATCCATGGTTCTATCCCACGGCATTTCTTTTGGGAATGTTCGGAACCAATTCCCTACAGCTTCGAAGAGATGGACATCTAATAACCCATTTCTTCAGATTAATTAGGGGATACTTCGAGAACTCGGCCGTACTGGAGGATGTTGGTCTTTTTGTCCCCGATAGATATCTCCGACAGCGACAGCACAGATTGTTTTACCTACCGGACGCCAGAACCAATCTGCCTCTGGTGACACCGGTGGGAAGAGCAATTAGTCTGCTGAACGCGGTCTCCTCGGAAATCGACGTCTTTCATGTTAGTGAAAGTACATTCAGGGGACAAATACTCTTGACTTTGGAAAGTATCTTGTCTTCCTAATGTCGAACCATCACTAATGCGTTCCTGGTATTATGTTGTATGTGTATAATATCTTACCTGTACTCAATAGATGCCTTAAACATTTATGCTGTTTGTAATGTCTTTTGAGTAAATAAACTGATTTGATTTGATTCAAACTTTTTAGTTTTTTCGTGAATGTTATATTAGTTTAAAAAACAAATCCATCCATACGTTGATACTGATAGTAGTCGAGTCAGAAGTAAATATTGTACTTCATATTTCTGATGTATTATAACTAATACATATAAAATAAAATAAAAGGTGTCAGACAGGGAGATACTTGTGTCCAAAACTGTTTACCAATATGTCTTGGAAGACATGTTTAAGACACTGGACTGGACGAACCATGGATTGAACATAAATGGAGAATATTTGTCTCACTTGAGATTCGCTGATGACATAATTCTGTTGTCGGAGTTTCCCTAACAACTCTGAGAAATGCCGGAAGTTTTAAATGAATCATCTCAAAAAAAATTAAAGATGAAAATAATGACTAACACACAAATTGAAGACATTAAAATCCACAATAAAAATGTAGAAGTGGTGAATGAATATGTGTACCTTGGTCATCTGTTAGCATTTGGAAGAGGGGGTCAAGTCAAGGAGATTGATAGGAGAATACAGCTCGGTTGGTCTGCATTCAGAAGACTGGGTAACATCTTCAAGTCAGATATGCCACAGAATAAAAACAAAAGTGCTGGAGCAGTGTGTGTTACCTGTGATGACCTATGGATGCGAGACATGGACGTTAGCATAACGGAATATCTCGCCTCGTAAGGTCTCCATATCACAGAACCACTTACCAAGTCTGCTCCTAACCAATGAGCTGTGATCGGATCCTTCTGCAACTATGTTATAAGTTTACGAAAGGATGGTAGCATCCTAAACACTATGATGCATGGGGATAGATAGGACTTTACTTGACTTTAGAGAGTATCTTGTCTTCCTAATGTCGAATCCGTTTGTAATGTCTGTTGATAAAATAAGCTGATTTGATTTGATTTGATAATAAAATACTGTAGGTATTGTATTATAACACAAAATAAAACACAAAACATTATTTTAATTCTGATATATTTTTTAAGAGGAGCATATAAATACTATTTATAGACAAATATAGTGGTAATTTTATAACAACCTATATTTTTTTTAATTCATAAAATTCTACTTATACTACTTAATCTTATATTCAAAAAACAATTGATTAAGATTTTTGAACAATAATTATTATAAACAAATAGAGAAAATACATATGTACAAAAGCAGTTTTCCATAAATTAACGATTATATTGATAGATGCAAAATTCCTATGTACATTTTCCATAGACAACCTAAGAATTCAATCGGATTGTTGAAAATAGCAACATCGGAATAGTAATATGTATATACTAATAAATCTTAATATACAAAAAAAAAAATACAGGAATCACTCAAAATTGAGCCATCACAAAGTTATTTAATATGGGATATATCGTAACCACTATGTTCAATACTAAATATAAATTCAGTATTATGAATAAAATATGAACATACAAAATTCATCATCAAAAATAAAAATAAATAATGAGTCAAACTAAATATATATAAGAAAAACTTCAAAACACTTTGAAAAAAGACCAAATTTCATAAGCTAAACACATCCGTGTCATGATAAAGACATATATAATAACATAAATATATTTGTTGATTAACAACATGAAAATAAACAAACCGAAAATGAATATATTTACATTACGAAATCTAGATTTTTCCATTGAAAATAATAATAATAATAAAAGCAGGTAATTTATAAATAAAATTATAATGTGCTTTAGAAACGAGGCCTTTTATATAACATATCTAATATACACATTTGCTTGCTATTATTTTTTACATAGAAGCTTAGCCTAAGTGAGTGGGTGAAATAGAATACATATCACAGAATGTTTCATTTCATAAAAACACCAAAAATCAGTACTGCGAAGGCAAACCTTGAAACATGCCCGGCTACTAATTAAAATATTCAAATAAAGACATGATACGAAATCACAGAAAAATTTATCCCGGAATGCTGAGATTGATAAAAAAAAATTACTTTATCAGTAAGATGAAAAATATATAAATGAACCCATTTTGAAATTAAACCTGGACGTAACCCGATTTAAGCGTATACGAGTACATTTAACACGAAGATTTTTTTTATAATATTGACTTATATTCCATTTTTTTTTAGCTTAATTGTAAAAATCAAATAGATGCACTATATAGCTGCAGTTTATAATATGCAAACAAATCCAATTAATAATGAAACAGACCAACTTGAAAAGCATAAAACTAAACCATAAAAGTTCTTTAGATAGCAAACTCACATCTCTTACACTGACACAGTACTCTCATATAAATGATAATATCAACATTGATAGGATCACGGTATTTACAAAATGACTACATAGCAAATTTTCCATTATAAAATACAAAAGTTGTAAATAAATTCGGATGCACCAATGATTCAAAAAATTATATTTTTTTAGTTGCTATTTAATGATGTTGACATAAGAACAAGAGCAACTGATGAAGAGATTATGAAATAGAAATCTGATTTGTAAATAAAAATATACCTGTAAAAAGGACATAGATATTTTATTTACATTATTATGTATATATATTTTATATGATTTTTTTCAAGGTGTGAATTTAAAAGGTAATCAAATGCTTTGACACTGCATTACCCCTTTAGAGAGAGTGTTAACAAATGTTAAACAGAAATAAAGAGAGAGAGAACAACTTCAAAGAAGAGTAAAATTTTTAATTTTGTTAAAATTGTGTATTTGAAAAACTCATTTTGAAATATTTTTTAGTGAATCTGTAAATCGGATAATTTTTACTGTTAAAAATCTCAATTCAGGCCACAAATAGTATATGGTGTATCATATCAAATCACAAAAATCTTAATTATTTGACAAAAAAAAAATTACATTTCAGAAAAGCACGCGGTGTCAAGTTTGTTAAAAATTGATTTTTTTTCAAGAGTCTATGCGTTTGAGGAACATTATTAGTAATATGACATATTTATTCTAGAATCACTGATAATTGATTACACCTATGTTATTTCCAGATCCAATAAGTTTTGTACATAATGCAATGTTATATTTCATTGAAAAATATAATGAGTAACACAGTTCACGTACAAAGTAAGTGCACTGAAAACAAAGAAAAATGGCACTACCTAAGACAAATGTTGGGAAAGTTATCACATTTACTAAATGATATTAAAACTATTTTGAAACACTGTCCCTACATTCTTAAATATTGCCATTTAATCCCCATTACACTGTCATCTTGATAATAATAAATGAATTGAAAAAAAAATCTAAATAATTGTATGCAAAATTTGAACCACAAAATACATTAAAGTGACTGCTTAATTAATTAGAACATTACAATTAGGTACTTGGTATAATCTGAGATACAGAGAACAATGTCAATATTTTATCTATCCCTATGTGAATAACCAGATACAATATGATGTAGTCATGCTTATGGTTTATGAAGGATATTATTGTAAATATGGTTCCAAACTCGCACTAAACTGTACCATTCATATTTCTGGGTTCTGAGCAAACAACATTCCTAAAATTACTTAATCAAAATTTTGTTTGGGTAAAACTATGTCAATTACAATATGCAGTAGTCTTGTACCATTTTCATGCAATAATAATTTCATCTAACAACTGTACATAATGTAAAAACGGTAATAAATTAAAAATCACACTAAAATGCCTAAAACTTCAGTCAAAAAATTCAACGGTTTGAGTTAGTCAAACCCATTATTGATTATTATTTAGGCACAAATATTAGTGTTATCAGATAAGACTTTTTAAGCGTCATAATAATAAGCAACATTCTTATGGACGGGCATGAAAATAGTGAGTCATTTAAATGCATTTGCAAAATCTTCACATGACCATAAATAAATATTCACAAACTGGTGGCTTAAAGTGATATGTTTACATATAGTTAACTAGCCAAGGGAATAAACTAAAACAGCAGAAGTCCTTAAAATGGCGCTTAATCGGGATTAGTTAATATCAAACACGATTCTACCGCATTTCAGAATGTCTCATCGAAAGATATCTTGCGTTCTAAAGAATCACACTCGGCTAATCCTTCACGTTTAACACTGTCATTTGTAACGGAATGCAGCTTGGAACTGCTATTGGAATGGAGGAGGGCGGAATTGTTGATACTGTCAAAGTACTGGCGAGGATTCCTACTCCAAACAGACTCGAAACTATGACAATATGGCTGATTAAAGAACAGAATATCGGATTTGGTGGGTGTCGTGTGCAGAAGGTGCGGATCCATTGTCGTTAAATTATTGGCCCTAAAAGAATTACATAAAAATTCTTTCAAATTTTTTGGACTTTCATAAGCGATATCAAGGTGCTCCTTTTTTTGACCATAGTTATCGAATTTCTTGCTAAAATAATCAGAAGTCAGATAGTAAAGTCTCTTGTCTTTGGCTAGTTGGTTGCTGCGGGCGACGAAATCTCGGAGTAATTGTGGCTCCTCCAAGGCAACACCATCCCCTCTGCTGTCACCGGAGTTGAGAGAATCCGGGAAGCGGTCCTTCTCATCCCATATGCAGTTCATCCACGGATTCAGCATTACGGGGAAAGATGAAGGCTGCATACCAAAACATACAATTAGAAAACATATACACATTCAAATAACCCAACCCGATATACTCATGCAAATTGACTCACAAAAGTTAGGAATTTATTAACATTTTTTTACATTGATAGTTTTGAAGTTAGTTAAAGACATTTGTCAATATTGAAAGAATAAACAGAGATACAAAATAAATCATAAAATTTAAGTAATTTTAATAAAACATTTTTTTTTCTATAAAATATATGACTAAAACAATAAAATAAACAAATTAAAGGTCATGCTTAAAATAATACCATGTGCAAGAACACAATTATATGAAAAATCTAAAAAAAAGGTTAGTATGAGTTATATAAAGGCGAATCAATATATTCCATGAGTATATAGGTGGTGCATGTTAAAAACATTTATTGTAAATATAAGTGAAAATATCTAAATAGGTTTAGTGTCATTATTTGTATACAAGTGAAATTCATTGAAGCATTATCGGCGTGCACTATAACATTGTTATAATTTGTGTAAATAATATCGAGATACGTATAATATTGAAATACAAAAAAATTGCCTTAGTACATTTGTTTACAAACCACTCACGTTAAATAATCATGTGTATTGTATCTGTATGCAACGATTAATACAATTTATCCCATAACACGATTTTTTGGCAATTTGTTTAATCGTCTGGGGGACCGGTCAACAGCGATGAAAATGATAAGCTTCAAAAGCAAAAGTCAAGGTATGAAAACAAAAAAAAAGGAACTGAGGATGACTAGAAATGATAAGTGAAGCGAGTGTATGAAGAAGCTACAAAGAAACATGTTTTTTTTGTATGATAAATGAAAATTTAACAGATGACTTTTGTATTTACAAACATAAACAAAATATGTATATATAATTATTAAATGCCGTTTGAATTTAATATTACTGTCTCAATCCAAAGGCTAGATTGATTTAATAACATAAATCAATATCAAATCAAATATAAATCTTGAAAAAATATTATATTGTATATATGTCTCTACTTTATACCATATTTAATATTATAAAATACACAGTTAATAAAAGTTAATCGTTAATAGTATATTTCATAGTATCTGTGTTAATTTAAAACTAACTAACTAACCATCACGCCGTCTCACCGAAAGTGTGGGCAGAAAGAATGGACTGTCACACTTTAACCAATGTGGCACTCCATCCTTCTCTTTTCGCCCCGCGGGAGATGCGGTGTGATGGAGATTGTGTTAATTTAAATAAAGTGATATTAAAATAAAGCAGTATTATATAAAGAATCCTCATTGCAGGTTAATTGTGCGATTCAAAATAAAAATAAGTGGGAAGCAAAATTAAGGAAAACCAAAAAAAAAAAGCAAAAAAAAATAATAAAAGAAAACAAGCATAAACTTACAATCGCCTAAAGGCGCAAACATCTGCGGGGTGGATTGAGCGGAAGGTACACGGCCCACCAGGGATCAGAGGCCCGCACCACGGGCAGGACCGGGTCCGGGGACCGGGTGCTGTTATTCACAAGAGATGATTGTGCCGAGACATGACAAGGGGTGCGACACGTTACATGGGAACACTGATCAGGGATGCTGTTAGTAAAACACACACAATCATTGCCACCGACCAAATGTTCGCGGGATGAATTTATTCACATTATTATATAAACGTTTTTAAAAATCGGAGGGATTTGTTAAATCAATAGTAAGAAGGCAAGTTTGGACTCTACGAGTCTTATGAATGTATTATGACGAAGGAGAGTTGTCGAGGATTTTGAAGAAGTGACTCCAGAAGGGTCTATGCTGGCGAACCTTAGGATCCACCGCCTCCGGGATGCGCGTGCCGGCGCCGCTGCTGGCCCTCCGCACGGGCACCCCGGACTTCTTCCCATTGACCAGCGCCCCACTCCCCGACTCTTTCTTGCTGCTCTTGGACACGACCGAGCTCGTGCTGCTCATCGCCGAATCTCTGATACGCGATAATGAATCATTATTTCTGACTTTTCCAGTCAAAGAGTCCTTACTCAATTTGGAACTGTGACTTCTTCCTAGAGAATCTCGACTGTTTGTTTTGAGAGTAATAAAACTCGAATTCCTCCCAGGACTCTTGGAGGAAGATATGGAGTTGCCGCTTTTGCTACCGGTGAGGGAGTTCCCATCTGTTTTGTTCCTCCAGGACTGGGAGGAGCCAGGTCTACCGAGGGAGTCCCCGCTGCGGGAACGGCAGGAAGGTAGATCACGCGGCCGACCCGTGGGTGGTTTCGGCGCCAAGGCACCGCCCGATAGGAGCTTGGACGGGGGTAGCGGGATCTTGCTAGGCCTCTTTCGCGGGGTGTCGGTTATGCGGTCATGTTCTTGCTCGAGGTCCGCTTCCTCGTCGGATTGCAGATGAAGTGGCAGGGGTTGCAAGGCGCGCATACTCCGCGGCCCCCCGCCCCCGCTGCTGCTCACACTCCCTTCGCGCACGGATCTGCCGCCACTCTCCAGCAGTCGGACATGAGCCCTTGACCCTTCCAATTCAATGGTTTTTTCTTCCAGCTGAAAAACAAAAAAAAACAATTTGAGAAAATTACAAAAAAATGTAATAAATAATTAATGTGAATGAAAACGTCCGTCTTCTAGGAGTTTTATTATATTTTAGATGGAATGACATGTTTCGCCTTTCTAAGGCATTATGAAATGTATTCATATTAATTATTTAACATGGAGTTTTACATCATTTTTCAAGAAACAATAAATTACATGTAATGCAGTTAGCAAAATATTCCTACAATAAATAATATAAAAATAAATTCAATGCTTAATATTTTCGAAAATTTGAGAGTCTTTAAACACTATATTCGTGCCAATGTCATTCAGAGTCAGATCATTGGGAAGACGTGATCAATGTTTTGATGTTTTGGCTGAATTTGTCAGGTTAGGCATAATGAGTGATGTGTACGACCATACGACCAATTAGTAGTAACTTAAATATTGGAATGAAAAAAATTTTCATATAAATATACAACGGATGAAAGTGAACCAGTAACTCGATTATAATCGGCAATTTATACAAAATCGAAAGTAAAATCGAGTGCACGGCAGATGTTCTCCAATATGGCACGCCATAGTATCTAATGGCGGCATTTACGACCCGATCAAATAATTACCAGATGGTTCTGCTGGTACCAGCATGTGACGTGATTTCACGCTACGCCGAGAGACCCCAACCCGCTGTGAAATAGTTACTGTCATATCAATATAATACTATATATTATATCAACACAGTTTTATTGGAGATAATGTATTAAAAAAAAACAATTGCATTAAGCCGAAATGAAGCCTGGTTAATATTATGATTACAAAAAACTAATAAAACGAAGCAAAAACAAGGAAACATGGTGATAAATATAAATCGATTCGATCAGGAGAGCATGTGAGGTGACGATTTTTATTAATGTAATGACTCTGTCACTTTTCGAGAATTCAAGCGTAAAAACCTTCCGGCAGAATATCGCTCTCGGCAGTACAAATACGAGTGTATTAAATGTTTAATAATAGCGATTTTAGACGATAAAAACGGCGTACCGCGGTGAAATGCAGAGCGTATCGATCGCGGCGCCCGTGGCCGCGTTCGTGATACGGTAGCAGCGAGCAGCGGGCTTTATTTGGTGGCTAGCAACACTCGTAGTAAATATTAAATAGTGGTAAACACTTGAACAAGACAGTCACAATAATATTTCGTACAAAGCAAATGCTTCAATCGCCAAATTGATGGGTTTTAGGGGAATATATCTTCTTATTTTTCCTCCTCAGCCTATTCCCGCCCACTCCTGGACAAAGGCCTCTTCCATTCGCTTCCATGTCACTCTGTCCTGTGCAGACTGCATCCTTCCACCGTAGTTGCGGTCGCCCTGCACTCCTCTTTGCCGTCCACGGTCTCCAAGTCAGCAGTCTTCTTGTCCACTTTTCATCTGAGCTTCTGGCTACGTTACCTGCCCATTGACATTTTAGAGTAGCCACCCGGTGGATGATGTCAGTGACCTTTGTTTTTTCTCTCACCGTATCATTTCTGACTCTGTCTCTTAGGCTTATTCCTAACATGGCTCTTTGGGTCACTCGTAGTTCCTCGGCACTTTGTTTGGACAATGTAACAGTTTCAAGACCATTAGTACCAACTCGCAGAACGCAGGCTTCATAGACTTTTCGTGTCAGGTTGATTGGTATTTTCCGATTTTTAAGGGGAATATATAGTCGCCAGCAAAGAATTTATTGGGAACAAATGTTCAGGGAAGTGTATAATAATGAGAAAGAAAATCAAATGGAACAATCTGTTTTTTTTATCTTCATCTTATTGTGCTTTCTTTAGGACTGTAATCTGTCATTTCTCAGAACCTGTTCTTGGGATGTAGATGTCCAGCTGTCTTGACATCTTTTGGGTGATCTTCCTGGAGTTTGGCTGCAGTTGGAAATTTATTTGCCACATCACTAGTAAAGTCTTTTCAGCCTTCACATCTTTGCCATCGCAAATCTTTCTTATTTTGGAATTTCTCACTATGTCTCTGAGTTTCGTTCCTGCAATGGATTAGCGAGTCCTCATTTCAGTGGTTCTTGGGATACTTTTTTTTCGATTTCCCACAAGCCTTTTTAAGAATCCGTATTTTGATAAATTTTTATAATTATTGTATACCAAAATTAATACGAAACTTTTCAAAATGAAACAATGATTCAATTTATACGCAATGTTTTTTTGGACTATCATAGCAATCCTTCCTTGCGAAAAATGTAGGAAAAAATCTAAAAAAGAAAAGTGGTATTATCAAAGCAAAGACCCAAACCAATGCATGCAATGCAATGCAATTACGTCGCTTTGATTATCATTTCAAGTAGCGTTCGATACGATTTGCGGCGTGTCTCTATATCTAAAGAAGGAGCAATAAATACTCGCTTTTTAATACTGTATGGCTTGCCGCCGTATCCGCAGATCGGCCATGACGAGGCACATGGAGGTGTAGCCGCCGCCGATGGGGCAACCGATACGGCGGGTGAAATCTGAAACTGACCGCAACACGACGCCAGCGGAGTCTCGATTACCTCCGACCGGCCCGCGGCCCCGGCTGTGCCAATTACACCATGCCGCTGAAGAAGCACACTGATAAGGATGAATTGTTTCCCGCGGAGGGAACTCCATTTATAATAGAAAGCCAAATTGAAAGATATTTTTTCTTTAATGCGCGCTGGTTTATACTCGCATTCAAATGCACCATTGATTTTACCAACTTTTTACAATATTTATTATTTACTCATGAGAGTTATTACAGAATTTAAAATACAGCATATAACTTCCGCTTCCAGATCATTCCTGGATACAGAAAGGATAATACAGGGACGAGTGGAAGAAAATGGAAGTGGCCTATATCCAGCAGTAGTGCGAAGAAGGCTGAAGAAGATATGACTACAAAGTTAATGACGCTAATATAAAAGTATATGAGAACTGACAGTAAGGTCAGAATATATAAAACCTGCGTAAGGCCTATACTGACATATACCATTGAGACCAGAGCGGATACCACAAGAACGAAGGCGTACGGGTGGTAGAGATGAGGAGGCCGAGGATGATAGCAGGAAGGACTATTGGAGATAGGGTGAGGAACACGGCTATCCGCGAGATCTGCAAGGTGGAAGATGTCGTGAGATGGGGCAGACAGCGCAGAAGATACTGGAATGCGCACGTGCAGAGGATGGATGGCACCAGAATCCCACACGCTGTGGCGCATCCGATTCCTGCCGTCCCCCCGGAAGACCGCCGAAGAGATGGAGAGATAGTTGGGAGTCAACCTCCTAAGAGAGGCCAGCCTAATTTCAGGAACAGACCAAAGGTCTGTAAGGAGAAGGAGAAGTTATATAGAATATTAAAAGTTTTCTAATTGGTGGACGAACACATTATCACAAAACTACATAAGTCGAATTTACCATAAATCCATTTGATTAATCGGTTGATAATGCATCAATAAAATGAGTATACAAATATAACAAATGAAGACTACAGGGGAAAAACGAGGAATGTCAGTAGAAGGTTAATTTGAATAAATTGAGAATAAAGCTAATCAAAGTCTATATATTTCTTAGCAATTAGCAATCGATTATCTGGCCATAGTCGATGACACACATGATTTTGAATATGAAAATTTTACTATAGATAGATACGTACAAATGCCGCTAGATGGCATTATTACATTTATTTTGAATTTTAACTGACATTCCTTGTTTTTCCCCTGTAGTCTTCAAATATGGAGTCAAAGGAGACTGAGAATAACGTGGCATAACCATATTAATCAAAGTTGGAAGAATCGACGTGCGTGTATGAATTTGAATGTGGAGAATGACTTTATGAATGTGGAGATAACTTGAGAGAGAAAAGTTTAAGGATATAGTAGTGTGGTAGTCCATTTTCTCTGCCAACTCCTTCGGAGAAACAGCTTGTTGGTGTGTCTTTGTAATACTTTAAAATGTATACATTCAATACAATTATAGCTTCATTAAAGTTCTATTAAAAATATTATGTAATAGTATAAATTAACTAAAGATGTACAGCGCCATAAAACATTTGAAAACGTATTAATTAATTATAATAATTTATTATAGCCAAAAGCGGCATGGTTAATTAATATTACAGTAGAATTAATTATAACAATTATTTTAATTCAAGGAGATACCAAAATAAAAACAAAAAATGAATGTATAATTAGCGCTAAAAATCTAGTGCGAATTGAAAATTTGATTATTTATTTCAATGTAAATATATACAAGAACTCGTTGTTAACAACCGAATGAATTAAAAAATTCGTACTTGAGATTTAATTCCAAGTAAATTTCTAATAAATAAATAAAAACTACTACAATACACCACTTATTCGCTAAATTTAACATAAACCACATTGTTCACTATCAAGGAAACTTTCGGACGTGCTTTTCACGGTGTAAACAAGCAGAACCTTAAAAGTCGTCAGATTGCGACAAGTTGCCCAAACTACTAAAACTTTAAAAAGTTGAGTTGCAAGGGGTGCTTACAGAGACAGGCGCTAAGTTTTCATTAAGAAAAAAAAAACTTTAATACGTTTCTTGAATAAAAACGACCATCATGCCGTTTTCACGGAGGGGTAAGCAGAAATAATGGACTGCCGCACTGTTCTTTCTCGATAATACGACTTCTCACGATTTCTCAAAATCCATATAACGTGTTGCGTCCTTACATTTAATATCTGCAACGCTTTCCTCGGTCCTCCTCTATTTCTTGTTCCGTTTACTTCGTTAATATATACTTTCTTTACCATTCTTTCTTCATTAATTATTTCCATGTGTCTATTGTCCACCCTATTTTGTTCATAACACTTTTATTCGCACTACATTCGCCCACTTATATTTGCATTTGACGCACTATCATATACAGATTAATCATATATTTATCTCATTTCTACTGCATTTATTATACTTTCAACCTTCTTTTGACAGATCCGTACTTCACTTCTATACATAAGGGTCGGTACAAGAACGCCGTTGTTGAATTAAAATGAAATATATTATTTCGTAGATTTTAAAAGATAATTTATTAGATTGTACATAATAGAGATGAATCAAATCATATCAGATCAAATCAGTTTATTTTCTCAAAAGATATTACAAACAACAATTACAGATCAGACATCTATTGAGAACAGGTAAAATATAGTAAATATATAATACCAGGAACGCATGAGAGATGGTTCGACATTAGGAATACAAGATACTCTCCAAAGTCAAGGGTATTTGTTTTCTGAACACACTTTCACGAATATGAAAGACGTCGATCTCCTAAACGATCATGTTCAGCAGTTTGATTGCTCTCCCCACCGGCACATAGCCAGAGACAGGTTGGTTCTGCATGCTGGAAGATAAAACAGTCTGTCCTGACGCTGTCGAAGATAACCATTCGGAACATAATGATGGATTGCCTCCAAGATGACGGAATTTTCAAAGAATCTCCTAATGAGTCTGAAGAAATGGCTAAGTGTGCACCCATCCCTCCTTATCTGTAAACTATTGGTCCCCAGCATGCCCAAGAGTGAAATGTGAACTGCCACTTTATTAAGTGATACCAATACAACCCAGTTTTCTCTATATTGAAAAAATAAGACAGAATTCTCTAATATTAATGATATTAAGACCATTTGCCTAATGGGAAAATCTTGTTTTAATTTTTATCATAGCTTTATGAGCTTTTCTCTTTGTTCTTCTATTTTATTTCGTCAAATTACGTCCCACAATTGCTCTGTCTGCTTTTAATGTGTATTTATTTATTTTCGTTATCACTTTGGATTGTAAACTCGTCAAATTAAAATATTTAATTAGAAAAAAAAACTGATTGATAACATTTTCAATGGAACAATAAATACATATACGAGTAAATAAGTACCATTAACAGTGTTTTCATTTAATTAAAATTTTATAATACAAAAAAGCATGTTTGTGGTGTATACATTTTTTATCTTTTAATATACAATATATTACAACTGCATCGACGACCTTCGTGGCCGAGTGGTAAGTGCTATGACTGCCACCACGAAGGTCCCGGGTTCGATCCCCGGGGATGACAGTGTGATTGTCACACTGTCTTTGGTCTGGTGCAGGTGACAATAAAATGACGATAAATATATTTTTTTAAAAAGACTAACACCAAAAATTTTTAAATCAATGATATTAGAATTTATTTTACAATCTTCAATATGAGCAGAAAATAGCTCATTATGAAGAAGGAATCTGGTCGTGTCCAGGCTCGAACCCATGTCCCCTGGATCAGGAGCCAAGCGTTCTATCCCCTAAACCACCACCAGAATTATTAGCTACCTATCACCAGAATTATTAGCTACCTATCACATATCACGAGAATCAATATGATAGTTATACACCCTTTACATCGTCTTGGCTAGGGTTGTAATGTTGTAAAGAGCTATTCAACAAAATAATATTTGAACTAACTAACTAACTGACCATCGGCGTCTCTCCGAAGGGGTAGGCAGAAAGAATGGACTGCCACACTTTTCTTTCCTGTCATATTTCTCTCGCTTCCTCAACATTCATTCATACATCTTGTCATGCACGCGCGTCGATTTCTATGACTCCTCACATGGTCGACATTCAATAATTGATTTATTTGATCGCGCCACGCATTCACTTCTTATATTATATTTTCATTCGACACTCTATCATACACAGAGTATGCACACATTCGTCTAAGAGATCTAATTTCTACTGCATTTATTCTACTTTCATCCTTCTTTTGCCAGTTCCATGCTTCGCTTCCATACATAAGGGTCGGTAGAAGAACACCATTGTGCACTGCCATTCTAGCTTTTTTGGATAGGTTTTTGTTTGCGATGACAACTTTAAGTGCACCATTCACTTTGTTGCCTGCGCCAATCTTTCCTTTAATATCCCTCTCTACTCTTGTAAACATGCTATCTAAATACACAAACTCATCTACTTGCTCCAAATTTTCACCATTCACGCTAATGTTGCATAATATGCATAATATTAAACTTTTTGAATAAATAAATAAATGGTATAAAATGGAACGATTAAAAAAACGTACATACCATACCCGTATAAGGTAATATATAGTAAACAAACTATTTTTCTCGGATACTAACTATTGCGATTCATATGGATTGGTGACCGTGAACCTGATGGAAGATTACATGAGTCGAATAAATACACTGACGACTTTCGGCGAATTCGCGTCAAATCGTTGTGCCATGCCGGGTAGCGAGTACCAGCCCAGGGCACAACCACGACGCAGAGTATACTGCCTGGCGTAAATAAACGCGGCATTACAGATCGTTTTACTTCAATTATCCTTTATTATGCGAAGCTACCCAAGCTTGTAGCAGAAAACAATTTATACCTACGGAGGTTGGTAGTGGAAGAGTCTCGTCTATACTTAAAACTTGGATAATAAATACATAAACTTCGGAGATATGATATTCTGAAATAATTAAAGTTAATTCTTCTATAAATTTATTAATTTAATAAAGATAATGGCGTTGAAATTTTGCATGTTAATAATATAAATATAACTTTGAACAATCTGGAAATTTTAGAAATTAAAAATAAAGAATATATTATAAATAATCAAATAAATTTAACGTCAAGTCCAATTTTTGATTTATTTCCTTTGTTGAAGTTAATACCTGAACCCCAATAAGAACTTTAAATGATTATTTTAAATTTATTCATAATATTTGTTATAACAAAAGCATAAATCTTTATAACATCTATCAAAACTGACCATATTTGTAAACAATTTTATAATATTTTAAATATCTATATAATATCACTGAGGAAGGGTTGGGTAGTCCGAAACATGTTTGATGTTTAATTTTAATTTGTTTAAAAAGTGAGTGTTGTATACCTACAAAAAAAAAAAATAATAAAGTTATATTAAACTTTTTTAAATTCTTGGTAAAATTAAATTTTGAGCGTTGTAACAAATAAAAGGCCTTCGTGATAGAGTGGCAAGACTGCCACACCGAAGGTCCCGGTGATGACAGTGTGATTTTCATACTGTCTTTGGTCCGGTGCAGATTTCAAGCGACAATACAGCGATAGATTAGCAACCTATCACACGTCACGAGAATCAATACGATAGCTTTAAAAAATGTATACAGTTCAAACGACTTGTTGTACAAAATATATTTTATAAATAATCTGCAAGACGGCTGTGCAATCAATCATACATAAAAAACGCTCTCTCAAAGCACCTTGAACTTTTGATCATCCCCTAAGCCAATTGTCGACAAACTCGTGAGACAAAAGAGCCAAATATCAACAGTGGAACGGTTTAATTTTATTTTGAGAGCCAAATTTATTGAAGAGAACATTATTCTTAGAAATCGATTATATCTACGTACACTGAATAAAAACTAGATATCATACTTCATAATAATCTTAGATATCATACTTCATAATAATCTTAGATATTGATAAAAAAAATAAATACAATAACAATATAGATGTTTGATAAACTGTTAAATTAAATAACTTTGTTTTATGTATCACAATTTATTTTATTTTACGCGACAGCTGTTTCGTCAACCTATGTTGACATCATCAGGTGTTACAATAATATTATTGTAACATCTGATGATGTCAACATAGGCTGACATAACAGCTGTCGCGTAAAAAAATGTGATACATAAAACAAAGGTATTTAATTTAACAGTCTAAAATGTTAAGATATCATCATAGTGTTTCGGCCAAAACAATGGAAAATTTGTTATGTTTAATTTGAACAAAATCCTTGAATAATGCTCGTAATTCTCATTTTAGGGATGATTCAGGCACGTTTCAATTATTATATTAATATAATATTAAATTAAAAAAATATATTTTAAGCACATTAATTTATACACTTAAGAAGCCAAAGAGATGCATTTGGCTCGCGAGCCTCAGTCTGCCGATCGCTGCCCTTAGCGACTTTAATCGTTAGGAATAACTAGAAGGAAATCTCTCAAAAACGCTGAAAAAATGAGGCTTAACTAAAATGTAACAATACGAAAAAGCGGATAGCTATAACCGTATACTCTAACCGTTTTGAACGTGGTTCAGAACAAAATATTAAATTTCAATCTTAAACCTGTCCGACAGATAATGTACTATGCAGTGCAAATGTCTATGTATAGAGCCAATACTTGGCAAGAGGCGACAACACCTTCGCTGCAGTGCCCCAAGAAAAAAAGTGGAAACTCGTTTTGGTCTTGATCGAAATGGAGCACGCTCGAGGTCGCCGCTGACACGGAAACACACGAGCGGCCAGACTCTGACACATTATTGTCGGTAAAAAACGGAATTCGAATATCGAATAACGAAATAAAGGTTGTACCTGCAACAAAGACACATGCGTTTACTTGGATTTCAAACTCAAATCCAATTTGTATTTATTGAAAGAAAAAAAAAACTAACGTAATATCAAGTAAGCACCTGACAATCGCGCTAAAACAATAGAAGTTGTTTCAAAATGGCGCCCATAGCTGGCTGTCATTTGAAGCTTCTCACAAAAAAAGACAATTTTCTCCATTTTGACAATCCATCAAGATTAAAAACAGTTCCATATACATGTATATGCATTATCATGGGTGATTTATTGTTTTCATTTATGGTGCTTCAACATGTAAAAACATCAAACGGTGCACACTTTCATATCCAAATTGTACACCGCTCTGCACGCCTTCCCGTCAGCCAACCAGCTAAAATGACAACCTGTCTCTGAATAGGATTTTGCCTCCGGTGCCACCGCCACAGTTCCTGACGATCGTAATCACTCACTACTCCATTTTGCCGTTGCTACCATCTTCCCGGCTCGCTGCCATCTCCGAGTCTACTAGCGTTCCTCGAACGCCTCCATCCCTTGCTTTTCCTACCGCCGTCGACGCCACCTTCTCCTACACCGCTGCCGCCATCGCTGCCGACCCGCTGTTTACTCCAACGACCCATGCCCCAACCCTTCCCTTTCCACTATCCTTATCCCATCCTGTATCTCAACCCCATTGCCATATCGGTCGCCACCCAAGGCCACCGGCCCACGCCCAAAGCCACTCTGTCCCACTCGGTTCTGTATCCAGGACCAATCGGGTCTCACCCAAGGTCACTCCCTGTCACCGTCCCTCGGTCTCCACCCAAGACCTCGGCCCCTGTCTAAGGCCACCACCGACCCTTCCACACTTCCTCCCTACCCGGGTAGTCAGGTTCAAATGTCGGACACAACCTACTACATCCTCCAAGTAACCCTCGCCTCATCATCCAACACTATCCAACCTCAACATCCAAGAAAGAATGTGGTCCCAAGATAGAAAGTTGGTACTCCCGAAAAGACAAAATCCAAAAGCTACAACAATACTCAATAGATAAATAAAAACACAAAAAAGAGTTAATTTAAATATGGAATGGTTCCGTTCGAAAAGCGAAGTTTACGCGTTGGATGTTGTAGGCGAAAAAACAAAGATAGTAGTTTTGCTTTCATTACATTTTATCGGAACATAATTTTTTACTGCGAGAAGAGTATACTGTAAAGCTAGAAAGTTCTATAAAAAGAGAAATAATCGATGATTCAATGGCGATAAATTTTTTCTTGGAGAAATCAATTAGACCTGCGGTGTTCTAGCGTAATTAACGTCGGAGAATATAATTGTAACGCCGCTCCATCATCGATAGATAAAAACAATTTAATGTTCACCTGTGTCAAACATAAATACCATACAAACAAACGTTTAAAACTGTACATATTTATGGCGAAAAACTTATCGATACTTTTTTTTACCATTGGTTGATGAGACATTTAAAACTCTCAATTATTAAGTATATATATAATATATATAAAAACTAACTAACTAACTAACCATCACGCCGTTTCCCCGGAGGGGTAGGCAGAGAGGATGGATCGCCACATTGTTCTATCCTGGCATAATTCTCGCGCATCTTCTACAATCACACATCGTGACATGCACGCTCGTCGATTGTTTCTACTTCGAACATGGCCGCCTTTCAGTAATTGATTAATTTGATCATGCCATGTCTTCCTTGGCCTTACTCGACTTCTTTTCACATTCACAATACTTGTATATATCTTTTTAACCATTCTTCCCTCATCCATTCGTTCCATATGTCAAAACCATCTTAGTGACCCTTTCTTAATTTTATTTATCACGCATTCATCCACCTTACATTTCTTTCTTAATTCATAATTAAATATTCTATCATACATTGTTTTTCCGCACATTCTTCTTAGCGACCTCATTTCTACGGCATTTATCCTACTTTCATCCTTCTTCTGCCAACTCCAAGCTTCACTTCAATACATAAGGGTCGGGACTAGAACTCCAATGTGCACTGCCTGTGCAAGTATATATAAAAAATATATTATATTTGTAATTAATAGTATTGAACCAGTAACGGTTTCGGGAATTAAGCATTTACATCTTTAGTAAAACATAAAAAAAGTATTTTTCATACAAACAGAATATCTGTATTTTTTTGTTAGCTATGTACAACTATAACAGAATAAGTTAACGAAAAATATAATTGTATTTCTACATACCATTTTCCTTAAAATAAGTTTGAGTATTTAAATGTTTGTCCCACCTCCATCCGCACCGTATCGAAGGGCCAGATGGGCCCATTTAGCGGAGCAAAGAGTGAGGGGATATAAATTAACCCAACTATGCATTTTTTTTTAATTTTTGAATTATCACAATAATAAATTTAAAAAAAATTAAAATGAACGTACCTGAAATTTGAGATCATCTTTTTCCTCCGTGGTTCTGTGAATTCTCTTCACCATGTATTCTATTTTATTTTGGAGTAGCTGAAATGAAAAAAACAAACAAATTAAGATACACACATGACACAATACTAAATTCAATAAAAATAAAATATGAATACAAGAATTGCAGTTTATAAACATACTAATACTAATAACGGAGATTAAGTACAACAACGCTGAAATTCAATTCAGTGAATGTCATGAAAGTCAAACGTTTTTTTTTTTCAGAAGATTTCTGGTTGAACTTGAATACACAAAAAACGCAATCGATTGAAAATAATTTAAATGTTTTTTCTTAATTCGTACCATTTTTTCTTAATTAATTATTTCCACGTGTCCAAAGCACCTTAATGACACTTTCATTATTTTGTTCATAACACTTTTGTTCGCATTGCATTTGACACTTTATTTAACATATCGCACGCTTAATAGTAAACTGACCGATTATGGTTTATGTTTATGTAGGCTTGTGTTAACGCTATCCATCGTTTCGCGTTAAAATTAAGTCAAAATTCCGCCAATTGACCTCCATTACACCAAATCGGTCTTTTTCATTCGTAAGTGTTTTTCAACCTTTTTTCCTTAAAACACCGACTCATGTCAGATTGAGCAAAACTTGCTTTTTTGAGTTAAGCCAGTGTTCTATTAAGCGTGCGATATATGCATCTAAAAGATATCAATTCTACAATATTTATTCTACTTTCATCATTATTTTGCCGTTTTCCATGATTCACTTCCATACATATTGAAATGAAATAAAATTTATGTATTTATTAATTACCTATATATTAAAATACCTATACATAATATATTGAAACGAGAAAAGGCAAAGGGAAAGAAAGACAATGTATTAAAACGTTAAATAATGAACATAACTGAAATGGTTATTTTCGTATAGGTATAATAGAATATCTAAAATAACATCGCTATTTTCACTGAAGGATAACAGAGAGTTGTTGAAGGAACCTCTAAAGTAAATATTGATGTAGTTATGAACTCGGCAGTCAAACAAGGCAGCAGTAGCTGTATTGAAACTAATTGGAAAGTGTACTCGAGACGGCTCGAACTTCACCGAGTGTATATTTATTCATGGGAGCGGACGGTACCCTGCACAAAAGCTAAACACACCCATTAGTGGGGTTCAAGGTAAATACCATACACTGTCCGACTGCCGGTAGCCAGATATGTAAACAGCAAGCATTAAGCTTATTTAGGGTTTACAGCCGACCCGGGTTTTAGGGCGAACCGGTTAATTATGAATATGATTTTTTAAATCTCAATTATTATACTTTATTCATTTAATGGAGCTCTTTTGCAATAGTGTTAGTGACACCCACTAAATCTGTTATGGAACACTATCTGATTGGTTCCTGAGTCGTGGGCGGAGTGTACGACATTAGCTTCTGAAACACTTCGCTGTTTAGAAAATTACTATTATCTCGAAATTAGTAAAATAAATTAATTGTAACGGCGGAAGGACATGTTTGCGATTATGGTTTTGTTTTTGAATTCCAATAAAAACACAAATTTGCCAGAAAAATTGGATTTTTCATACACAATTAACCGGGACACTAGATAATTGAAAAAATAATAACTAATTCCTTTACATTTAAACTGTGTACAGTATCATTATGAACATTGGTCACATCCTAAATTGTTTTTTCAAGTAAAATCAGTAAATAATAAAAAAATAATAATGGATTTTATTTTTGTAGTTATTACAATTGAATTTATTGTTTCTTGAACGATGATGTAAAACTCCATATCAAATAATTAATACGAATCTAGAAGTCTTATTATATTTTATGAGAATAACATGTTAGTTCCAAGAAACACTTTCCAATATTTCTGGACCTACCCTAATAATTATTTGTTAAAAATGTATAAAGTCTCATCAATTTTCGTTAATTACCAAATTCTGCTCCATTTACTAGTGTATATAAACTGCAACGAGTTGAAGTTTCGTCACATTTGATAATGCCTTAGAAAAGGCGAAACATGTCATTCCCATAAAATATAATAAAAATTCTAGAAAACTGACGTTTTCATTCGTATTAATTATTACAATTTATTTTTTATTAAAAAAAATATATGTTTGTGTATTTCAATGTTTGAATATATTATGTAATATCATTGAAACAATTTTCGCTTTTTCAATTCATAAAAAAATAAAAAAACAGCGTCTAGTTTTTTTGTAAACGTACTGTCACTCACATTATTGCAAACAATCTCCCTGAAATGAATGGACTCTACATCTGATTGAAAGTCAATTTAAAACATAACATTATTTACACTTTGTGTTTTTACAATACTTTAATGTACTTTTCGCAAACATGTGTTGGTTGTGACACAACATTTTTCTATGTATAAGTTTTTATCCTTACATTATCATCGAAAATGCCGTATGAAGTTATAAACAAAGTTGTAATAACAAGAATAAATAATACTTATTAATGATTTAAATGAATTGCTCCTGTTGATATTTTTTGCGTATAAATGAAACGATAATTAATTTTACGTCTGAAGGACTGTTTAATTAAGTATGAAGCATCTAATGAAAAATTCAAGTGGATTTATATATTTTTTAATATGTATTTAGTTATTTACTTAAGAAATCAATACTCTACATTGAAATATTCGCAGATAAGAGTCATAAAAATGATATAAATATCACATAAGTTTAAACAAGTATTTTTATTTAACAAATATGAAGATAATAGAAGAATATTTTTTCCTGGTATATCTGGAGGCCTAGAAATGGAAAATAAGTTAAATTTTCCACGAAAATCAGAAATCGCATGCATAATGATGAACGTTCAGTGCTATATGCAACTGATTATTGAAACAGAAACTAACATATCGTAAACGATATATTTTTTACGTTGAACAAAGCGTGTTAACTCGGGGAGAAATCTGGCTAAACAGTAGTATGATGTGTTTCTAGTGTAGTGGGCATCGGGTTCAGCAGTAATGGCTTTGAACTCAAAGGCGGCAATTCACTATTCAATATGAGAAGTGTCGGTAACATATGGCCGGATGCGGGAGTAGGTACCCGGCTACTCTCAGAAGTCAGAAGGGCGCGATAGACTAATGGTTATATTGACTGTGTCAACGTCACTGATACACGCTGTTAGGAACGGATTACACTGTGTAATATGTTTTTTTTTATCACTTTATAAGATCCGAAACGGGCTACGATAAATAATGCAAAGGAAGAGAATGTGACTTTGAACCAGTTTCTTAGAATATATTTTATATTAAATAGTGCATTTATATTTTTTTATACAGAAGGGGTAGGCAGAAAGAATAGACCGCCACACAATTATTTTTTGACACACTTCTCTCGCAACCTCAACATTCATACCTCGTGTCATACACCCACGTCGATTTCTCCGACTCATCGTTGACATTTAATATTTGATTGCTTTGATCGTGTCACGTTTTCTGAATTATTTTAATTACTTACTAACTGAATTATTTTCAAAATATTGATTGGATACAAGTACCAAAATCAATTAAAAAATTAATACACAGCCCATAACATATCAAGAATCTCGAAACTGTCACTGACTCAACCAGCGGGATCCGACACCACGACTTTTTGCTTTGAACCGCGATAGTTAAGTCGAGTTGACGTCGAGAATTTTGAAATATATCCATAATAAATAATATGTGATGTGTTTCAAAGACATTAAAAATATATTTAACGTAACGTCACATACGTATCATAAAAAAATAGTCGGGTGGTGGTCTAGATGACAGAACGCTTCCTTCTCGATCCAGAGGACATGGGTTCAAATCTAGAGACGACCCGATTCCTTCTTCAGAATAACGAGCTATTTCTGCTCAGTTTAGACATTGCATAATAAATTCTAAAACCGTTGATTTAAATCCTCGGTATTAGTCTTTAAAAGCTTGCTCGGTAAGTTAGTAATACTGCTATCTTCTTCTTCTTCGTTGTGTCCCTCTACTATCGGAGGTTGGACATCATTATGGCTATTTCTGCCCTTGTTACAGCGGCTCTAAATCAAATCAATTAATTTCATCAATAGACATAACAAAATTAATTTTTAAGTAAGTACCCTGAGTAATCTAAAGAAATGGGTTATGAGATGCCCATCTCTTCGATGCTGCAGAGAGTTTGTCCCAAGCATTCCCAAAAGAAATACCGTGGGTTAGAGTCACGGATAGCTACCATACTCCCTCATGTAGAGATACCTCAGTATTTTTTTCTGAACCCTCTCCAGCATAACGGAATATTTCGCCTCATGAGGACTCCATATCACAGTACCACTTTCGAGTCTGCTCCGAACCAATGAGTGTGTATAGGACTCTGAGCACACGAGGATCATAAAACGGGATGTTGTGCTGCAACTGAACCATTTTCGAAGGTTATTCGCCAGGAGTTTCTTCTTCTCCCTAGTAATAATACTGCTATAGAAAAATAAATTTCTCGGAATGAAAAACAAAATAAAGTTATTCAACAAACAAAACGTAACCTAAAAGGGAAATCATAAATTAAAAGAAAACTGTACAATTACTATTGTTTTTTTGTGTGACCATCGTTATTTGATTAACATTTTTGGCTACGGCGAATCGTTAACCAAGTTCGTGCATACTTTTAACAAATTCAATGACACTTGGATATTTCATTTAAGAAATAAGCATTATTGTTTTTAAAACAATAAAGTGGAACTAATGATAAATTGCAAAGAAAACTGTGGATTCTGCCAATTAAATGAACGGCCGGATATATATTATAATAAGAATGGGAAAAAAATGCGCAATAATAAAAACAGCAGAACTAAAAATAAAACAATGATAAAATTTCGTTTCAATATCAAATTTTAGTACCTAGGTATATAGTAAAATTTAAACAATTAATGGGAAATGTTTGTATACAAGGTAACTTATATCATTTTAAAAGACCGTTAAATATATTTTAGATAAATAGTCAATTCAGGAATAATGGTCGGTAAACAACGATATAAAAGTTGAAACAAGTTTCATACATATAACATTAATAAAACTATTGAAAGCCGTATTTTTTGAAGTGAAAAAGATAATTGTAATCTTGGAATCATACGAGATATTTAAACATTTATGTATGTTTATTGTTTGTATGGTGTAAAACTTCGCTTTCCCTTTGCCATTTCCCATCATCTGGGGTCGGCCGTCCTCGTACGAAAACGCCAAACTTTTTTATCCCGGCTCATCTCCACTGTCGGGTTCTCGTGTTGCAGCTCATTTTCCATGTTGGCCCGCCATGTTGCCATTGGGCGGTTTCTTCCTCTTGGTTTTGTGGGAATGCTAAAGGCTTTTTGGGCAATTTGTTCGCTGTCGTGCGTGCAGGACTTTGATACAAACTTTAGGATTAAAACTGCGAAGAAGAAAATATTAATGGGTCTATTTTCGGGTGCATAACAAGCTATGCGTTTAATACTCTCCACATGAGATAAGGCCTTAGTAAAGCGAAACATGTCACTCCCATAAAATATAATAAAAGCTCTAGAAAGTAGCGTTTTCATTAATATTAAATTAATTGTAATCTTGAAAAGCTTTTAATATTAAGGGATACGAATGGTTTTCTATATACCGAATGCAGTGAGGCCTTTCGCATAGACAGGCGTCAATTTTAGAAATATTATAAAACTAACAGAAATTATATGTTTTGATGATGATAATAGAGATGAATTTTATAGCGCCATTTTTGTGAGAGATTCATTCCAAGGGCACCCTTCATCCGACAAGCTTCTCTTAAAAAAATATTTCAGTTAGTTTTTCATCATTGTTGCAACAATACACACATTTGACGAGCGATACAATATTTATGATAAATTAAAGCTAAAATGTTACCCTCGAAGTAAAAGGTTAAATATGACAATAGCATTCACATATTAAATTACTAACGGTAGCGTGAGTGAAGCAAGAGGAAATTAAAGGTCTGAATTGTCTGCAGGTTGGTCCAACTAAAGAGTTAAATAAAATATAGCGCTACAAAAGAATTAAATAATTTAATTGTTGCGTAAACGCCATTATTCGGGCGAGTGTTGCCAGGCTGTTGAAATGTACATAATTCCGCGCGTACCCAAGAACCAACGAATCGAACAATGCATATTATTTTAATTCAAGGAGAAACTCTGAAAGAATTACGAAAACGGCGGGAGTTTGATAGCCCAGTATCAAAACGGAATAGACCAGCTGCTGAGTAATAAAAGGTATTTAAAAAAAAGTACTTGCCCTCGAAGCAAAGGAAATTGATATTTTATGGTAACGATTTTATATCAAAAAGAGAGAGGTTTGATGGATAATATTTTTATAACAGAGTTAATATTTTTTTATTATTGCCTGAACAGAAAAAGTTTACAATAAAAATGTAAAAAAAAAATACTGAGAGATTAAAAACGTTTACGTAATATGAAAATATGGAATTTAATCAATAGCAGAATGAAAATATATATAATGTACATATTATTAATACTTTGTTGAATCGCTCTTTACATCATGACAGCATGAGCCAAATCGATGTAAAGGGTATAATAGCTATCATAGTGATTCTCGTGACATGTGATAGGTGGCTAATCTATCGCCATTTTTATTGTCACGTGAATTCTACACCAGACCAAAGACAGTGTGACAATCACACTGCCCTCGCCGGAAATCGAACCCGGAACCTCCGGGGTTGCAGTCAATGCACTTACTCACATGTGAATCAATAGTTGTTGATTGATAAACATGCATCGATATTACCACGATTAAAGTATATTTTACAAGTAACATACTTTTAAGTATTTAATTAAAAGAAGTAACATACTTATAAGTAATGAAATAAAACTAGTCTACCATACACGTTTACATGAATATTTCCATATCTTTTTTCTACTTCGACATGGACTTGGATCTTCTGGCTTACAGAGGTTCAGCTCTGTGGCTATTCTTCTTACGTCTGATGGGAACATTGTTGGAAAGGTGATTTGGTGGTTTGTTGGTTTTTGGGGGGGCTTGATTTGTGTTGCCCGGATTGTTCCTCTGAAGGAGGATCGATTTTGGACGCTTGCGGCGGCTCGAGGTGTTTGGGTCGTTTGTATTCGATTCAGTATAAAAATAATTAACAAAAATATTTCTGGTGAACACCTGATTTCATTGAAAAATGGGTAAACTTGTTCTTCCGGTGAATACCCGGTAAACGACGGCCTTCGTGGCAGAGTGGTTAGAGCTCTGACTTTCATACCGAAGGTCCCGGTTTCGATTCCCGGCGATGGCAGTGTGATTGACACACAGTCATTGGTCTGGTGTACAATTCATGTGACAATAAAATGGCGACACAGGCTACCTATCACATGTCATAAGATTCAATACAATAGCTAAAATAAATTGTGTATAGTAATTGGGATCAAACGACCTGTTGTATGGTAATAATGGCAATATAAGTACACCAGAAATTTTTTGCTTGTTACGATAGTTAATAAATAAATAAAAAAGCATGTTTTTAAATTACATAAACGTTAGTAAATAGAGATGACACCTTCCGTCTGTTTCTCAACAAAGTTGAAAAAAATGAACAGCCCCACCTTATTTGGATAAGACCAAATAAAATAAAAGTTTTTTTTAAACATCTATACTAAAATAGGAAGTCTTTTCAGCTTTGTTTACAAAAGAAACCTATTAATTTGAGTTAATCCCGTGCGTCAAAATATAATAAATTTAAAACGCCACGCGGGTCAGCAAACAACAAAATCAAAAGAATTATAATTTGTTTACTCAAGGATTTTCAAAAAGTAAATCACGTGTATGATAATAATTGCTTTTGGCTATTTTAAACCCACAGCGGCGGCGCGTTTCCGCTCAAAGACAAAAGCCTCGGCGGAATGAAAAAGAAAAAATAACGGAAATGACTGCTGACACACTAATGACAGTGACAGTCCACTGCGACTATTTAATCAACCTAATGCAAGACCCCGCCTGCCCACTACTCGGCCCATCACACATATGTATGTGGAATTAAAATATCGGTGATTAATGGATTGCTTTTGTTTTGTTCCGTTAACTGGGTTATCTTACACGAGGTCAGATAGGGTATCAGAGCCACGAAAACAGCATTTTACGAGTTCGTTTCGGTTACTTAAATGATATAATTGATAATAAACGAAAGAATTGAAAGATTGGATATTATAAAAATAAATAAAATAAGTTTTATTAATTTACGCAATACATATATTAATAACTAGTCCCTTATATCGTGTTAACTTTTATATTTAAAAAGCAATCTTATGAATTGATCATTTAAAAAAACGATCACCATAAAACTTCGCATAAAAATTCGGAAGAACCTAACATTTTTTTCTCGCCTTACCTTGAATTGATACAATTTTAAGAATAATAATTAAATAAAACGATGTTTTTTAACTACTTCCACTCTGTGACAAAAGTGGAAGTAGTTAAAAAACATCGTTTTATTTAATTATTATTTAAAATGAACTACCATCAAGAGATTTCAGTAAAATCATTTGATAATTTTAAGAAAGCATATTTACATATTTGCATTGATGTTTGAGACGTAACATGTAAAATATTTAAATATAACAAATTAATGTTTGCGTAAATAATAGAAGTAGTAACCCAACATAATACTAATCAATGAACAGACAAACAATAACTCATCTTCACTCCTCGATATAGTTCCGATAATTAATTAGACTCTCCGAACTCTTGGTTCTGCATTAGATTTTCTCACATAACAGATGCAGACGAGATGAAAACACCGATTGAGTCTGCGAAACGCAGAAGACCAATATACTTAGAATCATTATTAAATTTTAAATATGTAAAATGTTCGTGAATAAGTATTTAAATATGTTTTTATCGGAAACAATTTATTTAATAACAGGTAATACTTTCCTGCATTCTGGGGTTTATCCCTTAATTTGATTTCAACTATGTATTGAGCCACATCAATTACCTTAATTACTGTATTCTGCTCCTTTAACTTGGGTATATAAATATCAGAGCATTTAATACGAATGAAAACGTCAGTTTTCTAGAAGTTTTATTTTACGATTTTTTTTAATTTTTAATTTTTAGGAAAATGAAATTTGATAATGCCTTAGAAGGGGGAAACATGTCATCTCCATAAAATATATTAAAACTTCTAGAAAACTGACGTTTTCATTCGTATTAATTATTTAATATGGAATTTTACATCATTGTTCAAGAAACAATAAATAAGCAGAGCATTTGATTTTTCGCTACATTTGATAATGCCTTAGACAGGCGAAACATGTCATTCAAGAAAAACCTAGGTTCTCAAAGTGGGCGATAACGCCCCCTTGTGGGCGTTTGAAACTTTCAGGGGGACAGTAGAAGACCCAGAAAAAATAGAGAGCGTGGGCAGATAAAAAATATAGTCTAAAAAGACAAAAAATACGCTAATCATTTCTTCCCTTTCTTCGTTCGATATTCTAACATATGTTGTTTTTACAGATATATAAAAGATTTAATAATAATATAAAATTCAACTATGTGTTTCTAAATATTTGGAATAACTTTTATGGGAGGGGGCGTTTAACGTTTATTTTTCTTGTAAAGGGGGCGGTGACCCAGAAAAGATTGGAAACCTATGACGTAAAATATAAAAAAACTTCTAGAAAAAATATCTTTTTATTGGTATTAATTAAATGAAATTTACACGGTAATTATGTTTGATATAAATTCAATTAATGTTGTAAATATTATAATTCACGGTAGATTAACATGTCAGAATATGAAGGCGAAATTGGATTACAAAATCTTGTTTTTAGAGAGCATTTTAGAGTCACATCAGAAGGGCCGATAGTGCAAGGCGTGGGAAGATATAAATGAAACCAAGCAAGCATGAACATCAAATATAATTTAAGATTGAGTGCACATAGAACGATACACGAACAAACTAAATAAATAAAATGAACTACGATATAATACAAATATTCAGACAGGAGACGGCGCAGAGTTGACATAGCTGCAACGGTGGTTATCAATATAAAGAAAACGTTTACTTAATGCTTTGGTTGATAAGAATTCAAAATAAGATCTCAATATGAAGGTAAATCTCAAAAATATTTCAAATATCTCGAGAAATATTATCTGTACCTTGTATGAAGATACGAGAAGTTTAATAGTAATTTATTACATAATATGACACAGATTCTAAACGATATATAAAATTGAATTGGCTAGCAGACATTTAGATATTGGTGTATTTTTTTATGTTATTAAATTTTGACAAGTTTAGCTTAATCAAGCGTAACGAATATAAAATGTAGTATGCTGATGCCCTGTTTAGGCGAAACGCGTCTAATCGTAAAAACACACTATAAGTTATCTGTTGTTTCTCGAACAATTATGTAAAATTCCACATTAAACAATTAATTTGACGACCTTCGTGGCAGAGTGGTAAAAGCTCCGACTTCCATACTGAAGGTCCCGGGTTCGATTCCCGGCGATGGCAGTGTGATTGTCACACTGTCTTTGGTCTGGTGTAGAATTCACGTGACAACAAAATGGCGATAGATTGGCTACCTATCACATGTCACGAGAATCAATATAATAGCTAAAAAAATATAATTGTATACAGTAATAGGGTTCAAACGACCTGTTGTATATATATTATATAAAATAAATAAAAAATACAAAAAAATAAAAATTCAAATTAAAACTTCTATTTTATAGAGGTTTTATTATATTTTATGTGAATGAGATGGTTCGCCTTGCTGAGGCCTTATCAACATTTGATAATGCCTCAGCAAAACGAAACATGTCATCCCCATTAAATACAATAAAACTTCTAGAAAACAGACGTTTTCATTCGTATAAAGTTCTTTGAAATCACGGATTAAAAAATATATGACGAGTTTAATTTAGTTATTACGATTTAAAATTACTCGCTTTATTATTTACATTTCGATGCCTTCGAAAAGTGAAACGTATCAAACCATCAAAAAGTTAAGATTACCAGAATCATTAATAATATTTCAATTTTATTACATAACAAAAATATTGAGTACATAATATTTCACCTGTATTGCATTATTATAAAATAGTATGGTAGTTTTTTAATAGTCCTGAATTAAAAAAATAATACTAAGCTGGTAAGTATTACATAAATACTGATTTCAAGCGGATGGAAGTGACCGAACGGAAGGACGCATACACTGAACCAATCAGTGACGGGAGCGGCAGCCATACGAATCACCTTTAGAATTTTGATTACAGAAAAAAAAAACAACCTTGAATGATGCTCCAGTGAGCAGCCGCCTCAGATCGTGATGAAAACACTGCCCGCATTGTCGCTGCTTTTTAATTCAAGCGGATCGCATACGGGAGATACATAAAACGTACAAAAAAAAAAAACACTGCGTATTTGATTACACAGATAAAAAAAATGTTTAAAGTTCGAATGCCGTGACAAAAAAAAAACAGGTGTCATAGGTCGATGTCCAATCAAATGGGACTAATTTTGAATACAGAATGCGATTTCGCGTGGATTCCCTTGAACTAAAATTCAAATATTGCGGCAAAGAGGCGGGACACCTGTTTTAAAAATGGCGATCATGTAACAAATTAATTAAATTAATTAATAGGATTAATCTAATTAATAAATAGTGCGGAAACAGTCGTAATTGCAAAATTATTGATTTATATGATATATAACGGAACAATGATTGGATAACGCGATATACCCAGTGATATTATATATAAATGCTATTAACCATATGTATTATTAATTGAAATTGGAATATAAAATTTAAATTGGAATTGATGATGAAATAAATATAAATGAGACCGGTAGATTGATCAGATATACAAGATGCGTGTAAATTAAAACATTTTTGAATAAGGAGTAAAAAACATACAAATAAATGAAATAGTTAAATAGAGGAAGACCGAGGAAAACGTGGCACGATCAAATAAATCAAATATTGATTGTCGGCCATGTGAGGACTCAGAGAAATCGATGCGCGTGCATGACACGATGTATGAATGTTGAGGAAGCAAGAGAAATATGTCAGGAAAGAAAAGCGTGGCAGTCCATTCTTTCTGCCTACCTCTTCGGGGAGACGGCGTGATGGTTAGTTAGTTAAATATTTTTAGAATAATTGTTGTAATAACTTATCAATTGTATTATAGAGTATCCGAACTCAACCTTTTCCCATTTTATTTTTATTTCATCCCAATCATTACTAACTTATGATGTTGTTGGTGATGTTTAGTTAGTTAGTAATGATTGGGATAAAATAAAAATAAAAATGGGAAAAGGTTGAGTTCGGATACTCTAAAATACGATTGATAAGTTATTACAACAATGCCGTCTCCCCGAAGAATGGACTGCCACACTTTAACCGATGCGGCACTCCATCCTTCTCTTTTCGCCCCCGCAAGAGACGCGGTGTGATGGGTTGCAAACCTCATCGCCACCAATAGGCATCTCCCGCACACACTTCGGTCGTTCAACATCCACAAAATAAATCTAATACAAGTAAAAATTTTAAAATGATATCAAATAAAATATTAAAATAAAAATAATATAACAAATAATGTTATTTTAGGTGGCTCAAATGTTGTCAGCTGTAAATCCCAATCATTATATAATAATATTTTTAAAATAAAATATATATTTCCAGCAGTACAATACGATTTTTATAAATAAGATAAAACAGGTAATATTCTTATGCTAGCTAGTATCACTATCATAAAATATGTTGAAATTTGACAAGCGTTACACCTGTACAAGAATATTGCTCTACCTACCAGCATAATTGACAAGTTGATTCTACACATTTGGCGATACATATAATATATGTTATTTTCATATTAATTAATAATCGGGAACAAATATACCCACATCAATTAGAAATTTTGAGTTACGTGTTAGACCACGAAGTTTAAGAAGAATAAATCATTTTACTTAATTAACTACACTTAAATTGAACACTTGTAAGGAGAGAACCACTAAAAACTTTAGAAATGACTATACGAGTATGTCAAGAAATTAAAATACAAGAAATAAAATTATAGCAGAACGGATTGTCTAATATAAAAGTAGTTATTAAAATATGAACAAAAAATTAACAGAAGTGAAAATTAAATATGAAGAGAAAAAAATACATATACAATACGATATATGGGCGGGTTTAAAGAGATTTCTTGACGATGAATATTCATGAAAAAAAAACAAGATTAATATGCACGTAGTTGAATCTCATTCAGTACGTATATTATTTCAGTATACGATAAAATTACCGGTTTGACTATCGCAAAATAAAATAAGAGTTCAGTTTATTACAATCAGTTTACCGTTCGGTGACATCGGGAGATTGATCGATATCAACTTGATACTTTTACTAAATAAAATCTTTTAGATTTTTCGTTTTATTATTGCCACGGGGGAATCTTCTCGGAAGCAAAATCAATTTGGTCTATTATTGAAAGACCGCGAAAAACATTAAGGTTTTTGATTAAGTTCAAAAACGAGGAAACAATATGAAACATAAAAAACGAACTCTTAACACAAGGGAAACTAGTAGAATATTGGAAAAAAAAAACATACAAAAATAGAGCTAAAAAGTCCTCTTATTAGAAAAAAAAATGTGAAAAGAAACAGAATTATAGAATATTAAAAAAAATATTATTGACACCTTGAAGTGCCAATTGAAAACCATTAAATCAAATCAAATCAAATCAGTTTATTAACTCAAAAGACATTACGTACAGCAACATGTTTAAGGCATCTATTGATTACAGGTAAAATATTATAAAAATACAACATAGTAGAGTCCGTTCATTTCAGGGGGATTTTTTTGCTATAGTGTGAGTGACAGTGCGTTTACAAAAAAAAACTAGACGAAGTTTTTCTTTTCTTTTTTTATGAATAAAAAAGACAAAAAAAAATATTTTTGGCGAATTTTATATACAAACATTGAAATAAACAAAAAACATCAATAAACAAAAGAGTTATATTTTAAAAATGAAATTAAGTGACCCTTATGACTAGTAATTAATAGCGGAACAAAAAAATAACAGCTTTAAATTGGCTAAGTGACAAAAAAATAAAGATTTAATAAATTTCATGTATATATTTATATATTTGAAACCAATGGGCAAAATAAAGGTCAAAATCGTACGAGAATACTCGGGTACGTTGAAAAAAAATTTTTTCGAGCCCGAGTTAACTCGGTTAGCGCATTTATGGGTTAATAGGAAATAAAATAAGAACATTTAAAATGATGATTATTTCCGTTCATTTAATTGGCACGAGTGTTTAAGGTTAATTTAAATAATGTGCTAATATGTGAGATTATTTCTCCATAACATATTGAATGTACAGTCTTCACAACTGTAAACGCGAAGTAAATTGATATAGTAAATATAAAAGTATGCAGAAGTATTGCTGAATCGAGCAAACAGTTTGTTAGCTCTAATACAATTCAAACATTGCGAATCGGCAAACACAATAAGCGAATTCCTTCTCGAGTCGTAATCGTTTTCTAGTTAAGATTGATTTGGCGAAAAAACTTGAAGAGAGCATATATGTAAAGAGGTTATTTTTGACGTATTAATCATCATCATCATCATCATCAGCCTTTAGTCGACCAGTGCTGAACATAGGCCTCTCTTCCCGACTTCCACAACTCTCTATCTCTCGCCGCTCTGTGCCATCGACCTCCTGCCACTCTCTTGATGTCATCAGACCATCTGGTTTGTGGTCTGCCAGGATTTCTATGGCCGGTTCTCGGTCGCCACTCCAGGGTGCGTCTTGTCCACCGATCATCCGTTGTCCTCGGTATATGGCCGGCCCATTTCCACTTTAACGAGACTATTTTGCACGCTATGTCCGCAAATTTGGTCCTTTCTCTGATCCATTCATTTCGCTTCCTGTCTCGCAGACTGTGTTATAATATATTGATTTCTAAATAAACATACTTCTAAAAAAGTTTTAAATGTAAACATTCCTCGGCAAACGATATCACGATCAAAAAAAAAGTTACGTTGAAAATTTTATAGTGGCCATCAAATAATTTTTTAAAATAACAAAGAGATAATACTCAGTCATGGTGAATATTATGGGTATAAAATTGGTTTCGTGCTATTTGTTAACTATTCCTATTATGTCATTATCTAAACTAGAGTTGAAAAATGAACTATCTAAAGGTAGCAGAAAAACTATTTTAATCATCCATAAGCCGTTTTGCATTGTGCCTGAATTGAATTTTTGTGAAACAAAAAAAAGGCATGCGATGAATACGCTAACAAAATGTTTTAGAAACACGAAAAGTTTTTTATGCAACACGCCAAATTTTATTTCATGAAACATACCAAAGCATTAAATACGGATTCAAACATTTAAAAAAGGAATCAGTTAAAATAAAGAAATCGCATTCCGATAAAAGCCAATTTTTTTTTAACGATTATACTCGTATACTACATATGATAATTTAATACTTTGAAAACATTAGAAGTAATATGTTTTATATATTGGATTGTTATTAAATTCCACAAATAATAATCCATAATAGTAATTAATACGAATAAAAACGTCTGTTTTCTAGATGTTTTATTTTATTTTATGTGAATGTTTCGCCTGTCTGAGGCATTATCAAATGTCATCAAATTTGATAATGCTTTAGACAGGCGAAACATGTCATTCATATAAATTCTAATAATACTACTAGAAAACAGACAATTTAATTCGTATTAATTATTTAACATTGAGTTTTACATACAAGAAATAGGTCCATAATAATAGTACTCACAAGAAATTCTACACATTTCCAAATAAGCAAAAAGGTTAATTAAATTAAATCAAATATAAACTGTTAAATTAAAAACGTTGTTTTATGTATCACAATTGTATTTTTATTTTACGCGACCGCTGTTTTGTCAACCCTTTATTGATATCATCAGGTGTTACAAAAATATATTTCCAAATTTTTTCAAATAAATTATTCAAATTGACATAGGAACAAATAAAGGTTCGAAAAATCACAAAAATTTGACATTTGATATATTATTGTAACACCTGATGATGTCAACATAGGTTGGCGAAACAGCTGTCGCGTAAAACAAAAATACAATTGTGATACATAAAACATTTATTTTAATTTAACAGTTTATAACGGAGGTTCCCAAACTTGTTTGTGCCGTAGACCCCCTTGCCGAATTTTTATATTTTGTATAGACCCCCTGCTTTAATTGATAAAAAAATTGGTTGCTGCTGAATTCTAATGGCCGGAAGTCGCTGTCGAGCTAAAAAAAAAAGGATGCCGCCGAATTCTCTACCTACTAACCGGAAGTCGCTTCGAGCTAAATAAAGGTCGCCAACGATTTTCCAGCGTCCGATTTTTCCCAATTGAGCTAAAAAAAAAGGCCGCCAATGATTTTGATATTCGTATTGCGATTCAATATTCGGCTTCAATTCAGTTGAAGCATCTCGTGGACCCCCATTTACATCTCATGGACCCCCAATTTTGTTTGCAACTCTCGTAGACCCCTTGCAAGTTATCGTGGACCCCTGGGGGTCTATATAGACCACTTTGGGAATCACTGGTTTATAATGTTAAAGTATCAAAGTGTTTCGGCCAAAACAATGGACTAAAATAAAATAATAATGGAAATAAAAAATCACCCATAAAGCAAAAAAAAATTGTTATCGACGAATGCATACATATTGAAGGCATTCGCGGTGCCTGCCCTAGATTGAAACAACCGGATATAATTGAGTATCAAACAAATCTCTAGACCACCGGAATCCGATATCGATTGGTGACTTTTTTATGGTGTGCTTGAATGCAAAATCGAATTAACCCAAATATTTAACGATTCATCGGGAGATAAAAAATATTATTTCAATGGGCACCCGGACCTATCAATCGGTTACAAAATAAATTCAATTATATCAGTAGTAATTCGACAAATTGATATGAAACAAGTTAAACGGAGTGTACAATAAAAAATTGAAGAATAATATTGCTGGAAGCGCTGAAGGACGGATATATAAAACTTCTAGAAAACAGACGTTTTCATTCGAATATATTAGGCTTTTTAAATTACTCTCGCAAGTTCATTATTATTTTGACCAAGTTCAAAACATAAGTTAGTAGCAACACTTCGTGTGTCAAGACGGTTTGAGTGCAAAATTCGTTTGGAATGTCAATAAATATTAAAATTTACTCTCGCTAGTTTCTTAGCTGTAAAAAAGAGAGAAAAAACTTCATTTTAAGTAGAATACGAATGTTTCACAAATTGTGGTATAATGCAGACCTTGGAGAAGAGAAATCGGAGCAAGTTACCGAATTTACGTATCTGGGAAGCATGTTTACAAGAGACGGAAAAATGGAGAAAGACTTCGAAAGAAGGGTTGGTGCTGGGAATAAAATAAATGGCGCACTCAAAGTCATTAATGCAAATAGAAATATATCCACAGAAGCAAAGATGGCAGTACACAATGAAGTTCTAATGCCAACCCTCATGTATGGAAGTGAAGCTTGGAGCTGGCAAAAGAAGGATGAAAGCAGATAAACGCCGTAGAAATGAGATCACTAATAATAATGTGCGGAAAACGTTGTATGATAGAATACCGAACGACGAAATAAGAAAGAAATGTAAGGTAGATGACTGCATCATGGATAACATTAAAAAAGGATCCCTGAGATGGTTTGGACATATGGGACGAATGGATGAGAGTAGAATGGTTAAAAAGTTGTACACAAGCAGCGTGAGTGGAAAAAGAATCCGAGGACGAACGAGGAAAACATGGCATGACCAAATTAATCAATTACTAAAAGGTGGCCACATTCGAAGTCGGAATAATCGACGTGCGTGCATGGTACGATGTATGAATGTAGAGGAAGCCCGAGAGGTATACCAGGACAGAGCATTGTGGCGATCCATCCTCTCTGCCTGCCCCTCCGGAGAAATGGCGTGATTATTAATTAGTTAGTTTTAACCTAAATATGTATGTACATTGTATCACAATTACTTCGATTCTCTAAAGTAAATTTGAATGAATCTCAGCGCGTGCAACGGTCCATTAATAAAATAATTATAATTGAAACCGTAGTAGAAAACTATTTTTGTCTCGGGCGTTTGTTACTTTTAAACCGGTATACAACCTGTTTTATTTTGCCGCTGCTGATGCACAATAAATAAATAAATAAATATCACATCGACAGGCAGTGACATTAGTTTACGGATCCGGTATTCAGAAAAACTCGTTCGCGACCCGCGCCCATGCGAGAGGAATGCGATCGGCGTGGACCATCCGATCTCATAAGAAGGTGTCAACAGTCGGGGTAGACATAGCAAACGGGATCAACTGTCTACCTCACAATTAAATACAATATAATCTACCGGTGTAAATACAATATCTCGAATATGATCCTGCGCCACGAGCGATCGTGATATCTGTCCCATGACTCAGCAACCCTGAAGCAAGGAGGAGGCCAAAAGCATTGAAACTACAGCCTCTGTATTAATTATATGATTCACAATTTATGTAGATTCTCAATGATGTAGGTCAATTTGTTTAAGTTATCGTTATATTTCTGAAATGTACACAATTGCTTGTTTTATCTAACTAACTAACTAACTAACCATCACGCCGTTTCCCCGAAGGGGTAGGCAGAAAGAATGGACTGCCACACTTTTCTTTCCTGACATATTTCTCTCGCTTCCTCAACATTCATACATCGTGTCATGCACGCGCGTCGATTTCTCTGACTCCACTTGTTTTATCTATCACGGTTAAATACTGTAAAAACTCTCCGAGATCGTGTCCGCAACGCAGACATAAGAAAAACTTGCGAAATAGAGGATATCGTTCGGTGGAAAAGATTCAGAAGAAGATACTGGAGGGACCATGTAGCCCGTAAATATTGACAGATTCGCATATATAGCCGCTTATGAAATCCCCTCTGGACACCGCCCACCTGGAAGACCGCCTAAGAGTTAGAGGGACAGCTGGACCTCATCATCCCACGAGACATGATCTATTAAAAGAGGAATATATAGATTTGGGTTTAGAAGCAACGTGCAAATTGTGACGGTAGTTAGAGCAACTTTTTTTTTTAGAAAATTATATTAAATCAAATCAGTTTATTTCATCAACATTATTGTATTTAGCTGTGTTGTTTGCCATTATAATAACCTCAAAATATAGTTAATTAGCAATTTGCGAATGGAAGCGATTTTAATAGAAAGGTACACTTATAATAATACGGCGAAATAAAATTTATTAATAATTATTTTACAACTTTAAATGGCGGTGCTTGCTTTTTTCGTATCTGTAAGCAAAACTATGAATAAATTTAAAGAAATAAAATGCGATTGGAGATCTTTTTTACGGTACCACAAATGTTCTTTATCGGATTGTTACGCGATGGTCAGATCGAGGAAATGAGAGGCATCGCGGGCGGATAAAGCGAAATATACGCCTATTGAGCAAATACGAGAGCAGTAAATTGTAATTTCACCAATTTACATACTAACGCATTTGTTTGTATAAACTCACAAAATATGGATTACGTATGTAAATTGGAAAGTGCGGTGCAACATCGCTGTGGAAACACTTCCGCGAGCGCGATACAAATGAACTTTCCTCGCTCGGAACGTATGAAAATGCACCGGTCGTGTACCCCTTCGGAGTGTTAGGCTAAGCGCTGACTGTGACTTTTTGTCACTGTCACGTTGTGTCACCGTGGATGCGCTCACTACTGGTGACAAAATGTTCATTTAGCGATGGATTTCGAAGGGGTCGCAGTGATTTGCGCTCTTGAATTACGCAGAAAGACAATTAAACGAAAGAAATGCTACTGGGTACATCCCATACATAATGAACGATTATCAAAAGGAAAATTTTACACCCTGTATTCTGAATTACATCAATATCCACTTAAGTTTTTTAAAATTATTTTCGTATGTCAATAAACAGTTTCGACGACTTGTTATATTATAGAAATCTCCTCCCACAATTTCCTTTTTAAATGAATATCCGAAAATTTCTTTAAATTTTTTTTATACAATGCTGGCCTTTTCTCAATCTCTTCTATTAACAACTCATTGTCAATATCATCTTCTCGCAGAGAAGCCGCCATCTTATAGACTGAAAAATTCGAAACACACGTCCGTTCGGTAGGCGTCTCCCGGCAGAGTGACAAAAAGTTTCTAGTGAGCGCACTCCTATACCAATGTACAGGCCGGGTGACAGTCACGTCACGCTAATGTCGCCGGCCGCTGGAAATTTTTGTCACCGTATTGTCACGTCGCCACAGTGAGCGCACTCTCATTTACCTCCATAGCACTTGACTCGGCGACAAAAAGTCACCGTGACTTTTTGTAACAATCAACGGGGGCTCTTAGGAGCACGGACGGTCCCGCCACTGCACAGAGCGCGAGTGTGGGCAATCACCATTACATATTTGCGGTTAACTCGGGTAATGGTGAGTCCATTCGGTTTATTTGGGCACTAAACGCAGCTGCCTACCGGATGTAATCAGAACTGGGCATGTGAAAGAAAAAGTACACACGGAAGTAAACTATTACGAAACATTAGAGGCAATGAATTTCATTGTCACAAGAAAACGAATACATACACAAAAAACGCGTGTAAATGTAATTGCGTCATTATGCATTTAAAATTAACCCGAGAAAATGCTATTTTTAAAATAAATAATAATTTACTGGGAAACATCAAAATGAACAAAGAGTTGGATGTCATGTTGCCCGCTAATAGCATTATGAGAAAAGGTGTATACAGCACAACACCTGCTTATTAAAAGAAGCTCTATAAACTAGGTATTAAAAAGGGTCTTCTGACCTATTGTCATCATTATTATTTAAATGACCTACTCTACCGCGGTAAGCTTACGAGAACTGCAAATTAAATAAATTAAAAGAGCAACATACAGGTACCAAACGAGGCATAGCGGAAATGTACTTCCTAAGAGAGAAATGAATAGAATAAATACCTGATTATGGACTGTGTAGATTAAAAGATGCCTTTGCAACTCTACGGGATTCTTTTCTTGAAGAATGGCAGTTATTTTCCTAGAGTCGGGTGTTTTCACTTTCGCACTTCTAACAGGCGTATTCATAATCCTATCCAGCTTTCCCAGGTCCGAGTCCGCCGCTCCTCCTACGCACCCCACACTGGCACTCACTCTCCGAGGTCTCACCGGAGTTCCTACAGAACTATTCACTGTTTTCACTGGAGTCACTGGCGCGAACACAGAATGGCGACTAGGCGTGAGGGGAGACTGCAGCGGGCCGGGTGCCGAGGGCCTCGTCCTAAACTCCAGCGTGCGCTCTTCCAGCTCGTGCTTGAGGTCGAGCCTGAGAGCGGTGGGAGTCACGAGGGTGTTCTCTCGTAACCTTTCCGCCTCCACTTTCCCGGCGAGGGCCTCCGCCTCCAGCTCCGCCAGGCGATCCAGCAAAGCATCTCTCTCCCTTCTCAGAACCGCCAGCTCGGCCGATGACCCCACAGCGAGCGCTCTTCGGAAATCGTCAGCTGGGTCTCCATCGCGGTTGGTGTCACACAGATCGTCAAGGCTGTGCGCCCTTCTATCCTCTAGACTTCCCCTGAGGGCCTCCGCCTCCTGCTTTAGTTTGTTCCCTCGGTGTTGTATAACGTCTAAGAGCTGCCATAATTCTCCTTCGTAGGTGGACGGCTGCCTAGTGGGCGGGGCGGCGGTGCTGTGCGCCTCCTTGCTGGAGGAGGTCTCCGTGCTGAAGCCGGAGTCCTGGACAACGCTGTGTGCGCCCTCGCTCTTAGCTTGCGGCTTGCTGTGGCTATCGCTGCGGCTGCGCGGCAAGGAGTCTGCCTCGCGCACGGGCAGTTTCCTTCTCACGCGCACGCCCGGCTCCCAGTCTCGGCGGGGGGCCCCGCCACCGCTCACGGGACTGGGGGTGGCTCCGCCCCCGCCCGGTCCGCCGCCCCCCGACAGTTTGGACCGCAGGTTCGGAAATGTCTCGATGACGAGATCGCGGAACTCCAGCAAGGCGCCCACCTCATTCTGAAGTTCCTGAAAATATACATACAGCATCTTAAAATTGAAAAAAAAGCTAAACACAAGTGCGATAAGTCAAGATAACCTTTCGCACTTAACGTATTTGAAAATAAATCGAATATATAGATAAATATATTGACGCTTTGTTTACATACATACGTGACAAAGGTCATAAATACAGATTACCAACATCAAACGATAATTTGACTCATTGATAACAAATTCATAAGTATAAACGAATTATTGTGAATGTCATTAAACAATTGAAGCGAGAAAAAATGCAAGAAACAAAGATGAAATAATACAATTGATGAAAGTTTGAAAGTAGTAAGTTAGAAAGAAGAAGAAGAAAGAAGAATATGGCTTGGGCAGATAAGAAGCGATGAGTTCACACTTATTTATGTACTTATATCTTCAAACTTATTAGGGCCTTCTTTGAGAATTCCGCCATCTCGGAGAGTATATATGTTCCGGATGGTTATCTTTGATAGCGTCAGCACAGACTGTTTCATCTCCCGATATGCGGAATTTACCTGTCACTGGTGATGCCGGTGGGAAGAGCAATCAAACTACTGAACATGATCACTTCAGATCAGATCGACATATTTCTTATAGATGAAACAATGTTCAAAGGGAAAATACTCCAAATATTGGAAAGTATTTAACCGCATTAGCGTCGTACTTGTTCATGTGTTACTCGTATGTCGATGCATTCTTCCAAATCTGCGACTTAAATGTATGTACATTTGTCAAGTCTATTTAGAAAATAAAGAATTTGTATTTGAATAATAAAGTTAGTTAGTTACCTGTAGAGCCACGAGCGATTTGGCCTGCTCGCTGAGGAGGTAGTGGAAGGGCGCAGGCGGGGACCGGAGCTGCAGGCACTCCATACCGGAGCCCGAGCCGCCCCCGCTGGAGCTGTCCCCAGCAGCCTGAAACAAACAAAAGCTTAATTAAAAAAAATACATTATCAATTTTATGATTTATCCTAGAAACATTTCGAGTGTAATTTTTTTAAGCGTCAATCCTAGGGATTGGTTTGCAGCAAGTCTAACTTCATGAGATGCCACTTGGGCCTTTATTGTAGTAGTTTCCCGATGCTTTTCACATGTTTATATACAACAAGTAATTTGAACTTGTAAATAACTGCAAATAACATTTTAGACCAACAAAATGATGGATCGACAGTTGGGAATCGACTTCGCAAGAGGCCAACCCCTCTTAAGAAACAGCCCATAAGACACCGGTGGGAAGAGCAATTAGTCTGCTGAACGCGGTCTCCTCGGAGATCGAAGTCTTTCATATTAGTGAAGGTACGTTCAGGAGACAAATACTCTTGACTTTAGAAATAATCTTATCTTCCTAATGTCGAACCATCTCTAATGCGTTCCTCGTACTATATTGTATTGTACAACCTGTACTCAATAGATGGCTTAAACATTTTGCTGTTTGTAATGTCTTTTGAGTTAATAAACTGATTTGATTTGAAGAGAGAATAATAAAAATAATCTTTAGTTGTTCATGACATGTGATATGTAGTTAGTCTCTCGCCATTTTTATAGTCACGTGTATTCTACCAGACCAAAGATAGCGTGTTTTTTTTCACACTTTCATCGGTGGGAATCGCACCCGAGACCTTCGGTGTCATTTTTTAGTCGTTGCTATTATGCCATGGAACCCGCCCTCGCCTTCCTATATTATGGTTGAGTCATTTGTAAGGCAAAATAAAATCTGAAAGGGTGTTCCGACATGCCAGAACGTACGCGGGAAGACGACCCAGATTCACGATGTTTTACGCGTGTGGGGTACGGTTTAGAGCAGTAAAAAACACGAAAGTAGGTCAATAGGATAAGATCTGACAATAAATGAAATAAAAATAAGGAGTAGGGAAACAAAAGAGACATTTTCATAAAACAGCCAGGACCACTATCAGTTATAATTAATACGAATGAAAACGTCTGTTTTCTAGAAGTGTTATTATACGAGTATTGTATGTGAATGACATGTTTCGCCTGTCTAAGGCATTATCAAATGTTGACAATGCAATTAAATAACAAACATTTGATACTGCCTTAGACAGGCGAAACAAGTCTTTCACATGCAATATAATAAAACTTGTATTAAACAAACGATTTCATTCGTATTAATTATTTAATATGGAGTTTTACAGAATTGTTAAAAAAAACAATAAACTATCAGTTATATTATTATATAATATAACATTACGATTATTGACTTATCAGAGGATTCTTTGAGAAATTCGACATCTTGGAGGCTATCCATCTTTATGTTCCGGACGGTTATCTTCGACAGCGTCAGCACAGACGCATAACCAACCTGCCTCTGGTGATGCCGGTGGGGAGAGGAATCAAACTGCTGAACATGATCGCTTCGGAAATCGACGTCTTTCTTATTCGTGAAAGTACGTTCAGAAGACAAATACACTTGACTTTGGATAATATCTTGTATTCCTAATGTCGAACCATCTCTCATGTGTTTCTGGTATTATATATTTATTATATTTAACCAGTTCTCAATAGATGCCTTAAACTATAAATGTTGTTTGTAATATCTTTTGAGAAAATAAACTGATTTGATTTGATTTTGATTGTGTATTAACCCTTAATTGGGCTCTAGGAAACTGATTTGGTTTAATTATACCCCTTTTCATAGAGAGTTACAAAATACATACAAAAATAATTACTTGATTAAGTATTTATTTTGAATTATTATTCTTTTCATTCCATAGACAAATATTTTTATTTTATTTACATAACAAGTTGTGGGCAATGCTAAACTGCGCTTATAGGAACATGAAAAATATGTGGGAAATGTTTTAGCAGTGGACAACTGAACTGATATGTGAACGAATCATTAGATTAAACGCCAATTTATCGTATCAGATCGAATAGCGCAAAGGTGGTGGTTTGGTTAATTACGTCGCGGTAGAAAATAACAGTCTGTGTGAAATCGTTGGGTAAGAAAATTATTATTATTGCCATACTTTCTATTGTAATAAGGCGAATGATAGAAAACACGCCTTTGATTCGATTGAAGAAAAAATATAAACGGTAAGATGTAATGGCGTTGCAATGATAGCAATTGCTTGGCTTACGCAACGGATGTTAATAAACATTACAGATGAATTTTTTCCCGATTAATGTCTTCATAATCGAGCCTCAACAGATTATGGATATAAATTTATTAAAAAAAAAAAAAGCGTAAAACGATTTTTTTATGTATCGATGATTATTTATCTGAAAAGGCAAATAAATTACTTTGCGTAATGAAGCTAAAATACTAAGAATTTTCAAATAACTGTTTCATAGTGGAAACGAACATACAATCACATGGATGCGCACAACCGTTATATCAGATATTCGTCAATTTCGTAAAGTATTATATCATAACTGTTATCCATTGTACTGTCGTCTTCCGTAAGGTAGAATGCAAAGAAACACGTAACATTATAATGATAGATAAACATAACGATTCGGGGACAAATTTGGCGTTACAATAAAAAAAACGTGGAACCTAAAAAGATTCTATATTCAAAACATTCCTTTAGAATAGATTTGATTGCGAATTCAAATAAAAATAATCGAACATCAGGTGTTTGTAAAGCTTAGAGGTTATTCCAAAAATGAATAGCAAAAAAATGTGCTTTAGAAATATGATCATGATTTCAATGGTATAAAAGATTGGAATAAAGTCTGTTGTGTGTTTATCATTTGATCTGAGATGAGCGTTTTCGTTCGCGTTAGTTCAATAAGTATTCATAAAGATTTCTTATAATAGGCTCTCCTTACAAGCGCGCGAACCATTGTGACATTCAAAATGGCCCTAGACAAACGTTTAGAATTCTCATAATGCACCAAGAGGCAAATAGGGACACCAGTTTAAACACGTGGGTGGAGTAAGTCTGGGGAGATAGAGATAAAGCACGCCACCATCTAAGAAGCTGGATGTTGTAATGCGCGAGATGTGAGATTAATGCACCGGGTACCCACGTCAAATGATGGTATCCTAATCGAGGCTACGTCAATTCTCTCAGATGGATGGATCGATTTCGCAAGCTTCATTACCGAGCCGCGGTTATTTAGTTGCCCAGACGCCGACAGTCGGCGATCTACCGATGATGCGATGAGTAATCGAGCTTGCAAAGGATTAAGGAAGTACGTATTTGAATTAATAATTGGTACGGCCACGAAACAAAACATTACGTCAGTGAGAGGTGAGACATGCAAGCGTGCGTATAAATATTACAATCATCAAATTATATTGTTTTGAGATAAACCAGCAAAAAATACACTTCCTTGAAATCACCGAAAGAATTGCACGAAAAAATTTCGCGTGAATTTAATCACATTTAAAATCGCAATGGCGACCACCTACAGTGAATATATATGAACGTGTGTCGCAGAATCATAATAGTCACGATTAATAAGGGAATTGATTCTGGATAGATTCTTACAGCATTCATGGTCTACCCACACGAAGCAGGATTATAAGAGGCAAGCACCCACAACTAAAGAGATAGAGAATTATCGAAGAGAGCGTTAAACCCGTTTTAAGAACAAGGACACAATAGAGTAATGCACGTTACCAATTTGCAAATTAATAATTACATATACATTACAATGCATGTACCTAATTAACGCCAGCAAACGACAGTTAGCAAATAATAATGGAATATAAATGAAGTTTTTGTATTCTTACTTGCGTTGTATTGCAATCGGCATCAATAGAATGCATTTCTACGCTAATTACTCTCGAGATTTATGAAATATCTCGATACATTCAAAAGCGTGTGATATTTTCCCATTATGTAGAGATACACATGCAATCTCTCTTCCAGATTCTCACCAAGGTAACCAGGTCGTCGTGGCCGATGATACGAAACGCTAAACATTATTGGAAACGCTGCAATCAACGACAGAAGACGTGACGAACAAAATATTACAATCTCACAACGCCTGCATCGCACCCTTTATGCGTGGAGTTTAACTAAAAAAACCTACTTTAAAAAAAAGATAATGCACATACCGTGCCTTTCGTTAATATTTTACATCAATATAATCGCACTCAGGTTATAAGTTTTATTTAAACTTGAAAATTAAGGACTTTAGAACAAACTCTACACAAATACATGAAAACTATTTGTCGCGATGTACTTAATTAAAGGCAATCACTTCAAACGAGGTTCAAGCATTTGAATAATCTAGACTCCCCGAAAAATACTGTTTTTTAAATATGCATTTATTATATTATATATAGAAGCGTTCTCCATTAGCTTAGATCTTCTGGCTTACAGAGGTTCAGCTCATGTGGCTATTCCTCTTACGTCTGATGGGAGCATTGTTAGAAGGTGATTTGGTGGGTTGTTGGTTTATGTGGGGGCATGATTTGTGTGGCCCGGAGTGTTCCTCTATTATTTAAATGATTAATTAAAATAATACAGAGAATTAGTTTGTTTTTCAATTCAAAAGATTCACATAAATAATCTTTAAACATAATGTGGACGAATAACAATCAAAACACAAAAATAGGGCAATTCTCGTTGTTTAACTGTATGTTAAAACATTGAGCAAAAAAACAAAGAGTTTTGAATACAAATCAAGTAATTAAAACAGTAAAGTCATTAGCGAGATTAAACAAAAATATTAGCAGTTACTAATGAGAAAGAATAGCGCATGTTCAAACAGTGTAATAGAGCGGACGGCGAGCATTTCCAGTGCAGCACGAGCTGGGCTCTTGCCCATTGCCCGGGCTGGGTATAAAAAAACAGAGTTACTAAACAATAGATTGGCGGCGAAACAAAAACTCTCCCAACAATTACTACTCAACCGGCAAATGAAACCACTCCGGTTTCGCTTTCACCGATCCGCGGTCAGAACTCGACTCTGCCCAATAACAATAATTATATTGTTATTGCCGAGGATGGTAATGGCTAATACTCGATACTCTAATACAGATACAACAACATCACTTTACCGTTTGTTCCACCGGGGAAATGATGAATCAATAAACCAATAATGGGACGACACACAGTGGGGCCAAAATATGAAAACGTGTCATTAACTCATAGAAGCTATATATATAGCTATAAATCAAAGGATTTAATGTAATTAGGTAGGTTAATGAAAATAAGAGACAATGTCATGAATATTAACACTTTATTTTTCCAATAACAATGAAATATGTGTCAAATACTGTCTTATTTTTATATGCTCGTTAAAGTCATTTTTTATTATTTTGAATAACGTAAAATGCAGCTTAGTTTTACATAATATATACGTTTCTTGAAAGAACGTCGTTTTTACCCTTCATAAATACACACCAATATTTGTTTTACTCGTTATCAGATATTTCTGAGACACCATCATTGTCATCGGATTCATCATTTTCGCTTTGGCTGGAGGACCATGTAGATGGAGGTATTATCAGATCCAAAACGTCTTTGAGGAATCTAGTTAGTTCCTCTTTCGGTAATTTCCTCTTACTAGTTATTAAAGGATCTGATGAGAGTAAAAGAAAATTTAAAATATCCGTGTTTGAATTCGTTCTGCTGGATTTCCTCGAGTGGTACTCCCTAAACTTTTTAAAATCTTTGTTACGTGCTTCCTGCGCTTCTTCGGTTAATTGACCTATCGGCAATATTGACGTTTTTATTATTTCAGGTCCGTGTATTAAATATTCGTGAAGTGTGGGTGGCATATTACACCACGGATATTTTTCTTCAAAATATCTGGCTGTATGTAACGCATACTCCCGGTATTTTTCCACACTAATTTCATGACCACATGATATAACTATTAAAATGGTTTGCATTTTTCTTATTAATTCTACATCTAAATTGGTTATTTCTGCAGACACCTCTGCACTTAAAAAAAACGCCTGGCGGTATTTCCATCGTTTGTGTTACCAAAGCCCGGCTTGGTTTGTCCACGATCAAACCTAGTTTTTTTTTGAACTGAGCTTGAATTTTTTTCTTAGTTTCTTCAACGATTTCCTTGTCTGTCCCTCGAGCTTTTATAGGCAGTTTGTACGTCAAATGGAGAAGACACTAAAAAAAGCGTATCCATCCGTGCAAGACCGAAATGCCGAATTCTAAATTTTCTGTTTTTATTTATTTTGTTAGCAATGCATCTATACATTATAATTCAATTGTTTAGATGTGGCACCACGTATGTAACATTTTTGGGTAGAAAAAGTATGTGTGATAGCATTACATACTTTGCCATCAATCATTGCGAATATTAAATGATGTTTGATTACGATAACGCGCCCATCTAGTCTGACTATGGTTGTGGTAATATTTTTTATTTCTTCATCTACCCTTCGTTTCTTTTCCAAAGGTAGTGCTGTGCATTCCTTAATAAATTCTATTTTCAGAGGTCTGCAATACCTCGTTGAACCAGGTCTTGGATTTTGCCAAATAATTTTGGCACCAGACACTAGGCGTAAGGGGGCAAATGATGTGATAAAAACCGCTGCATCATCGGCATCTGCGTCAAAAAAAGCGTGTTTATGTGAACTGTGCCCCGAACTTCCTTCAAATCCCCATTTGGAATATAATATCATATTATTTAATTCTTTGGGTTTGAGTGTAAAAACAACATCTTGATGGGTGATAATTAAACGCTCAATCGTGAGATTAAGCATGATCTGCAAATCAACATATACCAAAGTATCCGTGACATGTATATTTTCTGGCTCTGGATAACATCGTCTTTTTTAGGCCTGTACAGTTTTATACGAAGGATATAAGTTTTTAGATTTCAACTTAATAGCGTTATACTGATGTGGAGGCAAGTCCGCTTCTATTAAAAGTGCTAAAGCATCTTCTGCTGACATGAACATCTTTCCAAAAGACTCCCTGGAAGTTTGATGAGATTTACCTGAACCTGTTGGAACAGATAAAATACCTCGAACCAACTTTGAGGCATCTGCCTGTCATGCAGCTCTAAGTTCCATTTGTGTTGCGTAGAGTAAGTCTGGCAGAGATGCAGAATTCCTCAGATTAACCGTCTTTTGCCGCTTCACCCTTTCTGTACTCTCCTCAAAAGGAATCATCGGGCGACCGCCACATGTTTTTGTAGCGCGAATGAAAGAAACTGATGTATCAAGCCACGTTTTATTAACATCGAGAAATCTTTCTTTCATCCAGTGAGCTGATTCCCATCATGATTTATAATCAAATTTAAACCGAATAAAATTTTTAACACACGTAACACTTTTTCCTAACTCATCAACACACCCTGTCCGTTTTATGATTTCTTTTTGCAGGAAATCAATCTGATCCTCCAATTTTTCTTTTCCGAAACTCTTCATAAGCGTTATTAATTGATGCTTTGTCATGAACAAAGTGCTGGAGCTGGTACCTAGGTATGCGAGAAAAGGAAAAACAGAATAAGATACAAAATTGGTGTATTTTTTTTCATTTTTGGTTATTCGAAATGTGCTGTTATTATAAAAAAGTGCAAAAAGTGGCAAAAAATAACATCATATCAATAAAGTACAACAATTACTTATTATAAATCAATTAAAATACTTGCGGAATTCATCGGGATTCTATACTAAATCTCTAAATGTTTTTTTAATATTACAAAAACCTCTGTATCATTTTAATGCGAAATCGGTTTAATTTATTTACATTTAAAACAAGCCGTAATTACAATTAATTTAACTCGAAAAAGAGGATACATACCTGACGTGTAAGGTTCCATACTAAAACTTTAATTTTTTTATCAATAATACAACTAAAGAAATGTTAGAAACTAGGTGTTGCGCTGACTTGAAATAACGAACGTGTAACCTCTACGAGTAATCGGCTCCGATTGAGGGGTGCTAGAGCGAACGTGTCTCAGTCTAGCTTGTCTATCTGCTCGTGATCATATGCTAAATATATCTGAGTCATCATATAATAACAAAGCGTTTAATGAATCCTAATTTTTATTTTTTGGGTTATTGTATGAGAAATCTGAATCCTGCCCCATTGTGCGACATCTGGATCCGAATCCATTCAATATTTTACCGCTAAGAGGCAATTTATTACATTTGATTGAAGCATTACTGAGCTAATAAAAAATTTCGAGTACTTTTGATAGAGCACGCCAAATGGAGGAATGCCGATGGATGATCGTTCGTTCAGTGAGCGTTTTTAAAAATATCTCAGAAGCACCACCTACACAAAATTATCTTTTTTCTTTTGCGCATCTAATGTTGTAAACAAACTCGCCAAACTGAATTATTTATTAGTGTTATATTTTCAGTATTTAAAAAGATTATATTTATTGATTGGTATGAATTTTAGGAATAATGAATAGTATCACATAATCCATTGACATACCTAATAGGTCAGAGTTTTACACGTTAGTCCTGTTGCGTTCGTGACTGTTTTGATGACTTCCGAAACACATATTATTATAATAATTACATAAAACGATGTTTTTTAACTACTTCCACTTTTGTCTTTATTTAGACAGCGACCGGTTTCGCCAGGCTCGCTGGCATCGACAGACTGGTACACTGGGACTGACCAGTCTGTCGATGCCAGCGAGCCTAGCGAAACCGGTCGCTATCTAAATAAAGACAAAAGTGGAAGTAGTTAAAAAACATCGTTTTATTTAATTATTATTTAAAATGAACTTCCATCAAGAGATTTCAGTAAAATCATTAGATTAACATATTCTTATTATTAATTCTTGTGTCGTTATAAAATGAAATTAAATAGTTTGTCTATCATGTCTCTCAAAATCTCGTATTTGGGAATTGGTACTGCTTTATTTTTTGTTATATAGATTTAAACTTTGTATTGATGGACAAATTATAAAGTGGCGATATTTTTAATTGAATTTTTATCCATTAATATTATTTTGTTTTACACATATTAGCTACAAATAGGTAAGTCGGCCTTACGTACAATAACAAACACGCATTTTTACTTATTTAATTACACCACGAACAAGTGAATGTGAATTAAAAACTAAAAATATTTCTATGATTTGTCTCCGTATTCCATGATTGCGGAATACAAACTAATGACAAATTACGTCATAATTTTAAATGTTTGGAATACAACATTTAACGGGCTCGTTATATTATACATTATCTAACTTATAACTTCAATTGCAAAATAAAATTAACAATTGAATCGTTTTTATGTTGTTGTAAAAGTTATAATAAATAAACAACTCATTGATTACATACCCAGAACCAAGATAAAATGCGAGTATTATGAGTGAGGTGGGAGTTTATTCAAAATAACAAGAAGTGAAAGACAGAGGCGCCTGTGGCTAGCAATGGAACGTAATGACTGATGGTAATGACAATGATGATGAAAATACAATACAAATAAAAAAGGGGCTCATTATTAATGCAACAACGGTGGTCATAAGTCGTTATTTATATTCGAGAAAGATGGTAAATGTCTTTTGGTAATTACTATTGTTAAACGTAAGTTAAAAACGTTTGTGAAAGTTTACGTTTGTTGTCATGTGAACGACTGATATTTTTAACGATTATATGTGAAAAACAGTACAATAATACTTCGTGTTGGCCCCGAGTTATGGGAAACAGAAGACTAAGTGAGAAGGTATGTAATATTTTTTTGAGTTGCACATCTTTGATACAGACGAATTGAAAACTTTCTAAGATATAAAAAAATACATATTTCATACAGTAGCACATACTTAAAGATCTCCTGTGATTTGAAACGAAATCTTATTGGCTTAATCAATACATGTAGAAACCATTTGACCATGAATACTTTCAAGAGCACATTATCAGATGCCCACATATCGCTTTTATTGTATCATGAAAGGCTATTACAACATATCTAGGCGGCCGAGACGTTAAATAGCTATACGTAGTCAATGAAAACGCAGTTTAATTTCTCCGAATGCTCGCGTCTGATGTAATCGAATACCTTCAGAAACGGGTACTTAGACCGATGTGTATCATAATACAATAATGATCTGAGACCAAGAGCAAATCGGCTTCTTCCGCCTCGATATTAGATGGGCCGGGGCATTATCAATCAGCTGATGCTGATGAGATAACGGCCGATTAGAGCGCTGGAGGTACAAACGGTTGCATCACCGCGGACCATCATCGTCTGATAGCGAGTGAGACGGTAGTTGGCAGCTGGAACGAAAGGCTCCGTGTGAAAGGCGAAGCGCTTGCTATTATGTCAGGCCGCTCCGTGCCCAGCCCGCGACTGGACCGAAGAGCTCGGGTCACACAAAAGAACCAGGTTAATAACTCAATCTGCGATGTTCTAATTTCGCATTCACGCTGTTGCATGACATCGATACACTTCGATTCAAAATATATTTAAAATACAAGCACAACATGTATACAAAGCACATGTTTGTACCGGTGTTCTTCAAAATATTATATAGAATGTCGTTAGTGGATTCACAAAATAATATTAAGATGGTCTGTAATATTTTAAACCTAAATATGCAAAAAAAATCTCACATATCTATATATATAAAAAACAAAGTCGTGTTAGTTACGCCATTTATAACTCAAGAACGGCTGAACCGATTTTGATGATCTTTGATTTGTTGGATTTGTGTCCGTCCCGAATAGCAGAATAACTATTAAAACATAAAAAAAAATCGACCCGAGTGCATCCCATCCAGCAAATATTATAGTTTAACAACAGAATATTAGTGCAACAATGCTATGCGAATCATTTTGATTCGCTTCAATAAAGCAAATCCATTGCTGCCACGCGAATTACATTCATATCAATGTAATTAAAATACTTTTCATTTTGATTTTTGCTCATTTATTGAACTTAATTAATTTTAACTTAATAAATAACGGAATTTAATTCAACTATTGAGTTAACAAAGCGTTTATTGATTCTGATGCGGTACGAAGTTCGCCGGGTCAGCTAGTTAGTGTATTATATAAAAATTAAGCACAATATGTTTGTTTCTATATGTTTTATATTAACCCAATGTAAATTAATGGTACAAATTTAAAGATTTTATTTTAGAGATTGATCGTTTTTTAAATCAAATTGGAGCACCATTAAAGGCGTTTTGATAATGCCAACACACCTTTGATAGTGCCCCAGCAAGGCCAAACTCTCTAAAAATATTATTAAAATAGAAGTTTTTGTTAAAACTAAATATGTGTTTTTAGATCACTGTACAAGCAACAATAAATAAAGCTTAAAACGTTTCAACTAAAATTTATAATGGTTTTGAAAAAATAATTTAAGCACATACTTTATTTGTTTAAATTTCAGTGATACATCATGCTATTGCCTCACGTCCATATTTTGAAAGAAATATTACGTACTTACATGCTTATCCATTTATAGAACCAACGTCGATAGTTTAATACATTAAATATAACAAAGGCAAATATCATCTGATTAACCATTAGAAAAAAACGATTGAAAACAAATATCGAATCATTCACAAACAATAAAAAAAACAATAGGTTGTTATATGAAGTAAAAATGACATCATATTGCAAGATCAATATCGAATTACCTGTTCCAAAGATCGGTAAATGCCACGATAAAATTACCCCACAGTAACCTATTATTAAACCAAGCTCATTGCTAAGATACCGAAATAAATTAATGGCCATTTTTGCAAATGGCGGTATCTGTGAAATGGCATCACGTCACATACAATTTTATCAATCAAATCAAATCAGTATACTTTCTCAAAAACGTTACAAATATAATTATAGTAAGGCATATATTTGAGAACAAGTAAAATACCAGGAACGCGAAAATTGGAGATGGTTTGACTTTGGGAAGACAAGATACTCTCTAAAGTCATCTGAACGTACTTTCACTAATATGAAAAACTTCGATTTCAATAATTGCTCCGGGTGTAAACGTATAAATTTGAATAGCAATAATTAACACACTTATAAGATATGAATAAGAAATGGAGTGTGCTGCTGTATGGCTGCGAAACTTAGACCATTGGAAGGAGTGAGTGCAGACGTCTAGCTGGTTTCGAAATGTGTTGTACAGACCCATGATGGAGGCCCATTGGTTGGAACACATCCAAAACAGCGAGGTTATGAGAAGGGCCGGAGAAACGTGTCCAATACCCAAAAGAATTGCCCAACAACGGGCAAACTGGATAGCCAATAACATTAGGCATCCAAGCCTTCTTGTTACTATCGCAGAGGGAATGGTTGAAGGCAGAAATTGCAGAGGCCGCCCCAGGGACGCCTACATGGTCCAGGTGATAGGAGACATGCGTTGTGGCAACAACAAAGAAATGAAAAGACTGGCTGGAGACAGGATTGAATGGAGGGAACAAGTGAGGCCTGTTGCAGACCAATCCGTGGGATCGTAACCATGAACAAGAAGAAATTAATAAACCATACTAATGCGATTGCAAACGCTTACCTGTAATTCAAATTGTGTAATTAATAAAATTAGTGTTATTAAGATTTATTACCAAAAAATAAAAGATTACAATTTTTTTGATAATATGGACGTTGAACCCGGGTAAAAATCTTAGCTTCAAGTGGCTCATTCTCGTACGTTGATTTAAAAACCGACACGTTTTGGTCGAGTGCTTGCATGCACAGCAATATGAAATATTATTACAGCATGAAAAATGATACTCGAGAGCAGTTGGGAGCCACCGTGTATCGAGTAACAATATCATATTGAATATCATGACTACATTGAAAGTGGGTACTTGAAAACATTTTAAATAAATTATCTTACTTGAGAATAATTCGTGTCTTAATTTGGCCGAATACGATGTGAATATTTAAAGTGTTTTTTGATACACCGAAGGTTAAACAAACATGAAATAGAAAGACCAGGAAGAGATTTTACTGCACTATAGATGCCATTTGTATCTAGACAATCATTTAAATTTGTAGTTCCCAATATAGGTCTTAATTTGCTTAAGGGGCGATCATAAGATTTGCTGTATATATAATACTGAAGTTTTGTTTAAGTAATGAATGAAACATCTTTTGTTATTTATAAATATAGATTATACGTTAATAGGTCATTTGGCATTTTTATTTTTTCATTGAAAGTCTTATTTTACTCATAATTAATTATTGTATGAAAGCGTTCGGAATGTCAAAATTTACGCCGTTCCATGAGGACAGCTATCGAAAATTCGCACAGTCTTCTAAGGGTAAATGAAAACAAAAAAGTTTGATACAAAATTACTTTATTATTATGTATTTAGCTGCCGAAACCGGTCGAACATAAACACAAGTGGAAGCACACTAAATACATATTAATTTTTGTTTTTGTTTTTATTATTTAAAATGTACTTCTACCAAGAAATTTCAATTAAAAACATTAATTATTTTAAGTTATGTTTAAAAATCATTTTTAAAAATGTTCTCTCATAATAAAGCGAATTTCAATATTATTCAAATATGAATTCACAACACAAAATGAAGAAAAAATGAAAAAAAAATATACATCATTTTAATCAGTTTATTAACTCAATAGACATTACAAACAGGAAAATGTTTAAGGCATCTATTAAGTACAGGTAAAATATTATAAAAATACAACAAAAATACATTTCAACAATTTCTAGAGGGCGATTGAAAAATACAAAACATCAAAGGAGGAAATGGGTCTGAAAATGTTGGGAACCTTTGTTTTAGATGAAATCTTCATTTAAAAATTATATAAAACTTCATTGAATGCAAAGTTATATAAATACAATGCGGGTATGCGCCTGTGTACTTACGTCATATTATTCTCACTGTGTTCTCTCGTCATTGGCGTTACGCTTTTTCTTTATTAGCAATAGTACCAACTTGGTAAAACTAAATTATTTGCACCGCGATTTAAATAATAGATTACATACCGTAATAAAAAGAATCACTTCAAAATGAGAAATGTTTCTTGAGAAGGATAAAAATGTTAGCAACACCAAAAACATTGCTTGAGAAATTACTACATTTTGTTTTGAATGTAGACTGGATTTTACCCATTGCGGGTTAATCATTTAAGGATTAATTGTATCTCAATAGAGACGAGGATGTAAATTGTTTTTCGAAACAAAATATGGTGGTCGAGGCATTTACAGGACTTACATGACCTGTCATTGTTTGGGTTAAGCGATCGCTTTATGTAATACAATATTCTCCATTCCGCCCTTCTTACGACCACCACGCCTGACAATTTTTTTGAAAGATGTATATATGCTACTATGTTGAGAAACACTTCACATTTTTTATTTCAATCTACACTAGCGCCTAATCTAATCAGCCTTTACATCTAATATCCTTTACATCTAATCATCCTTTACATATAATCTAATCACTTTACATCTAATATCCTTACATCTAATATCCTAATATCTTTACATCTAATATTCTTTACATCTAATATCCTTTACATCTAATCTAATCATCCTTTACATCTAATCTTAATGTGGCGCTAGTGTAGATTGAACTAAAAAATGTGAAGTGTTTCTCAACATAGTAGCATATATACATCTTTCAAAAAAATTGTCAGACGTGGTGGTCGTAAGAAGGGGGTGGAATGGGGAATGTTATATTACATAAAGCGATCGCTTAACCCAACCAATGACGGGTCATTAGTCCTGTAAACGACTCGACCACCATATTGTTTCCAAAAACAATTTACATCTTCGTCTCTATTGAGATACAATTAAACATTTTACTATAAATATCTACACTTATCAGTTGATTTATTGATCACCAAGTTACACGCTCTCTTGAAACAATATTTACTGTTCAGTAGGTATACTATTATATCTCAGTGACATGATTATTATCATCGAGTGCACTGAACTCTTGAACAAATACCTCTATCAAATAATAATGCAAATGCAGCGGAACGGAATCGTTTGCGGTGGAAATACCTGTTTTATTGCAAAACTAAAAATGTATGCATATTAATAGGTAGGTATTTTGGATAACCGAAGGATTCAGTGGAATAACTTGATATACCATAACTGCGAAAATTTGAAGAAAAAACATCATAGAAAAAAGTAATTAAAATAAACATAATATTTATAAAGTCTAATCACGAGATTTTTTTTTTGATATTCGGGCTGAGTAACGGAACATTTTACAAGAAATACTCCTATTATCAAAATTATCGGTATTCCTTGGAGGAATTAAACGATAAAATTAAATTTTTGCTCATAATAAAAAAATTCTGTACTTGAGAAATTTGCACTCAAAAAAAATCTCCAAAATTATAAAAAGAAGAATGGATTATTATGTCACTATTGATGGCGGCATCATTGATTACGTAATAGCGCATTTCCTTGTAAGTTTATTGAATAAAGAATAAACACTAAATACGAATACATAATAAAAACAAAATACATAAAAAATTCACTGCACCACTTGTGTCAAATTTCAAGAAATTAATTTTTAAAAATATATATAAGTTAACATAATACAGAGGATTTTCAAAATTTGACAACATTATGAAGTTCTTGCTAGAGTTGGATTGTTTTAAGTGCCTCATTACAGTTATTCAATAGAACAGCGGATACGTGGAATATAAATTAAATAAACACAAAAGTCCGGATCGTTCAGCTTACAACATGTGCACCATCTAAAAGAACATTGTGTTATATTATTTTTATTTTGTTATTTTATTTTATTTTATTTGTTTTAGATTTATTTTGAGGACGTTGGACGATCGAAAGTGCGCGGGAGATGCATATTGGTGGCGGTGAGGTTCGCAACCTATCACATCTCTCGCGGGGGCGAAAAGAGGAGGATGGAGTGCCGCATCGGTTAAAGTGTGGCAGTCCATTATTTCTGCCTACCGCTTCTGGGAGACGGCGTGATGGTTAGTTAGTTAGTTAGTTAATAAAGAGGATACGGTGATCCTGCATCATAGGGCAATGGCTTCAGATTTATACTATGTCAAGCGTTCAAATTGTTCAAAGTATAAAAAATACCATATCATGTTATTCCAGCAAGCTCTTGAAGCGACAACTGAATGTTTAATTTGTTTCAGAACCGCCTCACAATAAGATAAACAACGCTTTAGTCGACAGTAAAATTGGCTCTCTCCATCTTCAGTAAATTGCAATAGCGGGAACAACCAATTGAACTAATAAAAGCAAGTCTTCAAGTCACGTGAGGGATACCGGGCTATGGGTACTGGCTCCGATACACGCTTGTATTGTTGTATTCAGCTCTCTGTTGGTACGGTAACTGGAGTGAGTCGCGTGACTTTTTAACCCAATATTTCAGTGCTGTGGTCGCTGGCCATTGTGGACTATGGACGCATACGAACTAATGAATTCATTCGGATCTTGTACGGTTGTTCAGTTCCCGTTGCTCCATACTGATGCGCGTCCGCGATGAATAAAAATTGAATTATTCAATAGGGGAAAAAAATGTTAGCCGATGTTAATCAGTCGGTTTTTTGGAGCAGATAATTTCCAAAAAATACATGCAATCAATGTAAGGAATGTTATTTATGAGCGTGGCGAGCTATCATAATAGATTCAGTTCAGAGATTTTATAATTTGCTTATGTTTACATAATGCATGTATCAAATATAAAACTAACTAATTAACTAACCATCACGCCGTCCCACTAAAAGGGTAGGCAGGAAGGATGGACCGCTACACTATTATTTCATGAGATACTTCCCTGAAACATACACGCATGTCGATTTTTCGAACTTCTCACGTGGTTGATATTTAATATTTGAATAAAATAATAATACACTTTTAGTAATTTGTATCTACACCTCTTTATTTGGTAACACCAACCGGTTTCGTCGGGATGAGAGAGTAAACTAAATATAAAATCAGAGAACAACATATGAAGAAAGAAATATAAAATGGAGAGGAGAAAGAGGGGTAGGAGAAAGTGGACGAATATAATGTTAGAACGGTGAGTCATGATCATTAGGGAAAAAATATGGATGGTGTGAAAAATTATGGATGGTATGGTATCACACCACAAATTAAGTACTTCATACGAAAATTTTATATTTGATTTATTTGAAAGTGCTACGTTTTCCCCGATCTTCCTATGAGTCTTGTTCCGTTTACATCGTTAACATATACGTTAAAAAATCACAAAATAATTATTTATAATTGAAGCCGTACTTGTGTAGCACTTACAAGGAGTCAACAATATATTTATTCTGTAGTTTTTTGTGTCATTTTAGTAATGAAAAAAAAATGATAAGAAGTTCCAGAAATCGATTGTAAAAATTGAGATGATTGTGATATCATTTTTCAATAACATATTGTAGTACATAATATATTACATGGAACACACTATGTAAGATTTCCACAGTTATATTTGACCCTGGTTATAAATAAAATTGCAAAACAATGTGATCTTTACGGTGATTTTAGGTAATAAAGGCAAGAAATGATTATACAGACTCGGGTGTAGGTGTATCGAATGATTAAGGATTGTACATTTCATTTATGCTGAAACATTTATTGGTACAATCATAGTACAATATATCCAATTTTAATGACTCCCACAATTTTCAAAAGCAGACACGGCTAGTATATGCATTTAAGAGTTAACGACCTCAGAGATGCCTACATGGTCTTACATAAACCTACCCATAAAGGGGATATGTACAAACCTACAAATCATTTGTTCCCACAGTGAATCATATTGCTTTAACATTTATTTTGTGCAACAACTAATGCAATAATAATAAGCGTCGCATACGTGATTGGCTTATTGCATTATAAGACAAAATTGCGAATGAATGAGCTGTCTCAAGTTTTAGAATGAATTGCTAAATATAAGGAAAACGTTTCGATTTAAATTATTTTCAGAAATTAACAATTTCCTAGAATAGAAAACATGTAGAGCGTCTGTAACATAAACCACATTTCTCTCACATAATATGTTGATATTCATGTTATAATATATATTTTTATGAATTAAAAAACTGTTTTTTTACAGTTTGGGGTTTATTTTTCTAGACATGTTTCGAAGGATTTAAACCATAATCTGGAAGTAAAAACTCAAAAGTGAAAAAAAGTATTCACAGTGTTAACACCTTATGTTAATCAGAAATGATTATTGTATTTGAATATCTATACATCTAAGTACTTTTTATGACCTTTAAGCATTATTTATAATAAATACGTAAAAATATAACAAAACAGAAATTCACATTATATTGACGTATGTGTGGTAGAACGATATAAGAGATATAAGAAAGGAATGTATAGCGGAAGAAAATATTATAAACAAAATTATGAAAGGATCGCTGCGTTGGTTCGGACATATGGAGCGCATGGATGGAGAAAGAATGGTCACGAAAGTATACTTTAATGATGCAAATGGAGTACGGAGTCGAGGCAGACCGAGGAAAACATGGCATGATCAAATTAATCAAATTTTGAAGGTTGGTCATGTTAGAAGTCGCAAGAATCGACGTGCGTGTATGACTCGCTGTATGAATGTGGAGAAAGCTAGAGAGGTTTGCCAGGATAAAGAAGTGTGGCGGTCCATTCTCTCTGCCTACCCCTGCGGGGAAACGGCGTGATGGTTTGTTTGTTTGTTCAAAAGAAAAATACGTACAACGGACAGAGTGTACACCACAAAAGAATATATTGAACTAATGGTCAATTCCAGTAATATTCCTGGTAAATTCACTACAGTAATGCCAAACAATGAGCTTTTCTTGGATTATAAATCTTGGTGGTCTGCTTATTATAAAAAATCAACAATTTCACTGGAATCGTTTGGCAGAAACGTTACAAAATCCAATAAAATATCGTTCCAAATCTCTAAGTACAAGGAATTAAAGTATACAAATGATGCGCCTGGCTGTGTTGTAGCAAAACAGTTGATTGACTGCCCAATAACACAGGTGATGTGCCAGGATAGAGTAGTGTGGCGGAACATTCTCTCTGCCTACCCCTTTGGGGAAACGCCGTGATGGTTTGTTTGGTTGATAAAGTAATTACTTAATCGAAAGAAAAAAAAAACATTTGATACAAGGCAATCCAACATTTTGTTTGTGTCGAGTATCGATTTAACAACACAGCAAAAACAAATTTAATGTAGACAACTTATATATAAATATATTGATATTTTTTTAGTAGCGCGGAAGATATTCATCAGGGATTTCATTACGAAAGATATATTTCATAACTCCAGAAAACAAACAAAATCCTGATTAATCGTTGTGTTAAGGGGACCAGCAAGGCCAATTCTGTCGCGCCGTACGTCTGCCCCCGCTGCCTAGCACAGAAGTTTGTGTCTCACGCTATATTTATAGGAACCATTTGGGAGGGAAGAGAAATGGCTAGAACAAATTTTCCCGATTAGACAAATATTTACTGTTTGCTCTCAGTTAGGCGGTAAATATTCCAGAACGCCGAAGACCAGAGGGGAATTCGAGAAGTAAAAAATACAATAGTTAGAAAAAAATACTTTTAGAGTAAAAATAAAAATTCGAAAGTACTAGATGATTAATGGAAATTAACAGCTTATAAATAAGAAATAAGTAGAATAAATGCAGTAGAAATGAGATCTCTTAGACGAATGTGTGGAATCTTTGTGAATGCGGTGCGAATGATGGTGTCATGAACAAAATAATGAAAGGATCATTAAGATGGTTTGGACATATGGAAAGAATGAATGAAGAAAGAATGCTAAAAAATTTATATGTTAATGATGTAAATGGAACCAGAAATAGAGGAAGACCGAGGAAAACGTGGCACGATCAAATAAATCAAATATTGAACGTCGGCCATGTGAGGAGTCAGAGAAATCGACGCGCGTGCATGACACGATGTATGAATGTTGAGGAAATATGTCAGGAAAGAAAAGTGTGGCAGTCCATTCTTTCTGCCTACCCCTTCGTGGAGACGGCGTGATGGTTAGTTAGTTAAATAAGAAATCGACGTGCGTGCATGATACGATGTATGAATGTTGAGGAAGCGTGAGAAGTCGACCTTCGTGGCAGAATGGTTAGAGCTCTGACTTCGAACTGACCGAAGGTCCCGGGTTCGATTCCCGGCGATGGCAGCGTGATTGTCACACTGTCCTCGGTCTGGTGTAGAATTCACGTGACAATAAAATGGCGATAAATTGACTACCTATCACATGTCATAAGAATCAATATAATAGCTAAAATAAATTGTATACAGTAATTGGGTTGTATACAAGGAAAAAAAATGTCAGGAAAGAAAAGTGTGGCAGTCCATTCTTTCTGCCTACCCGTTAGGAGAGACAGCGTGATGGTTATTTATTTAAATGAATATAAAAAAATATCTTTACAGTATATATTTTGTTAAATTCCACGTAGGTATATGGCTAAGAACGGTATCAGCAGCTCGCTGCTATTTTCTGTGCCTATTTTTTAATTAAAGATAATTAAGTAAGGCAAAAAGTTTATTTGTATTTTGCGAGTCTACTTACATTAAAAAAATCGTTATATATTATTCAATCACACTGGAATGTTATAAAGTTTGAATCAGCGATATGGATATGTGAGGGTATTAGTTGCAAACCTGGCAAACTCCATCATTAGACATTTTGAGTAAATCGCAAAAAACTGATACGCTAATAAAATGCGCTTTTTTACTATATATATTTTTTTCATCTCAACAGTTAGTATTTTAAAAGTAATCAGCCATGAAATAATCATCATTGTGTTGATAATTAAAGTAAAATAATGATTTTCCTTTTGGAGTTTGCCAGCTTTGCAACACTCAAGTGGAGGTTGCCATGTTTGCAACAAACCCTATATTTTAATAGCAAAATTCTTCAGAATGAAGCCGAATTTGAAACTGAAAATTAATAAAAATTGTGTGCAAATGTATTATGAATAAGACCCAATTCATATCTCACTTTTGATTGTTGGTGGAGTTTACCGGGTTTGCAAATAATACCCTCATGTATAGATATATACATAACTAACAGAGTAAAATAGATTTAAGCTCTGACGGAAAACGAGGGAAAAATAAATAAAAATACTTCCACGATATCCCAGAAATGGCAGACGAAGAAAGTTAATCAAAAGATGTGATGAGGAGTAATGAATGACATAAACTGAACACAAATTGAAGTCTCAAGCCGAATAGTCTGATAGTAAACAGACAATACGCAAAAACACAATAAAAAAAGCATATTTTTATGTAAGTAGTAATTTTTAATGAAGATGTGAAACAAGCATGACAAACATTTTCAAATGGACGAACAACAAAAATAAAACGGCATTGAACAAATTTAAAACTCTTGGTAGATCCACAAGGCTACTTCATTAATTTAAGAGTAGGTACCATTTTAAAATAGTTCATGAGGTCATTCGCCATCCGGTAAATAATGTAATTTACGACACAAAAATGATGTTCGCATGATTAGAAAACATACTGCGACATCAAAAGGTTAAAAATGTGTAATTGTGTTACATTATCCGCGACATTACAAAAAATATTATAAAAAATTGTTTTACAAAGGAATAACACCAGATGCTACCTAAATGGGTTAAAAAAATTAAATCTTATCATTACAAATATGTAATATCTTGAACAAAGATGTAAAATTAGTATTTTTCTTTTTTATATACTTTGTATATACAACACAAATTAAAAAAAAAAAAATTACATATCAGACATGTTTCGGACAACCGGTCCTTCATCAGTGATACATATTATATTATAAAGATACATATTTAAAATATTATAAAATTGTTAACAAATATGATCAGTTTTGACAGATGTTATAAATATTTATTTTGGAACGTTTATGCTTTTGTTATAACAAATTTTATGAATCAGTTTAAAATTTAAAATAATAATTTAAAGTACTTATTGGGGTTCAGGTTATTGGGTACTTACAACAAAGTTGATACATATCTGATATGTAATTTTAATTTATTTTTTAAAGTTAGTGTTGTAAATACAAAGCATATAAATAAGAAAAAGACAAACAAAATTTATAACACAAAGTAAGGCGAACATAGAAAAATAGATGTAAAATTCCATATTAAATAATTAATAAGAATAAATAGTGTATTATTTCTAGAACTTTTATTATTTTTTAATGCGATGCATGTCATTCTCATAAAATAGAATAAAACGTCTAGAAAACATATATTTTATTCTTCTTCTTTTAATCTGACGATCTATGACACAGAAATCATGTCTCGTTGGATGTTTTCATTCATATTATATTTTTAATATGGAATCATTTACGAACAAATAAAATATTTTAAATTGAATATGTTTTAGAACCCGACTAATAAAAATGTTGATTCCCATAAATTAAGGTGAAAAAACGGAAAATATAATTATATGCAGAACCTACTTTAATACAAAGTTTTTTTTGTGAGTTTGAAACTTGAAATTGATGAGCGCTGACTATTAGTGTCGGAGCTATTAAAAATGAGCACAGTATGAAAAATGTAGCGTAGATTCCGTGGTGTATCCACGTAGAGCGGCAGAGCCGCCAAGTCCGCCATAAATCGTCACGGGCTTGTGAATAAAACACCGCAAGAAGTGTTATTACTGCGGCTCCCTACCAATGTGTATTAATTATTAAAAACGACGAGCCTGGACGGGATGGGACGGGACGGGACGGGACGAGGACTGGGGCACAAGGCAGCCAAGCGGGCCGCTGGCAGGCGGCGCACACTGGATCCATTTGGCAAAAACATGGACATAGGGGTCGAACTCCGAATTGTGCCGTGATTTTTTTAAAATAAGGTCCTCTGTGTGATTCCAAACCACTTCTGTCTATTAACTTTTTTTGATATAACTGCTAATTTCCAAGAAAAAAATGTTGTTTTTTTTGTATGAAGCAAAACTGATTTTTGCAATTATTTCGGAATCAGGTGGATACGTCAAAACCAAACTTAGCAAGGATTATAGAGGGCATAATCTTCTACATTACTTGTTACGACATCATATTTCTGCACGTTTAAAAGCAGCAGACATTATAAATCTTAATTAATTGTTACGAGTATAAAATGGTTTCGGATTTTTTGTTAGATGCATAAATGATCACAATTATGCTAAAATCACTTCATTATTTTGTAAAGGAATGCTCGAACGCGAAAAAATAAGTACCGTAGATGTTGTAACAAGTAATGTAGAAGATTATGCCCTCTATAATCCTTACTAAGTTTGGTTTTGACGTATCCACCTGATTCCGAAATAATTGCAAAAATCAGTTTTGCTTCATACAAAAAAAACATCATTTTTTTTCTTGGAAATTAGGAGGAGAAAAAATTAAAAGACAAAAGTAGTTTGGATTCACACAGAGGACCTAATTTTAAAAAATCAAGGCAAAATTCGGAGTTTGACCCCTATGTCCATGTTTTTGCCAAATGGATCCAGTGTGCGGCGGAGCGGAGGAGGGGTGGCCTATACGTATAACGCAGAGTGTACACTGAATAATTAACAGCGCCGGCCATCACAAGTGCCGGGTAATTAAGTGAGAATGTTTCCAGTGCGCATCGCGAACAGGATGGAGCATCGGCCGCGATGCGTTGCATTTTTATCCGGGTCCGACTTGCCGGCAATCGCGGCGGAACTGGCAGTGAAGAAATTTCACTACGAGTGATTATTATGATGTTACTTTGCGAACAATCAAACAATAAATTTCATAAATTGATACTTGCGTTCCCACCTCCACTAGCGGCTTATTTATAGGCAAGTTTGACCTATATAAAGACAGGCAATATATAATAGAACCCGTGATGTTTGGATTGAGGTATTTAAACATTCTTAAATGAAAAATATCAACGGAATTTTTAAGATAAAAAGAGATAATAGAAATATTAATTATAATCCATATCTAATAAATCTATTGTAAAAAATATACGAGGTCTGTTCAAAAAGTATCGCGAATTTTATATTTTTTCAAAAAGTATTTATTTATTCATGAATATCTATTTTGTCCCCTTCAAATTAATTCCCCTCGGATATAATACATTTATGCCAACGTTTTTTCCAATCCTCGAAGCACTTAAAAAATCATTTTTTGTGATCTTGTTCAGCTCCTCCTTCGATGCCGTCTTTATCTCCTCAATCGTGGCGTAGCGTCGTCCTTTCATGGGCCTCTTCAGTTTTGGAAACAGGAAAAAGTCACAGGGGGCCAGGTCTGGGGAATACGGTGGCTGCGGCACCATTACTGTGTTGTTTTTGGCCAAATATTCGCGCACAAGCAACGATGTGTGAGCAGGGGCGTTATCATGGTGCAAAAGCCAGTTTTTGTTCTTCCACAAATCCGGGCGTTTCTGGCGGATTGCTTCGCGCAAATTGCGCATAACTTGCAGGTAATATTCCTTATTGACCGTACTACCCTGTGGCAAGAACTCATGATGCACCACGCCCCTGCAATCGAAGAAAACTGTGAGCAAAACCTTCACGTTCGACCGAACTTGGCGCGCTTTTTTTGGTCTTGGCTCATGCGGCAGCTTCCATTGGGATGATTGAGCTTTGGTTTCCACGTCATAACCATAAACCCATGATTCGTCACCAGTTATGACCCTCTGGAGCACATTTGGGTCGTCACGGACCGAGTCCAACATCTCCTGAGCAATGTTAACGCGATGCTGTTTTTGGTCGAAATTGAGCAATTTTGGCACGAATTTCGCGGCGACCCGACTCATGCCCAAATCATTGGTTAAAATCGAATGGCACGAGCCAATCGATATGTTTAGGTCCTCAGCAACTTCTCTAACGGTGATTCGACGATTGGCTAATACTATTTTCTTCACTTTATCAATGTTTTCGTCTGTTGTTGACGTGCTCGGGCGTCCGGCACGCTCTTCGTCGTTCATATCTTCTCGGCCCTCTGAGAACATTTTGTACCACCGATAAACGTTGCTTTGGTCCAAGGTAGCTTCACCATATGCCACAGTCAACATTCGAAATGCGTCCGCGCACTTTATTTTGTTTTTCACACAAAATTTGATACAGATTCTTTGATCCATTTTTTGGAATAGGCAAAAATCGAAGACGAGCCAAAACACATCCAAGCAAAACAGCTGTCAAAAATTAACTAAACATTCAAAATGGCCGACCTTGTCAGCATAAGTAAGGGACATGAGTACCAACATAACGCTACAAAAAAATCAAAAATCAAATATACGTAGCCAGCGGAAATTCAAAATTCGCGATACTTTTTGAACAGACCTCGTATACCTATGATAGTGATTATTGTGGTACTTTTTACATTTCTGAAATTCCTAATTATCGTTTATGATATGTATACACAGCTGTATTTTTTTTTTCAATTGATTAATTTATGATATTGTTGTCACAAACTATTCCAAAAACAGTTTTTTTTTAAATAATCTTAAAGAGCTAAAGCGGCATTAGCCTGTAGACCTCTAAGCAAACGTTACTATATCTGACGACCTTCGTGGCCGATTGGTAAGTGAATTTGACTGCCACCCGAAGGTTCCGGGTTCGATTCCCGGCGAGGGCAGTGTGATTGTCACACTGTTTTTGGTCTGGTGTAGAATTTACGTGACAATAAAATGGCGATAGAATGTCCTATCTCATGACCTATCTCATGTCACGAGAATCACTATGATAGCTATAATACCCTTTACATCAATTTGGCTCATGCTGTCATGATGTGAAGAGCGATTCAACAAAATAATAAAAATAATAATATCTGTCATCGCTAAGCGGTATATTATTCGTACACGCATTTTGAATAAAACGTCGCTTTTAAAATGAACTAAATCATAATTGATTATTACAGTACCTTTTTAGAATATCAAATCATCAATAAATACACACTCGAGAACTTGAAGCACACGAGTTATTAATTAATCAGACTAAAGTCAGTCGTAGCGGACAAAGGGTTAATTCAGTATAACACAATACATGAACGTACGAAAAAAATATTAGCAATAAAAGTATTGAAATAACACCGCGCAGGAGCACAGAAAGTGTTGCAAATGTATAAAAAATGTTTTACTGGTCAAAAGAGCCATTTACCGACCTAAAGCGCCAGTTTAGACGGATCTAAGTGGTCACGGTGGTGGAGACGAGTTTCCTCTTCAATAATAATTCGTTTAGCCGAGCGACTGCCATTGCGAAACCTACTGATTCCACGTATAATCTTAATAACATATTCGTTAATGCGGAATATCACGGTCATTGATTTGGGCTTAGATTCTATCTGATCTCGGGAGGAACTACGCGAAGGCGAACCAGAGACAAGTGAACCAAATAACAAGTGACCGATGATAAAAAAATAGTATTAACCCGACGTAAGCACACATGTGCGCTCTACGTAGACGATCGCCATAAGCGCAGCTGTGCGCGCTTCGCAATATTCGAAAGATGTATTTCAAAATTAATTCCGATTTTCTCACAACGACATGTATGAATATTTTAAAATATTAAAAAACCAAAAAGGATCGATATTTTTCGATAGTTTGGGAGAAAATACGTGGCGTACCGGTGCGCTGTTTCTATAAACATGTGGCGATGAATGGGTTAAGTATAGCTTCTCAAGTGCTGGTTATTATTGGCGTATATTATTATGATGAGTCTTTTCGTCTTTGAAGGTGTCCTTTTAAATTACCTTTAAAACAGAGACTGCCACGATTTCCAAAACATCGGTCGCAATATACCACAAGACAAGGGCACACCAAAGATCCCAAAAATTATGGTTATTACACAGTTGGATGTAATTGGTAATTAAATGAGATGTATTCGGTAAATTAATAAGAATAAAAAATGATCCTAGAGTTCTAACTATTATAATATTAAAGCAAAAGAGGTGTCATACTTGAGTTATGTACCAATAGATGAATAATACTTATTAAATCAAACGGAATATATAACGATGGAAGAGATATTTTGCACGTCTAAATATAGAGACAATAATAATAATTAAATAAAACGATGTTTTATTAACTACTTCCACTTTTGTCTTTATTTCGACAGCGACCGGTTTCGCCAGGCTCGCTGGCATCGACAGACTGGTGACACTATTGTAAACTTAGTCCTTTATATACGTATAGATCAGGGGTGGTAAACATGATTCTATACAAAAATAACCTTCAAATATTTATGTAAAATTTACTGAATTTACATAAATATTTTAAGATTATTTTTTGTATAGAATCATGTTTACTACCCCTGATCTGTATGTATACCTATAAAGGACTAAGTTTACAATAGTGTCACCAATCTGTCGATGCCAGCGAGCCTGGCGAAACCGGTCGCTGTCGTAATAAAGACAAAGGTGGAAGTAGTTAAAAAAAACATCGTTTTATTTAATTATTATTTAAAATGAACTTCAATCAAGAGATTTCAGAAAAATCATTTGATTATCTAGAGAAAATAATTTCCAATAGTAATAATATAGTTGTTCTTGGATCTTCTGAGATACTGAGGTTCAGATCTAATGGCTATTCCTCTGACGTCTGTTGGAAAAGTGATTTGGTGGTTGATTTATGCGAGGGCTATATGTGTAGCGCGGAGTGCTAGTAATTTATATACGCTTTGAAAAGAAAAAACATCGTATTAACAGAAAGTGTTGCTTGTACGAAAAACACGATTACGTACGAATCGTGCGTAATTGATAATTGAAATTACGTGGATAAATTTTAAAATCAAACTCGTATTACAAAGAATGGTATCAGACCAGACGATTAGGAATGCACACAAAAAATGGACGATCGCATATTCGACACGCGCACGCAGTCTAGTAAAATGTCAAACAAACAATGAAAGCAACTGTTTTATTTTATTATTCATTTATTATAATGAAAGGCACAAACAGGATGCCGGTCACGGATGAGGCAATAAACACAAGCCGAGCCCGGAGAGTGAATAACAGCTGAGCGTCACATTTACCAGAATTGTTCAAATTTCCCTTGCTATTGAGTAAAAACAAATTAACGGTGATTGGAGCGAAATCAAAAACGAAAGTTAAATGAATACGGGAAAACATTGTAAACTAGTGGATTAAAAAATGATAAAAACATCATAAACGAATTAAACATATATTAATTTGAGCATAGCGCTTATTCCCTCTGATACAGTGAATCACGAACCTCGATATTGTGTCATAAATAAATTATTATTCTTCTAATAGTGCCGCGTCAGGTTTCCCCGACGTTGGCGATTTCTATGACGAATGCTTTCCCGCCAGGTGATTTCCTGTGAAGTGTTACTGGAGCGGTTTCCCGCTGTTTTCTCTAGGGATTGTACGTAGAGGTTACCTTCCCTTTGCTTGTGGGTCCTGGTTTTGTAGCGCCGAAGATACGCCTTACTTCCTCTCTCTATCTGCTATGACCCTGATGGTAAGGTCAGTGATTGCCCGGGACCCGCGGGATTACGAGGACCACTCTAGAGTGCCAGGGAAGGACTTGGAAGTATTGGCGTTGTCATGCAATGTGGAGTTTCGCAGCATTTTCTAGATACATACATTCTAGAGAATATCTCACCATAGAGTCATTCGAGTCCCTTAAATAAGCAATCTCATTATTTAATTTGAAAGATGAATTTATAACAGATTTATTCACTTTACTAATTAAATATTTTACATACAAAAATATGTCACACAAAATGCTTCGGAGGTGACCTCCATTCTCAGGTGTAAAAATATAACTGGACGGATGCTAAAATATTAATGGAGGATGGAGCTCGTTAAAAATTGACAGTGGAATTCCAGTGTTAACGGCGTAATATTCAATAAAATAGTATTTTGATAATACTACAATCAATTTATCTCCTACACGTTGAGCACCTTGTATCGTAAAATAAAAATAATTATGAATATCAATATTATATTAGTACAGGGTGGCGCTGAACGATCTATATGGTACATATTTTAGAATCAAATTAAGAAAGTAATCATCCCCAAGAGCAAATTTGGATTGTCCTAATAATACCCATTTACGCACTCAATCATTTCACAGCGTTTCTTTAAAAAAATGCTGTTCTAAAGAAAATACCACAAAGGTAATTTTACGTCATCCTTACAATGGATTTTTTTGAAAAGTTTGAATTTTGAAAGTTGTTATTTTTTTTTTCTACATTGACTTTATATTCACTTTGCACTGTGAAAAATAAAAGATCAATCATAAAAATGGTAAATTTTACTCAGGACATCATTGAGAGTTAAGTTTAAGTATATTGTAGTAAGTATACTGACATTTATGTCTTGAATTCATAATTGCATTTACAAAAGCAAATGCCCCGTCACTCAACAATATTCAGTAAATTTGACTTCGTTAAAATTCTGAAGTTCACTAAGGGTTTTGACCTTTTCGACAAATTATTCCAGAGAAGGCAGCTGTTGCCTACAGGTTTCGCATGCGGCCTTTAAATTAATTATCGAGAACCCTTCTACACTTAAGCAATCAATAATAGCTTTCATTAAAACGTTTCAATATATTTTAAGTGTGTTAGGCCATATCCGCGATAAGGCTGGCAATAGAAGCATTTAGTGGAATTATATTATGAAATAGATAAATTATAGATATTTCGCTTCTTCTTCTTCAGCCGTCTCTCCACTGCTGGATGTAGGCCTCTTCTAATTTCTTCCATTTTTCTCTTCTTTGGGCTTCTCTTATCCACCTGCTACCCGCGACAGGGACAATATCATCGGCCCAACGTTTCTGAGGCCGGCCTATTCCTCTTTTCATGTCCCATGGTCTCCATCCTAGGACTCTGGGTGCCCATCTGTCTGTTCCCTGTCTGGCAACATGACCTGCCCATTGCCACTTTAGCCTGGCAATACGATCCACCACGTCGACAACCTTTGTCCGGCGTCTGATTTCTTCATTTCTGATTCTATCTCTCAGACTTATGCCTAACATTTGTCTCTCCATAGATCGCTGTGTACATTTTAATTTATATATGGTCCTCGCAGTTAAGGTGATAGTTTCCAGACCATATGTAAGCACAGGGAGGATACATGTTTCGCTACTATTTCGCTACTATTAATATAATAATTTTTGATAAACTTAGTGCGTTAACACTGGAATTCCGTAATGACGATTTTTTTACGAATTAAAACAGTTTTATCCACATTTGATTTCGTTTTTCCCGACATGTTAAGAAGGTTTTAAACGTTCAACTGAGTTTATATGCTTCTCCCGATAATAAAGGTGTAAAAACCTGCAAAACTTGTCGAGAAAAATAAGCCCAGAAGTGGAAAAAAAATTATTTCATAAAAAGATCGTCATAATGGAATTTCACAGTGTTAACGCCACAGGTTTATCAAATATATAATAAGTTTTTTATATGCTTCGAAAGTTTTACAGCTTAGTCATCAGAAGGATGTAAACTGAAACTGAAGGATAGAATTCGAAACACGTCGAGAAAAATGAGCTCAAAAGTGGACAAATTAGTTTTTTAATTCATAAAAAATCGTAAGAATTTTCACGCATTAAATCAATCGAACAATTAAAAAAAAAAAACGTTGTATTTATGCATGTAAAAAGGATGAAAGCTATAAATATCGTTGTAAAACTCTAGAAATCTAACATTAAATGTGCCCTTGGAAACGTGTAGAATATATTTGAAATATATTATGTAAATAGAACGAAACAAAACGCCACGGTGAACTAACACAGCGTACTTGTTTGAATAAATATATCACAGTTTTAAAACATAAATAAAAAATAATTACTGACATTGTTTAACTAGGTAAAATGACAACTTAAATCACGCATGAACAATGTGTAGGAACAAGCACATTTCACAAAATCTACGAACCATCTACGGTAGAAAAATCAAATAATTTGAATACTAATAACAATATAGAAACTGGTGATTACGTACGCCATATTGATGTCAAAGTGTCATTCAAGGGGTATTACACGTGATTGATAGTGCCCATAAAAATACATTAAATCTGTCCATGTTGCCTGCATTTAAAATCGTAAACCAACAATGGATATTTTACATAATGTGAGCATAATAGAAAATAAAAATACAGTTACAGGAAGTGCCGAAGTCTTGCAAGAAATAATTGATATTTTGAGTGGAAGAACCGACGCATACTCTCGGTATAAAAATAAGGTACATAGTGCATGCATTGATGAAAACCGTTTTTTTTTGTTCATACTCGTTACTCGTATGGAGGTAAGACAATACCACGCATACCATTGTCAAGCCATATTTGAAGCGACCGAGACATGTATCACTCATACATCCATATTTTAAATAATAATAACACCAACCCAAAAACCTTGGGGGTATATTACGACACTTTGATAAATGGATATGCGCATATAATAAACCAGGAAGAGTATTTCCGATGATATAAAAGGTTGCACATTAAATTGAAAAATTCATTTATGTACAATAAAGGATCTTCACACACATAAATATCTGTATAAGTAATAAGGAGATGTTCTGTCTGGTACAGGACAGAGAGGCCTACGCCAGAGTGATAGCCGAAGTCGCGTCGGAGTGACCTGAGTTGGCACTCCAAGAAGAAAAATAATGTACATTAAATATACACAACACTATAATTATATACACTATTTCACTACGCTTGTAATACTTACATATCGAAAATATTGACGGCACGAAGATGCATTTTTTACCACATAAATGTTTTAACATATGAATATTATTCTTCTTATAGTGCTGTGTTTGCCCCTGTGGCGAATGCTTTCTCACCACAGCGAGTAGTGTTACTAGAGTGGTTTCCCGTTGCCTTCTCCAGAAAAATAAACCACCGATAAATACTCGTGTAATAACACCGTTATTTGATGACTATTGTAGAATCAGCGGGTATTTTAACTCCTCGGAACAATCCCAAAAAATTCTCACTTTTGCTCCAGTATATTCAAGATCTATCGTTTGCTTTGTGGAGAAACATTCACATTGAGGGGACTATATTATTATATTTACCAAATGAAGTTTGACGATTGTGTAAACATGCACATTTAAAAATACATTATTTAGAAACTAAAATTTAAGGACGATTTAAATTATTTCAACAAAAAATATTTTATCAAAATACTCAATTTAGGGATTGTTGCCATCCTTACTCGGTGCAAAAAAATCTTAACTGAGAAGTATACACCGAGGAAGAAAGTCAACCATACAAAACATGTATGTACTTAAATAACGAATGAAGTGTCGCAATGAAACAAGGTTTTGGAATATTTATTAAAATATAAATTCACAATCGCAAAATAACAGCGAATTAAAAACATATATTTTAAAAATATTTCTATGACGTTGAAGATGTTTTAGAAAATGATTATTTTTACTGACGATCCCACGATTAAAGTCTCAATCTCACCTCCATTAAAGGTCCAAGTGGCATCACAAGAACCATCAAAAGATGTTAGATTTGCTGCAAACCAATCCTTCGGATTGAAACTCAACAAAAATACTGAAAATAGAAACAAAATAGCAAAGAAATTTTGGGTCAAGAATATAATGCCGTTGCGTTTCCTTGGTTTCTTTTTCGGATAGTTAAAATCAGGTCTGTATAATATTATAATGCGTACATTTCAAATTTCTGTTTCGTCAAATCATGCCAGCTATTGAGACACCTCCGGCTAATGGGGAAATAATTATGCGTTGTGCATATCAAGAGCCATGAAATTATGGTAAAAAAAGATGAATAATAGAGAGGTCTCTATATGATACCGATTTGGTAACATATATTTTTGTAAAAGAAAATTATCCACGATACGCTGTATAATCTTAAACGGATTATGATTAACTGTTTTTTAAAATAAACATTATTATTATATATGTTTATTAATGAGCAGTAAATGTATAGTCACATATTTGAACTACACTTCGTTTTCTCTATTTTATTGTTTTCAATAATTGATCCCCAATGATTAGAACTTATTAAATAGTTCAAACTGTGACATAAAATTCTACTGGATTATCAAATAATATCCATGTAATATTAATGAAAAAATGTTTTCTTATTCAATTCATTTTGTAAGGCGACACATCCCACTCCCTTAAAATATTATAAGCCATTCAGAAAATCTACGTTTTCTTTTATATTTCATAAACGTAATTTTAAAAATCCGGTAAGAAAATTAATTAATTGTCGAATTAACAGCGGTAAGAGCTTACATAGATAATTCAGAATATTGCTAAAAATAGATAAACGTTACACAAGTAAATGATTTTACGAGTACGGCTAAAACAATTTATTAGAAATGAGAGCAGTTTACAGCATCAGAGCATTTTGAAAAAAGCGCCCGTTTACCGTTAGATTTGCACACGCTCTGTTTAGACTAGAAAATGCCAAATAAAAACATAATTGATAAAACACAATACCACCTGAAAACTCGTGGTCATGTTGAAACAAACAATGGTGTGTCGGCACATGCAATTTCAGAGCGAAGAATTTCCAATTTGGTTCATGTTGGATATTGTAAAAGATATTATCATTCAAGAAAAATAGAATATTTTACTATTAGCTAAGAACTACAAAATGAAAAGAGGCATATTATCATATATACACATGTGTAGATTTTGAATAATTTTTTTAATGTAGGTACCTATAAGAAAAAAATCGCACGATGAGAGAAGGAAAAAAATATATATACATAACAAAACGCACGTGGAAGATTTTTTAATTTTTAAATAATATTTAATTAATAATTTTTTAAAAATAATATTTTCTATAGTATTGTTTTTTTTTCGATTTGGATATAATTGTATGGTTTCATTTAATACGTTTTATTCTTTTAAATTCGACGTAAATGCTCGAAATCGGATGCTTGAAATAGAAATAAACATATAAATAATGTTAAAAATAGATGCGTTTTTTTTGTAAAAATCGAAATTTAAAAATAATATTGTTCCAAACGCTAGTACATGGATCACGTGATTCATATTATAGGTATGATTTGTATATCTATATATCGAATCTTCAGTTATTTTACAACTGGCGTACTTGTTTGAAAGAGAGCAAAGGAGATTACAATGATTTAACAGCCGGTAAACTAAGCAACTCGTTAGACAAACACTTAACTACAATATTTGGAACAAAGAAAAAACACACAAATGGAAAGCGAGAATTAGAACATGGCTGCCTTCTGGCCGTGACAAGCACAATATTCGTAAACCAAATCCACAATGAGATAATACGAAATTTATAACCCGATATACGTGTAATTAAACCGGAAAATTTACGTGATCAAAGGGAACTGTTTAAATAAAATTATTAACATATGAATAAATCCAAAAAATTATATAAGTAGAAAATACGTAATATGGACCAAGTGAAATAGAATAGACATAATACTAACTGGATAGAAAGAATAGTATACCGTTTCGCTAATTATTCGAAACTAACAAAGGCTAATTTGAAAGGAATATTTTGCGGGTTTAACCATGAGTGCGTAAGGCCCCGTACGTACCACACAAAGATATTACAAACAATGCAGGGGTTAACAACATTTAATAAAATAATAAAAATTAACGACAAATTACTGAATTATTGTGCACAAGTGTCTAATTTTAATAGATTGCTTGTATCATGTTGGAGGCTGCAACTGTTAGTTTAGAAAACAAGACACAGTGCATGTTATGATGCGCTATTCGCACAATGGAATCACGAGATGGAAATGTATTTTATGTAGCAATTTAATTGTAAAGTCTGCGTATGTCATTTAATGTACGGGTCTGATGTCACATAGATCAACATTTTAATTACGTAAGATATTTTTTTTACATAAATGCACGTTTGCACAGCTAATATTACAAGTAGTAAATACAAAATATGTCAATCAAAAGCACATGTTCATTAATGAGATTTTCCGTTGAAATATATTTTTTTTATAAAAAAATATATAATTATTGCGTACTGCGATCGTTTGTTGCGTACCACTGTATCAAGGTTACGCCCGGCATAGCACGGAGGTACTTATTCAATGTACGTATGATGATCATCGCCCGTTTTCACTTCTTCGATGAGCGTGTGTGGAGGTAACGCGGACAGGTAGCATCGAAGTGTTCGTTTGTTCTAAATTTAGCAACAATTTAATTGAAGATAGCAAAACCAACGAGCATTTGAGCGAAATCAAAATATTTGATGCTATTTCGAAGGTCGAGTTACAAGAAGCCAATTCGACATTAAGAATTCATAAGAACCATTTTTTTCACATACGATTTGATGGCAATAAACTGAAATGTAATGATTGCTCATCTTTTTATATAGGTAAAACAAGGCGTAATATTAAATTTAGAATAAAATAGCACATAAGATGTCTCTCTAATAATAATTTATCTGAATTTGCTAACCACCTCATTGAAAAAGATCATTAATTTAATAAGGATAATAGCGTTGAAATTTTACATGTTAATAATAGAAATATAACTGTGAGCAATCTCGAAGTTTTATACATTAAAAAAACAATTGAAAATTTTATAAATAATCAAATAAATTTAACGTCAAGTCCAACCTTTGATTTATAGGAGAATACAAGAAATTAAAAAATTGTTAAAGATGAAAACTCAAGCGGCAAAAGACTACCAGGAAGGCCGCCAAAAACATGGAAAAAAACCTGACATCATCATCCCAGGACAACGCACCGTCACAAACAGGTCATACGACCTAAACTAAGAGGAAGAAGAATAAGGAGAATAAAACTTCTATAAATTTTCATTCGTATTAATTATTTAATATGAAGTTTTACACCATTGTTCAAGAAACAATAAATATTATAATTTTCATTTAAAGCAAGCTATTCTGAGGTTAATTATATCCCGAGGTTTATCGCTAAAACTAATAACTCATCGATTTGTACAATACTATAAAATATGATGTGCAATATGTCATTTCTAAAGCATTTCTTAGTTTAGTACTTTTTCTTTTTTGCATAATTGTATGCATTATCGTGCGCGTCTTTGAATTGCAACGTTGTGTAAGACGACAAAAATTTGCTGGAAAACCCGCGACGACTTGTATGCAGATTTCGAAATATTACAGAAGAAAATAAATTAATGAGGTGATACAACAGCGGTGCACAGTGATTCAGTGCTGGCTGAAGGTGGGACTATGTAACACCAGACCCCCTCGGTACACGCACGAGACGCATATAAATTAACACTGACGCCCGACGCCAGTAGACGATGACGAGCGGTGTGATGAATATTTTTAACCGAGTCAATGCTACCTGAAGATTCTAGAAGAAGCTAGTGACGCCACATCGGCATCGGCAGTAGAAACGAAAGGGGTAATGCAACGATTCTGAGCCTATTCACAAAACTGGAGACATCTCAAAAAACGTGATATCGCTTTATTAAAGCTTCGCAATTATTCAAGCTGATATAATTATTTGATTTGCTTATTTATTGTTTCTTCAACATTGATGTAAAACTCCATATTAAATCATTAAAACAACCAGTTTTCTATTACAGAAGTTCGCCTTGCTACATTTGTCATTCCCATAAAACATAATAAAACTTTTAGAAAATATACGTTTTCATTCATATTAATAAGTTAATTTGTCATTGTGCTGTATAACGACATTTTGCCTTAGAAGTGTATAGAAAGGACACACCGCCACAGTTTTATACTGACATACTTCTCTCACCTCAACATTCATGCATCGTGTCATGATTGATTTGATCGTGCCACGTTTTTCCTTGGTCTAACTCTATTTCATTTTCCATTCAGACCACTTACTATATACTTTCTTAAAAAAAAAAGTATAAGTATCACTAAGGTTCATGAAAGGTTCATATTTGTTTGTACTGTATTTACTTATTAGATCTGCACTTGCATCTCTCATGTAAAGATTACCACACATTCGTCTGTGAGATTTCATTTTCACAAAATTAAACAACGTTCATCCTTCTTTTGTCAGTTCACAGCTTCACTTCTCTATTTATCATTTTTTTTGTATTTTGTTAACTCTCAAATAAATAAATAAATGTAATAACCGAGCATAAGGAAAAGTGTTCAAAATGAAAAAGAGTTAATAGTACCTACCCTTTAAATTAACTAAAAAAAATCAGTAAAAGCAGAGTCAGTAAGAGTATGATAAAGAGAGATTGGAGGTACCCGCAATAAATTCTACTTAACAAGGAACCCCCTGCGAGATACGATACGTTATAATGTCGAGACAGTAAAATAATCATGAGACCAAAATCGTTTGTGGAGATGAACGGCCTCGGGTTACTGAGTATTTTTTCGCAGCTTGTCCGCTCGTAGCGTCACGAGTCCAATCTCGGGTGAAACATCCGAGAAATAAATGCCTCAAAGTCCATGGAATAGTGCAAAACCGCAAATGTTGTTGCAAATCAGTGGGTTCAAGTTATCGTGAACATTCAGAGAACGGTGACTCACGTACAATATAAGAAAAAAGCAAAATTCTCATTGCAATGGAGTAAATATTTAAACTTGTTGAATGACTTCAACGTGATTTCAAAAATTCTATTGAATAATACAATGAAAAGTTAATGTTGGTTATTGAAATTTCGTAGTAAAAGTCAGTTGCAAAATTAAAAAATATACAATATATATTTATTATTTCTTGAAAAATTATATGAAACTTCACATTAAATAATGAATGACATATTTCGCCTTTCTATGGCATTGTGATATTTAATAATGCCTTAGAAAGGCGTAACATGTCACCACCATAAAATAATTTAAAACTTTTAGAAAACAGACGTTAAATTCCTATTAATTATGTATTTATTAGTTATAAAAGATCGAGATTTAAATTAAATTAAAAGTGTTAAATTTTACATTATATTATAATCCAGGTAATAAAAACTTTGTGTATTGCATAAAAAAAATCAAAACCCATTTTCAATACGTTTTCATTATTCCCAAAATTATAATTAAATAATAATTAATATTACTTGCATACCTAATTACACCACTTTTAATTATATCTTATTGTATAATATTAGTTATTCTTATACTTAAAAACTAAAAGATATCAGTTTTTGTTATAATATTGTTGAATTTAAATATGAAAAAAAAGATGTGGACGATAACAATACTATTCATACTGGAGAAAGATTACGAATGACAGAATAGAAAAATCGGTAAATTCAAAAGCAAAGGAATTCATTCGAATCGTAACGGTAATGAGTAATGAGCTAATGACATAAGAATTATTATACCTTTAAGAGACAATGATCTAATACTAATGACTGGCAATGAAGAGGTAACAAGGAGAGAAGTCTTATATATTCATGAGATGACGAGAATGCCATTTGTTTTTAGAAAAGCCGTCCACGACTCGAATACCAACGTGCCGATCTGCATAACTGTGTACCGATGAAGTTGAAGTCAAGGACTTTTCCGCAACCTCCAAGGCCGAGAAAGTAATTGAACGACTAGGCAAACATATTAATAATTAGCACCACTCAAATACCAATTAATTAAAAAAAACTACAGTTAAGATACACGATGTTTAGTAGCTTAGCTTGTGGTGCAAATATTATTTATGGTAGTAAAAAAGCTCTCAGACTCCAATTAAATGTTGAAACAAAAGTAGATCACTTGTAAAGGTGATACCAGTTGCGGGTACCAGGAAAGCAGAAACAATATGTATGTGAGCCGGTTACAGTAGATTGATATACTGGTAAGAGCAGGGTTCTCAGGCTACATTTGCGGTTGCATCACATTATCGGGAATCATATGACCGACTCGCGGGAAACGTTGGAGTTGTGGTCACATGACTCAAATAAATTTCTTATAAAATATATTATGATAGTTCACATTAACAGCCAAGATTAGGGCGCATCATTTTTTCTTTTTCACACAAAAACACAATTACTGGGTGCGTAATGACACATCTGCTATTAAAAGGCGTGACATTACATGACAAATGACATGCATACAAAAATCATTATTTTACAAGGAAACAAGTAATCAGCAAGGTTTATCCTCATAATGTCAAATATGTGTATTGTGAACAAACGCACAGCGACAGAAATAAGCGTTATCAAATACAATCAAAAGATTTAACGGGTTAACACTGTGAAATTTTTCATGAAGTAAAACAATGTTTATTCCACTTTTGAGTTTATTTTTCTTCTCATATTTCAAAGGTTTTGCACCTTAATCATTGGTTATCGATATAAACTCAGTTGAGGGTCTAAAACATTTTTAACGTGTTGAGAAAAATGAACTCAACTCTGAAAAAAAGCAGTGTTTTAATTCATAAAAAATCGAATGTTTAAAGATAATAATACACTGTTTTTAAATGCAATCACAATCTCGTACATAGTGCAATGGAATATTATTATGCTTGTGACGTCTCGGCATTCTCAGAAGGCTGTGTCCTGGCTGCAAAATACAAAGGATTGGACAGGAATGAGGAGAGTTGTGAACCTGTTCCAAGCCGCTTTCGCTGGAGTGATCTCTAATGTTGACATGGCACCAGAAGACGACAAGATTGGTGATTCTGCTTACTACTGCAAACCGCGAAAATCTCAATCTTAAAATGCTGGCAGACATCTGGTCCAACTAGCTTTGTAGGTCTGTCAATAAGAAATTTTTACGTAATCCGACTTTTGCGAATGTGAATTAATAATTAACACAATTTTAAATAATATTAATCTGAATAACTATTATATTATTATTAATATAAATACGATGAGCTTTGGCAAATAAACTGCCTGTTAATTGTGGTTTCGCAACATCATTGTAAAATAATTAATACGAATGAAAACATCAGTTTTTTACGCCCTTCTAAGGCATTATAAAACATTTGATAATTCCTTAGAAGGGCGAAACATGTCATTCCCATAATATATAATAAAACTTCTAGAAAACTGACGTTTTCATTCGTATAAATGATTTAATATAGAGTTTTACATCATTGTTCAAGAAACAATAAATATCATTCTAAAACATAAATTTCACTGCCGCTTTTTAGTTTAAAACTTAAACTGAGTATGGAATCACTAAATTCCTCGATTGTCTTACATAAGATGAAGCGGTCACCGTACCATGGATTATCTATAAGCAATAAACAATAACGGAATGAAAAAGATAGCCGTCTTCAATCATCCGAAAAGTATAATTTGGAGTTGCCGTAACAGTAAGTTGTTATAAGTCCTAACCAAGAGTGGTGCAATTGGCGAGGCGGGTCTTGATAACACTCCAAATAATAACGTATGAATGTTATATGTAGAATTTAATGACAGGTTATTTAAAGTAAGGCGAAATGAGAATTCTTCATTTCAATCAATATGATCGAGATTTAATTTTATCTCCTCAAATCTGTAACATGTTAAATGATACCCGATATGTGGTAAAAATTAAAACCGATATTTTATATACGAAGAAGAGAAAAATATTGTTAAAACTATCTCCTTTGTTGCTTGGACATTGATGTGAAAATCCTAAATATTATTAAAAATTCATGTTTTCTGCAGGAGGCTTTACACTATTTTCATAGAAAGTAGAATGATTATCCTTACAAGGTTATTACAAAATGATAATTGATAATTCTCCCGTAAGGCGAAACATGTCACTCTCATAAAAATTAACATATATCTTCCTTAAAATTAAACGTTACGTAATATAAAACATACATCTTCCTCAACATTAAACATTACGTTTGAGGAATAAATTAAAATAAACAGAAAATAATCTAAATGAATACATCAGTCACGTTTAAAACAGTCCGATGAAGACATGTCATACAGAACGTCATGATATATTATGTTCCCACCTGTTCCAAATTTAAATTCAGAGAAAATATATAACAAGTGAATACGGCTGCAGAAATCATTTGTTATTTTTTTAACTTGGCTTTGTTTATACAATGAGTCATAAAGATATGGCTCGAAAAGCAAGCACGCAAAATTAGCAGAGTTTGATAATGATTTACTAAAAGTGGGAAAGTCATTAGCGGGACATATCGCTACAATAGATTCGAAATACGAAGGAGAGTGCACTCCGCTGGGACTCTCATTTATCAGCGAGTTGTGTTTGCTTCTCCGCGGAGTCGATTATTCTTATCAGCTATGTTTAATTAGAATATATAATATTATGGAAACATAAATAGAACCATGACAAATATTTAGTACAGATTCTATCAAAACACCGTGTCGCGTTTAAACAAATAACTACGTATTCATTGTGATACACGAAACATAATTAATAATCGTACTATAAACATAGAATAAAAACACGGAGATTCCGTTATTATTTTTCAATATTATGTTTTTCTCTGCTGCGCTGATAATGTCACAGCTAAGCAAACACATCGTCATAACTTCAAAATAAAATACAAATTCCAAAATACTGACGTCTTCTCCAACATAATATAATTAATATTGAGTTCTACATACTGATGTAGAATACTGATTTCAATCAACAATAAATTGACATATTTGTTACAAGTGGTTTCTATTATGTTCGTATTTGATATAATCATCAATAAACATTAATCGATAATAACAGCAAATAATACATTAAAATGCACACAACTATCCATGGAGAGGCAAAGTCTCGACGTGAGTATTAGAAAAAAAAATGAAATAAAATAAATTATTATAATTTGACACCAAACCAGATCCCATCATGGGTCGTACAGCATAATTGGAGTGGAAATGGGCTGAACATAGCTAGACAGGGCAGGAACAGGAGTGTCAGGAAGCCACATCAAAGATGAACTGGTGACATTGCCCGAATAGCTGAGAAGATCTAATTTGGGAATAGACGAAACAAGGACGGGTGGAAAATATGGAAGAGGCATATGTCCAGGAATAGAGGGTAGAAGGCTGGAGAAGAAAAAGAAACATAAATCACAATATAATAATAAAAATATTATTAAAAGAATTTCCAAGTCAGCGACTCCCTGTCCATAAGACAGTTTTCTAAAATGATAAAAAAAATATTTGGAATTGCATACGCCTAGGTACAAAAATAGATAGATAATAAATATTAGATAATAAAAATAAGGAAGCGTTAATGCAATTTATTGTATCATCTCTTGAGACGCAGTTTGGATTGACACCAACGTGGGAAACTATGTCAAAAATACTATTAAATAATATTACATATATAATGCAATTGTTAAACGTTCGTGCGAGGCAAAAAAAAAAACTTTAAAAAAATAAATAGTGATACGATTGTGTTCTATTATCTTAGAGTATAATGGCGTGTCGTGGTTACAATTCGCCGTACAAGTGAAATTCTTCTAAATACTTAATTATAGCATCTGCATAAATGATTGCCTCACGTGAACATTAAATGCTTCTGCATGCGATCAATGCAGATATTTAATTAACACTAGAAAATATATCAATAAACAAATCTTTCAGCCTTTTAAACTACGTTTCATTCGTTCGTATCTGTGAATAAGGCAAAACTATAGCAAAACGTTATAACGACTCTGCCGGACAAGAGTTTATCGTGCAACGGCACGAGTGTTCTGCAAATTATTGTGGATATTATTATGGAAAAACATACAGGACAAAAATCTACGCCTATGGCCACACAGAAAAAAGCTTTGCTTAGAGCTACGCTGCAAGTAACCTCTAACGTACGTCGGACTATCGCGACGCCCACACTGAATGCTTTTCGCCACGCTATGTGGCTTTATAGTTTAAAAAATATACATATCACCTAGCAAAGCACTAAGCAAAACATATCGATGTGACTTTAACCTAAGGTTACGTTTCATCTCTCTAATACATGTGTCATAATTTACAAATATTTGTATTTTCGAAAGGTCAACAATCAAACTAAGTTGCTAGGCTTAAATGGTCATTTGCGGGACATGTTGCCAGATTGGTGGACGATAAGATGGACCAAAAGGGTGGTAGAGTGGAGACCCCGCGAAGATAAAAGAAACAGAGGGAGACCCCTCACACGATGGTCCGACGACATTCGAAAAATTGCTGGCGATTGGATGCGAAAGGCACAAGACAGAAATAAGTGGAGAAGTACGGGGGAGGCCTATGTCCAGCAGTGGACGACAACTGCTCTCTAAGTAAGTAGAAATCGAACGTTCACTACATGACGACAATGATTACACATGCATAGTTCAGCGATTGGGGGCACTCAATAATTATTAACCCTCATTGGGCGGCTGGCTTCATTTGCAGTAGAAAAAAATAGTCTCTAAAGGTGGCCAACTACATTTACAGCTAAGAGAGATCTGTCCCAGTTCACCATAATATCATAAGTCCATTTTAGTACTAAGAAACTAAAGAAAAAAAAGTTTATAAAAATACATTCAAATATGAGCTGCAAATGTAGTCTGACGCTGTTCGAAATATTTTTATGGGACTGCATATGTAGCTAGCCGCCACTACAGGGGTTAATATATCATATTGTGAAAGCTTCACTTCAATGGCGTCCATAAATAAGAAAATATAAATAAAAATGTCGTGAAATTTGAATAGAAATAAACGGTGTATATAACCAATATATTATGCAGAATAGTGAAGGTTATCACAAAGCCAGCATTTCAGCAATGGTTACTGTTGATAAATGTTCTTATCAAAACCAATGATTAAGATTATTCCAATCGCAATCCGTTTAATGGAAAACTTGGTAAGCATTGTGTACCTGCAATATAATATAAGAGGTATTCAAATACATATCGAACACATGCTGCAAAAAGGAGATAAGTACACTTTTTGCATAATTGACTTTTTTGGACGCAAGTGTTCCTATTATAAAAGTATATACTTTTTAGTTATACAGGTATATAGCCAAGCAATAAATCATAGGAAGGGCCTAGGTCTAGTTACGTCCATTTTTTTTTTTATCTAAAAGGCGTTTATGTTCATACGCCCGTAAAGTTTTTGTACTCATCATATATACAATACAATGTAACCTATAATGTTAATTTAACTAACGGATGACATATGTTTATCGATCAAAATAGAATGTAAGCCTAAGAGATAGAGTTAGAAACGATACGGTGAGAAAAAAACAAAGGTCACTGACATCATCCATCGGGGAGTGACTCTAAAGTGGCAATGGACAGGTCACCTAGCCAGAAGCTCGGACGAAAAATGGACAAGAAGACTGCTGACTTGGAGACCGTGGACGGCAAAGAGAAGTGCAGGGCGACCGCAACTACGGTGGAAGGATGACCTGAACAGACATGTCGGAATAACCTGGTTGCAGTCTGCACAAGACAGAGTGACGTGAAAGCAAATGGAGGAGGCCTTTGTTGTAAATTTTGTAAAAGTGTGCTCATTCCCTTTCTGCCCGACGCCTTCAATATACAAAGCGCACGTGTACACCGAATACATAACGGTGGGGGATTGAAAAAAAAAATCAAAGCGCGTCAGGCGGAATTTGAATCTGCTTACATTAAGAATTTCGAAATTATTGCGTGCGTACTATCGCGGCCTCACAATCTATGGTTATTTCTAGAGTTTTTTTTATATTTCCATCTAAGATCAATGGCATTATTTTATGTATCACCTCAAGGACACTCAAATGTTTGAAATATCAAGTTCCTTCCTTAACATTATTTTGAAACGATAATCTTAACTTGAAACAAATAATGATTAAATGTTATATATGGTCTGTTCTACTATATGGCTGCGAAACCTGGACTCTGAAAGTGAATGTAATGAACCGGTTGGAAGCGTTCGATATGTGGATATACCGCAGAATGGTCCGTATACCGTGGAATGAAAGGGTCAGTAATGTAGACGTACTACAGAGAGCCGGAGCCAATAGAGAGCTGTTGTCGAGTGTGAAAATTAGATAGGTCTAGTATTTGGGTCATGTGCTAAGGGGAGAAAAATACCACCTCCTTCGACTGTTATTAATGGGTAAAGTGGAGGGACATCGGGGAGTTGGTAGAAGGCAGCTGTCCTGGCCGCGGATCATCAAAGAGTGGACAGGAATAACAAGAGTTCAAAACCTGCTCCAAGTGGCGCAGGACAGAGATGCCTTTGCTGCAGTGATCGCCAACGTTGGGGGGACCTATCACAGCACCAAAGAAAGAATAAGATTAAACTACCTAACTAGCCATCACGCTGATACACTGGAAGTGTAGGCAGAGAGGGTGGATCACCACACTGCTCTAGCCTAGAACGCTCGTCGATTTTTCCAACTTTGAATATAGCCACCTTTAAGTATTTCATTAATTATGTCATGCCATGTTTTCCTCGGCCGTCTCCGGCTTCTTTTTCCATTCACACTACTTGCATACAACTTGTTAACCAATCTTCTCTCCTCAATTCATTCCATGTGTCCAAACCATATAAATGATACTTTTTTTAATTTACTTAGGACGCAATCATCTGCCTTGTATTCCTTCCTTATTTCTTCCTAATGTATTCTTCAATATCTCCGCACATTTATCTCAGTGATCTGACGGCATATAGCCTACTTTCATGCTTCTTTTGTCAACTCCAAGTTTCATTTGTACACAATAGAGTTGGCTTTTTTAAATTGATATATCGTTATTAAAATATTGACTTGTGTTAACTAGATATCTCCAGTAATTAAATCTATTTCGGTACACATCTAATAAACTAATTGATACGTAAACAACTTGACATTTTTACACACACATACAAAAATAAAAAATTTGCCGATGGCCACTTCTTAGTATTGATTAACTAATTGTGGTTAGAGTAAAAACATCATAGTTCTTGGTAACATAATACGTAATGTAGAGTAAACAGAAAACAAGCGGTTTTTTTACTGAAAACTTTCTATGGCATCTTATCACCACCGATCACAGCTGCGGCTCCGGTGATTAGTGCAGAGCAGAAAAGAGAAACTATAATTCGCGTACAAGATAAAATTATAATTGTCAGTAAGTCATAGCATAAATAGGAAAATGGGCATTGTGTAAACGCGATTTGAAACCAGGGGACGGCCGCACTACACGTTAAGATAGTACGGCGCCAACGCTGACACGAAGAAATTGTAAAAGAAAAACAAGCTAACTAACCATCACGCCGTTTTCTCGAAGATGTAGGCAGAGAGGATGGACCGTCAAAGTGTTCTGTCCTGACATATCTATCTAGATTCCTCTACATCCTAGGTTCTCAAAGTGGACGATAACGCCCCCTTGTGGGCGTTTGAGACTTTCAGGGGGGGTAGTAGAAGACCCAGAAGCGTGGGCAGATAAAAAATATAGTCTATAAAGACAAAAAAAAACACGCAAATCACGTAGGTACTAATAAAACAAATTAAACTTAAATATTGGTATATTTTGTTATTGTATGTATTGTAACCATTTTCCCTTTTTTGGAATAACGTTTATGGGAGGGGGGCGGTGAACGTTTATTTTTCTTGTAAAGGGGCGGTGGCCCAGAAAATATTGGAAATCTATGCTCTACATTAATGCATCGTAACATGTTCGCTCGTCGATTTTTTCGACCGAGGCCGCCTTATAGTATTTGATTGTAAAAGTATTTAAATAATATTTCCAGTAGCCTTATTTGAAAAGATCTACTCTAAACCAATGATATAAAAAAAACAACCACAACAAACCATCACGTCGTTTCCCCGTAAAGGTAGGCAAAGAGGATGGACCGCCACACTACTCAATCCTGATGCCTCTGCAGTAGCTTCCTCCATATTCATACAGTCTTCAGACTTCTAACATAGCCAATCTTTCAATTTTGATCAATGGCAATGAACTAAGGCAATGAAGAATCCAAGAGGTGGATTAAAATGTTATAAATGAAATATTTTATATTTGAATAAAAGTTACGTAAAAAATGGGGTAATGTGACATACTATATACGACATTAGTGCTAAAATTGAAATAATATATATTTTTATTAACTTTTAATTATTGGATTTGTTCTTTCGTGAAATGAAAAACTTAGTCTTTAAATTTGATACAAGAAGGGGATAAAGGGTACCATGGGCCAAATGGTTCCAGGTGCCATATGATTTAGTTACGACCCTGGTAAAAGCGTTTTGAAACATATTCGTCCAACTCGGCAATACACATATTTCACACGTTCTTTGTTTGGTTTCAGAAGTAAAAAACCGGCTGAATTATTGTTCAGCTGTGTTTATTAAGAAGAAATAGTAGGATAATTATAAAAGAATCGCGAAGCAAATAATACGCGAAAAATAATTGAAATACAAAGCTCACACACTAGAGAGCACAATGGACACATTAAGACGCCGAACTGAAATTTGCTTTAAATATCTTGGTTACTTAAAATTTCTTGTTCATATTAGTAGGTTAATTTTAAACATTTATCCTGCTCACTATAAAGCTACCCAAATACATAACGAATTTGTGAGAATCGTGTCAGCTATGATACGAACTGGATTTATTTCATATAATACAGCAATACGATAAAAGTTGTCGGAGAAAAAATACAGAAAAATTCACGAAGAACGTAGTTGAAACATTCGTCAAGAATTTCTTTAAGAATGTGTCTTTATCTCGCTTACAAAATAATACGTTTCCGTGTTCGACCCTCGTATTATCAATATTTCATAATGCTGCTGAAACTTGGACAATGAAATCCCGTGACCGCGCCAGGATTGACGCCTTTAAAATGTGGTGTTGACGTCGCATGCTGAGGATACCGTGGCATGCAAACAAGATGAACGACTCAGTCCTTAATGAGCGCAAAATAATAGAAAGACTATCTGTAATATGCAGTCGGCGAGTATTGACCTTCTTTGGTCACATTGCTAGGAGAGAGTCGCAGGCAATGTTCCCGGCAAAAGAAGTAGAGGAAGATCTCCTACGCGATGGTGTGACCAGATTAAAGAGATGGTGTGACCAGATGGAGTAGACCTCTACTCTTAGGTACGGACTGCGCAAAACGGGGAGAATTTGAGGCGTTTTGTGTTAGCAACGGGCGGCTACATAGATCACGACCCTCAGTAATAAGGAAACGAAGAAAGAAGAAGAATTATAATTAGTGTTTGGATGGTGATCAAATTGGCTTAGTAACCAGGGGACCTCACTTGCTCCTAGACACGGGCCAAATAAATAAATAAAAACATTGTGCACAAAATTTTAGATTACTATTAATTAATATACAATATACTTAGTCAACAGAATATACAGAAATAATATAAAAAGTAAATTCAATGCGAATGCAAGTGTTATGAACAAAATAATGAAAGGATCATTAAGATAGTTTGGACACGTGAAGAGAATGAATGAAGAAATAATGGTAAAAAATTATATAATACATAAACGACGTAAACTGAAATAGAAATATAGGAAGACCGAGGAAAACATGGCACGATCAAATCAATCAAATATTAAATGTCGGCCACGTGAGGAGTCTGAGAAATCGATGTGCGTGCATGACATGAGGCATGAATTTTGAAGAATTCAGAATAATATGTAAGGAAATAAAAGTGTGGCAGTCCAATATTTCAGCCTACCACTATGGAGAGCCGGCATGATGGTTAGTTAGTTACAGAAAGAATGTAAAAATGTCTTCTGAAGAAATGATTTATTTTTTATTAAAGTCATCTGAACTTAATTCACAGCCGTTTATATATGACGTTAATTACGGTTCACAAGAGATTCTTAATTAGGCTTAATTTGACCCAAAATACCGGAGAGACATTATCACGAGAAATGATTTAAGTATGAATCAAGATTATGCATCCGACGTCGTTTAAAAAAGTTGAATGTCTCCGAATCGGACCACGTTTAGACTTTACGGGCGGAATTCGGAATGAAGTGGTTAAGTGATTGCATACAGAATAGATTTCTTTATTGCGTATCGTTTGTTTACCAACCGACTCTATTACATACCGCGTTCACAACACGCAGATTCTAGTGCCAACACATAATTAAAAATACAAACATGTTTTAGCATTCCGCGGAATAAAAAACTATAACCCACGGACGAATAACTAGCTTCTCGCATGAAGGTAAATCAATAATACATCCAAGTTTAAGAAATCAGTAGTGTATCTGAAAGACAATATAAAATGTTGCCGATTTATATTTCGTCTGGAAATACCGAAGATTTTTTTCAGCTTAATATTTAAAAAGGTTTATTACAGATGCAGGCTCAGGACGCACTAAACTGATCCCCTGTGGGTGGAAAGAGGAAAATAGACCTAGAGCCATCTGGAGAAGAACCCTGCAGAACAAGGTTGCGGCAGGTCTCGCTTGTAATGGTGTAAGACGTCGGATGGAGAAGAATCATTGAAGCCCTTTGCACCACCGAGGTGTGACAAGATAAAATTATAATTACAGTCGAACTGGGTTGTTACGAGGAAGATGGGACCGACTGAATTTGCTAGTTATAAGAATTACTCGTTATATCAGATAATATGTATGTTTAAATGCTCACAAACATACCCCATCACACGAAGGCATGAAGATTCTGGAGCGGTCACATAACACAAAAGTTACAACTCAAACAAAAATATATAATACAATTAGAGAGAAGTAGCTCGTTATAAGAGTAAATAAATGTAAGTATGGAGAAAATCATAAAACAAAAATGTCAACGAATGTTTCCTCGTTATTTCCGAGAGTTCGCTATTTCCGTGAACGTAATAACCGAGTTCGACTATACAGTAATACTACAAATATCTCAACACACGTAACATCCTTAGATTGAGATGGGCTGGAGGCATATAAATAATGCCAAATGTGCGAGTACTTAAGAGAATCACAACTGGACATCCGGAAGGAAGAGTAAGGATTGGAGGATTTAGGCTAAGGTGGGAGGACGACATAAAAAAGATGCAGCACGGCTTTTATCAGTTGCAAATTAGAAGACGGCGGTTGAGGACAGAAGTTGGAGGCAAATGTTGAAGGAGGCCAAGGTTCGATTTGGACTCTTGCGCCATCGAAGAAGATTACAATTATAAAATGAACGCAAATTTCCATTTTTTTCTCAATATGTATCGAAGTTTATGTCGTTCCCCTGGTGTTGAAAATATTATGATGTCGAATTAGGCAGAGGAAACTGAACTCAATCAAAATGAAAAAATAGTGTTATAATTTACAAAAATCGTAAATGTCGGATTGGAGAAGTGCTAAATAGGTTAGTAAAATTTCTTATCGAATGACAATTATAGTCCGTATCTCAAAAATACTAAAATAATTAATTTGAAAAGTGGAACCACATTCAAATAAATAAATGACAAAAACAATAATGCATTTACATTTGTTTCGATGTTTGTTAAAAAAACTGAGATAGCTTATTTTAAAATTATATGTGATACGTAAAATAAATTATACTTGTGCCTTGCGTATTAAATATAATGAATAGTTGTTAAGTACGAGCCCTCGTACATGCATCATTAATCAATGACACAAATTTAAATTTTACGAAAACAACACAGGGGAATTTGTATGACTGTCTAGCTTATATATTTTTATATAATAGAATAACATGTTTCGCCAAGGCATATTGACATTTGATAATGCCATAGGCAGACGAAATTTCCTGTAAATTATAATAAAATTTCTAGAGAGCAGACGTTTTCATTCGTATTCATTATTTAATGTGGAGTTTAACATCATTGTTAAAAAAATAATAAATATGTAAAATATCATTTATCCTATTTCGTTTAGTAGATTTTTCACATATTCTAGGAATGAATTTAATGCTGTCTAATTATATAGAAAAACACGATAGAGAGAATGCTTTATATCCATTCGAACCGATTTCAAAATAAAAAATCACGCAGAAAAACAAATAATGTATTATGTCACGTACAAGAATTTAAGAATTTAATAAAGTTTCATTATTATTAACAATATGTCAGCTCAACATTAAGAATACGTATATGAATAATTTATTAAACCTAGTAGGCTCAGACTTTCTGTGTTCAGTAAAATAATACGAAAAATAGTGTCAATAAAAAAATACCTTCTTCAAATCATAGATCGACACTTTCCTCCTGCAAGCTGAGACCTCCAAACTGAAAGGGTGGCACACAAGCATAGGTCGCACATCACAGACACTAGAAAACAGCCGAATCGATTAGTCAACCTAGACACTACACTGAGTCATAGCAGTAGTACACACAACACGTAACGTTCGTAGCCACGTGAGACTCACGAAAATGGGCGGCGTGAGCACAAAGCACACACGTTACCTCCTGCGCAGTCGGAGGTGCACTGAGGCGCCGGGGAACGGAGGAGAGAGGGAGGGTTCGGACGTCAGAAGTACGGGCGACGCCAGCGCCGCGAACGGCTGCAGCGGACTTGTGTGCAGTCGAAAACTAAAAGCCGAGCGAGTCGAACAGGCGGCAAACAACAAAGTCGTGAAAAACCCGAACTAAAGAGTCATTTCAAAATGTAACAGGGAAATTTATGTGTATAGAAAATATAAATAAGCCAATAAAGAACCTTTTATCAAACATACTCACAATTAGAAAACGATGGAAATCATACAATCTAGTGTATGTAGATTTTTATCATATTATCATATGCGTTTTTCTTGTATGCGCACGTAGGCACTTTCGACATTTGAAATTGACCCTTAATAATAAGGTCAAGTACTGACACATGACTGTTTTTTTTTATTGTAAACACAGAAGTCGATCTTTGTACATAAAATTTTATGGACGCAATATATTTCGTAGATCTAAAGTTTACTTGAAACGAAAAATAAATAAAAATACGAGTAGTTTATAGAAAAAAACAATATTCGTTCAATACTATCAATCAAAAACTCACGTATTTGGAGGACGGTATATCAAATATTGCCTTAAATGATTCGATGTGCTTTCCTTACCTGAAACAAAAATGAAGAAAAAATTAGATAAATCAATTCGAGTAAAAGTACCCACACACAATAAAAAAAATGATTGAAAGGACAGATAATTTAAAAAAATGGTTGAAATGACAGATAATTTAAAAAAAATGTAATGAGCTAAGAAACAGACCAACGAATTATAAAGTAATTTATTCAGGTACAATAAAATTCGCGTTATAAACGAAGATTTCTTAATTAATTATAAGTATAGTAAAATATTAGTTGTGCTACAGCTTTGACGCAATAATTAATGTTTAAATTTAATATAGGAGACGAACTAGGGTGTGGGGAAATATAATACTTTTGCAACATAACTCGAATTTACAATTTGATTTGATTCCATCTAGGTGACCCAGGCTAAGATATGGATAACATAGAAACTGGTCTGAAGTAATAGTAATTTTTAATTGAAACAACACAAATTATAAACCATTGGATATTAAAAACAAATATTGTAAAACTATGAACTTCTGTTTTACCAGAGCGTAGAGTTTTTAATTTTTATAATCAATCCTAGGAATTGGTTTGCAAGAAGTGTAACATTTTTGCTGGTTCTTGAGATGCCATTTGGGCCTTTAATGTGTAAGTTTCCGTTGCTCTCATTTTTTTATACAACAGGTTCTTCTTCTTCTTCTTCTTCCTCAACCTATTCCCGTCCACTCCTGGACAAAGGCCTCCTCATTTCGCTTCCATGTCACTCTGTCTTGTGCAGACTGCATCCAGGTTATTCCGACGTGTCTGTTCAGATCATCCACTTTTAATCGGTCCACTTTTCATCTGAGCTTCTGGCTACGTGACCTGCCCATTGCCATTTTAGAGTCGCAACCCGATGGATGATGTCAGTGACCTTTGTTTTTTCTCTTACCGCATCGTTTCTTACTGTCTCTTAGGCTTATTCCTAACATGTTATTTGAAAACAATTACTGTATACAATTTTTATCAATGAATTCTTATGACATGTAATAGGTAGCTAGTCTATCATTATTTTTATTTCCATGTGAATTCTGCCAGACCAAAGACAGCGTGATGTTTTTTACATTGTCATCACCGGAAATTGAACCCGGGACCTTCCAGTCAAATTCGACTAGATGATTAACATCCAAAAAAATGTATTTTTTTTAAAGAATAAAAACATGCGTTTTTTTTATATTTGAGTTTATTATTCTCAGAACGATATTAGAACGATATCGTTCTCTCGATGATGAAGGTATAAAACATTTGAAATATGTCGACAAAAAAGTATAAAAAACAGTATTTTAATAAATACAACAAAACCATCATTAAGGAATTCTGCAGTGTTAACGCTATGTTTACCAAAAATTCCAAATATTGACTGTACTAATCGTTATAATCTGCTCACATATTTGAGTTGTAATCTTCCTTATAGGAAGGAAAACAAGAATCAGCTGATGCCGTGTGTATACTAAAATTATGTAAATGTATGAATATATTATAATATATGTTTATTGACAAGATGTAACAGAACGATTATGCATCAGTAGTGTGGCCCACTCGGTAAACAAATCGAATTTAAATAAGACATTAAAAAACGATCGCCAGTTCCAAAAACAGAAAATGACATGAATATGTATGGCGCTCGTGTAAATTAATAGCGCTGTTAAAATTTAATTTGAAAGACATCTTCTGATTACACAATGGGAACAAGTAGTGTCGCAAAAACAGATGGTGGAATTAGTCAGTTACCAAATTTACTTTCCGCTCACAAGGACGCAAGGACCTCCCCACGCGATCTCCGCTATGGACGGATGAATCATTTATAATTTTACTTCCGAGAACTGCGGGTGGTGCCGAATACATCTATGAACATTATTTTGTGTATAATTATTTAGACGTGCGAACGAATTCATTACATTCGACACACAATAAACTATTCTTATATGATTGAATAACTTTTGAAAAACATGATATTTTCACAACACTTTTATGCAAAAGGAGGCAATAACTGGCAAAATAAGCATGAAAGTAGAATAAATGCAAAATATGTGGAAAATCTATATATGATAGGGTGTTAAATGTAAATATAAAGGTCTATTTACACTGGACAGTCATCAGCCGATACCGACACGTCACGATAAAAATAGCCTTGAATCTCACCAACTCGTTATCTCAATTGCTATAAGAAAATCGACGTTGGGGGTTGCCGAAGAAAGCACCTACCTACATAAAATTGACACTTAATAAAAATGATCAATATTTTTCAGGATGTGTTTCCTACAGTATATAATTCTTTTTTACAGAATACCATTTTTACTACCATTTAAATTCGCCGTGGAGAAGGCGATTATCTCGGAATTGAAATACAATATGAACGGAATCGGCATTAATTAAAAGTAACAAGACACCAACAACGATTACTTGCTCAAAGCAAACGCGTGACGTGTCGGTATCGGCTGATGACGGTCCAGTGTAAATGGACCTAAAGTAGTGAATGCGGTGCGAATGAAAGTGTTATGAACAAAATAAAGTAAGCGTCGTTTGGACACATGAAATGAATGAGTGAAGACAGAATGGTAAAGAAGCCATATGTAAACGACGCGAATGGAGCTAAAAATAGTGGGAAGGCCGAGGAAAACGTGGCACGATCAAATCGATAGAATATTAAATGTCGGTCACGCGAGGAGTGGGAGAAATCGATGTATGAATCTAGAGGAATCGAGAGAAGTATGTCAGGACAGAACAGTGTGGCGGTCCATTCTTTCTGCCTACCCCTACGTAGAAACGGCGTGATGGTTAGTTAGTTAGTTTAATGAACTATTCACAAAAATATATTTGGTTGTACCTACTCATACATCTATATATTATTATTTAAAGTAAAAAAATGTACACTGAGGAAGGATGAGTACAATCAGAAACATGTTATGCATGCAAAAAATTCAATGATTTTCAAATATGAATCCACACCACAAAATGATGTCCCGACAGCTGGATCGCTAACCAATGTTGACATCATCAGGTGTACCAAACAACTGGATGGTGATGATGACGTCAACATTGGTTGGCGAAACATATGTCGCGACATTTTCATAAAATTCAAATAAATAAATTGTGATCTTCCAACAATGTTCCATAACAAATAAAAATGTTGAAGTATCATATTATTTCCGCCAAAACAATGGATAACGATTTATAGTAGTTAACTACCGAATTATACATATTTTCTTTTCGTTAAGTTTTTAAATGATTTTTATTTCATTTATTACGATTGACGCATTTCTTGCAAAATACAATTATAGAAGTAAAAAAATATATGAAATATACGACTCGTATGTACCTGTTAAATGCATAGTTTGCAAAGAAATTGGGTCTTTGAAATGTAAATAAATTTTGTAACAAATGTTAGTATAATAAAATAAGCTATTGATACAAAAATAATAAAATAGTAATTAAGAGTTTTGTATTAAATTGACCAGTATTAAAAATGCGTTCTTGACACATCTATTAGACAGGTAAAATAAGTGAATATCGATTGTTAAGCAGTAAACCAGGGGTTTATTGATTAAGTACGTACTCGTACGTAACGTGACCGATTGTGAATTTTATATATGCCTCTAGTAACCCACTTTCAAACGCTTTATTACTATTCCATCTAGGTGATTTGCATGAATGCTTGCATAATACAATTATTTTGGACAGGCGCGAGGTTACATTAACCGAAGTAAACAGAGTTACATGTTGCCACACTCGTAGGTTATTGTTAAATAAAAATTAATTAATGTTATACGTGTGTAACTCGGATATCAATCATCAGGCAACAACATTTTAATATGTAGATGACATAAGTAGATAAAAAAAAATGAATCAACTCAAATGTGGTGTGAACTTTTCGAATACTTTCAAATGTAGAAAAACTTCAATGATTACGCGTTTGTATTAAACTAATTTGTAAACACGATAATATTCACGATCGTTGCGAATCATTGGAGAAATTATTTTCTATTGTTTAAGAATTAATTGTTATTGTTCTCTCTACTATGGCTAAACTGGTGTAATTCAAAAGTGCATTGAAAAAAGAAATTTTAATCAATAAAATTAAATTAAACATGTTATAAAATATCTATCGTATAATGCAGTGCTCCGCAACCGGTGTGCCGTGAGCCGGATGCAGGTATGCCGCAACCAAATGCATAATGAAAAAAATATTTAGTTATAGTCGGAACTCGTGAATTTCGAAAGAGTCATCTTTCGTAAATCAGTTCAGGAGACATTGATAACTTCTTTGTTTTTATTTGTTTTGGGTCATTCGTGAAAAATCGATCGCCGCTGATTTCTACTGGCTGGAAATCCGGCTAGTAGAATTCGCGAAAATATGGTCCTTCGATCTTTCGGGAGGAGCAAAAAAAAACTGTCGCTGCTGATTTCTACTAGCTGGAAGTCGCCGATGAGCTGAAAAAAATCCTCTCCTGAGCTGATTGACGCCCACGTCCAGATCGAATTTTAGGTTTTGGTGTGCCGCAGAATTCTAGGAAGAACTTATGTGTGCCGTAGGTGAGAAAAGATTGCGGAGCACTGGTATAATGGACTAATAATGCATTATATGAGATTTTTGTTATTAAATTGTTCATATGCCTAAAGCATTCGCGTAATGTTTTGCTTATTTATTTAAATCCGACAACGAAAGTTATCTAACATTGGCACTTAAGCGGTCCGATTGTGAATTTCATAATCTTTATGATAATTATTTTATTTATCTAGACTTCGGTGTTATTATACTTAATGAATAGGAAATTACAAATATATACCATATTTGTATTATAAGTACATATAATATGAACTAATTGAAAAATAGGTAGATAAACAAAGTTTTATCAGTGAAAATATGTTTGATTAGTAAAAATTCAAAGTTTAAGTGGTGAAAAACATCTATTGATCAAACATAGAATCCGCATATTTTTTATTTAAATTTAAATCAATGGTATCAGAATTTATTATGCAACCTTCAACGTAAACAGAAAATAGCATAATAAACAAACATAATAAACAAACATAATAAACAAACATAATAAACCAACATAATAAACAAACATAATAAACAAACATAATAAACAAACTTTATTATGAAGAAGAAATCTGGCCGTGTCCAGGCTTGAACCCATGTCCCCTGGATCAGGAGGGTATTTTATCCCCCGACCACCACCCGGTTTTTAAAGATAATTAATCAATTTACGTACATTGATCAAATGAGCGTAAAAGAAAACTAATAAAATATAATAACTGAAATGCACGTGGATTTACTGCATAGGCCACGGAACTGGATTTCGAATGGAGCGAGAGCTACCACAGGTACTAGTGAGGTCACCCAGAGACCAGAAGACTTGGCATTGCGCGACCACATTTGGTACGGAGGACCGACTTGACCAGAACAAGGGAACAAGGTGTCTGCCATCTTGGTTTGCGCGAACATATTTACGAGGGAAACCTGTTTTGTCAGGTGACTGTTTTGCAATTGCAGGTTTACTCTAATTTGGTATACAATTATTTTAACTGGATCTAGATATCCTCAGTGCTAAGATATTATCGATATATAAATGGACAGGTGATCGAAGGACCTTCGAATATATTTTAGGACTAAAAAAATTTAATAAAATTATTCTTGTGTCAAGAAGAAAATAAAATGGAAAGCATTGTTTTAAATATTTAAATAATGTAGAAATATTTGGAACTATTTGGAATTTCAACCGAAAATACCACATTTTAAATTTGTTTATACATTAAATACACATCATATGTTTGTGGTTTACAGCTAATCATTCAAACAATGTTTAAAAAACCCATATTAAAAACATTATGTTTTCTAAAAGTTTTATTATATTTTACGGAAGTGACGCATTTGGAAATATGACCATTAATTTAATGCTAATAAAGTTCACAAAATATTAATGTAGTTTTACTTCTTCGTCGTGAAAACAGCAAGTTTTATAAAGATGGACAAAAGATACCATATCTCTCCTCTTCTTTGGCCGTTGTGGTGGAAGGTTTGGCCGACTTGTGTCGTTTCCAGGGGCCCCGAGTGTTATAGTAGCACCACAAGTGGAGGTACCTTCCTTTCCCCCATTTCTTATGTTTAACTAAAATAAATTAACATTATTCAAATACTGCAAAAGATACTCTATGTTTTATTACAATTATTGTGTTAGTATTATGAATAACATTAATATATGTTTTCTAACACAATTTTATTGATCAACAAAACAAATTAACAACAGACACCCGCAATCAAGAAGCAATATAAGTTTTATTGCACTGTTCGGACTTGGATCAGTTAGCGTATTGCGGCTATCGCTTGCACCGCTACTCGCATACCGGGACTTGTGTACCATATATTAGACTGAGCACGTGTGCATTTGGCCCGTGCCGTCAGATGATAAGGGCGCTTTTATCTATGCGAGGGCAAGCCGCTAGTTCACACGATATCCACGCTTCGGTTGTATAGATAAATAATAGAAACATAAACTCATATATAATGGCATTCAGGGATGTAAAATTCCTACAGTCCAAATTCACATATAAAAGATGAATTAAAAACAAACCAGAAAAATATAAAGATAAAAATTAAGTGATTCGGTATTAAGATTTTAAAAAATAAAATAAATTAATGTTTTAAATACAAAATGATTTATTTTTATCCAAAAAAAATTGAAAATACATAGCCGATACATATTAAAACTGAACATTCAGTTTTAAATCTTTATTAACGAAACAACGAATAAAATACTAATGTTTCTTGTTTTTATATACCTACTTAGTATACAAAACTCACTTTATTAAAAAAAAAAATATTAAAAATACCAAACATGTTTCGGACTAATCAGCCCTTCATCAGTGGTATTACTTAAAAATATTTAAAATATTACATTTAAAAAAACTGTCCCCACATTTGTAACTTTTTAAAAAATATTTTAAATATTTATATTTATAAAAAATCACTGATGAAGGGAAGGTTAGTTCGAAACATGTTTGGTATTTTTTTAAATAAAGTGAACGTTGTATACTAAGTATATAAAAAATAAACATTAATCATATACAAAACAAAGTTATGGCGAATATAGAAGAAATAAAATACTAGATCATTTATTATTATTATTTATGGGTTAATGTGGGTTCTTTGCCAAAACTTGGCTATATATTATATTTCACAATAAACTAAATTGTACAGTATTATACAAAATAATATTTTCTATGTAAGAAGTAGTGGTAATCTACTTAAGTATCCACGAAAGCAATTTATTACTATTTTGTAATTCTGACACTCTACATCAAATGACTAACTACTTGCAGCATGCAATCATACTGCAAAAAGGCAAAAAATAAATATTGAGAAGTCAGCTTGCTAATAAACTTAATAACTTTCGCTTTTACGTAACATACAAGATAATACAACTTATGCGGAAAATGGACTAGGAGTGAAGAAAATGACGATTGAATAGCTACCTATTACATGAGAATCAATAGCTTAAAATATTTAACATATACTGTAATTGGGTACAAATAACCTGCTGTTAACAAAAATGTGGACAGCAACGGAAAAAAGGATCAAGTGGAATCCCAAGGACCAGTAAATATGTCTATTTGCTGTTAAAATAATTCCTACTGAAAAACTAGATAATGGACTAATCCAGGTGCAATAATGTAAGCGTAACAAATTATTTCAATTGCACACATCGTAGAAATCGATAAGAAATTAGATGAATAAATTCAATAATTATAAAAAATATAAATATAATAAATAAAAACGAACGAGTAAACATATGAAAAATAAAACATAATATTAGATTTACGGCAATAATTTCATCATATTAAAAATAAAATTTCATTATAGAAATGAAAAATAATAGAGTCACAAACGAGGAAGGTCATATACATAACTCGGATGTCCTGAGTGATGTAGGTCTAATTGTCCCCGATCTCCGTCAAAGACAGCGCAGATTGTTTGATTACATAATACTAACAACAACAACACGTAATAAAACAACAACAACAAAATATAGAAATAACGAAATGGAACCATATTGGACGAAAATTGATATAAAAAAAATTGTTTTGGAAGACTATAAAAACAACAACCCGACCATCACGCCGCCTTTCTGAAGGTGTAGGCAGAAATAATTTCATGACATAATTCTTTCGCTTCATCAACATTCATGCATCGTGTCATGCTTGCACGTCGATTTCTTTGACTCCTCGCGAAGTCGGCTTATTATATTTTGTTGTTATGATCGTTCCACATTTTCCTCGGTCTCCCTCTATTTCTTGTAATATTTACATCATAAACGTAAACTTATTATATTCATGTTCTAATTATTATTCAGTGGGTAAATATTCAAAGGATTTATACCTACACGTAGATCATTAGATTACCTTACCCATGTACAAGTATACAGTTTGCTTTCGGAGTGAATAAATTCAAGAGTGATATACAAGTTATGCGGAAAATGGACTAGGAGTTCGAAACTACTGGGACTAGCTTACCCACGCTGGTATACCAAGTCAAATAAACGCGATACCACTAGCGTCAGAACACGCTTGTATGAAACTCGTAGTGATACAAATAACACAAAATATGAAAGATGTTCAAAGAAAGATGATACGCAGCATTTCAGCGCGGCCGCATTGCCGTTTCAGCGGAACGCCATCGAAGGTATAAAAGCCCATGTAGTTTATAGGGGAAATTTCATTCCAACTTTATAATGAGTTCAAAACTTATGGACGTGAGTTAAGTCCACGTCTCTGGCAGTGTAAAACAAACACAAGAAGTGTTAAGTAGTATGGCCTGCTGCCTCCAAACAAAAGATACCTTTCATAAATCATTACATTGTACAAACGAAACTGAACGTGCTTTCTAAAATAAAGTTTTTTTCGTTATTGTTGGAATACGCCTAAATTTCTTTGAGAAGAAAACTAATCTTTAACCCCCCCATTGTGCGCCTAGTTTCATTTGCAGTAAAACAAATGGTTTCGAACATGGGTTAACTTCTTATACAGCTCAGATACGAGTAGATAGTCCTAACTGGGAATATAAGGTAAAATAAAATCCAAAAAACAAAAATGGCAGTGCACAACGGTGTTCATGTGCCGACCCTTATGTATGGAAGCGAAGCATGGAACCGGCAAAAGAAGGATGAAAGTAGAATAAATGCAGTAGAAGTGAGATCTTTTAGACGCATGTGTGTAAAATCTGCGTATGACAGAGAGTCGAATTAAAATATGCGAAGTGAATGCGGTGCGAATGAAAGTGTTATGAACAAAATAAAGATACTTTGGACATATGGAAAGAATGGTGAAAAAGTATATGTTAACGATGTAAATTGAACTAGAAATAGAGGAAAATCGAGAAAAACGTGGCACGATCAATTAAATCAAATATAAAATGTCGGCTACGTAAGGAGTCGGAGAAATAAATGTGCGTGTATGACACGATCTAGGAATTGATAGCAATAGATTGAAGAAGCGAGATAAGTATGTCAAGAAAGAAAAGTGTGGTAGTCCATTATTTGTGCCTACCCTTTCGGGGAGACCGCGTGGTGGTTAGTTTGTTAGTTTATGCAATATTATGTACAATTTGGAAGTAAGGAACTAAATTCAAGGCTTATAAGATAAATTCCAATAAGAGCTGCAAATTTAGTCTGCCGAAGTTCGATTTTTTTTACTGCAAATGTAGCTACCTGGGCAGTATGGGTTAAAAACTTTCGACGTAAACGAAACAAACCGTCAATGTGTGTATTCTGAACGTTTGCGAATAAAATAACAAAAAAACGATATTATTTGAGATCGCCCTCCAGGTGAAAGACAACGAGGAAATTCATCGTTAATTGAGATAATAATTTTTAAAGAGGATATTGAAGGATACGGTGATTATACGTAATTGCTACCTCTACTTCTGTAATAATAATGATACATTTTTAATATAGCTATCAGCTCGCAGCAATGAAACCAAATCGAATTAGCAAAAAAAAAACGGTCAAAAGATTGCGTTCGCATTCGAAATAATTGCTTTAATGATAATTAAACGACTTTAATTGGCACAGTTAAATTAAATACTTCGTTACAAGTTTTTCTTAAATGATTTATTAATATTCTTTACAAATTTGACGGAGTAATTCCAATGCATATCTAAAAACCGAATTAGCCGAACGAGTAGAATGTTCTCGTATATTCTTCGTTTCTCCAGCTATGCAAAACAGCGGTTACAATCACCAGTGATGCGTTAAAATAAGCGCAGACTTTCATGTACCAACAAATTAGTGGTATGGTTTCCTCACACCAATAACAACTGGACAGTGGCGTGTGGAAGAATTCTTTTATTGGGACAAAAAACTTATATACTAACTAATTGTATCTAAATAGAGACGAAGATGAAAATTGGAAACAGAATATGGTGATCGAGGAGTTTACAGGACTTATGACTTGTCATTGGTTGGGTTTAGCGCACGCTTTATGTAATACAACATTCCCTATTTCACCTTTCTTACGACCGCCATGTCTGACAAATTTTTGGAAGTTGTATATATGTTAATATGTAACACCAAACTTCACATGTTAGTTTCAATCTACACACTAGCGCCATCTATGAAGATTAGATTTAAGCATTAAGTAGAAGATATTTTTTTAATTTTTTTAGTAACGCAACGTGCAAGGCTACCGCCATTAACGTATTGCTAGATAACGCCTGGAGATGTCACTATATAAGAACGGTCATAAAATTAAAAATGTTAATATGTTGTATAGCACATCTTCTACTTCGCGTCAATCCGTTTTAAAAAATTACACAAACACACATATCAATGTTTGCGAAGCCATAAATATGCGAGGATTATGATGTAACATGGGTTTGAGATTAGGGTAAAGTTACAAAAAAGATACTTATTAGATATTAATTATTAACAAAAAAAGTTATTCGAAATTTCGTGCTAGAAGTTCATTGAAAATAATAAAAATAAAGTTTTTGTTTTAAATATATATTTAGTTACCCAGAAGATAGCAGCGAGCTGCCAAAACCGATCGAAGCCATAAATCTGAGTGGAATTTAACTAATTACACATTATTAAAAAAATATCATTAAGAATAATAAAAAAAACGAGATAACTAATAAATAAAATAAAAACATATTATAATCATTACGCTTTTGGTCAATTATTAGAACGTATAAAAATATTTGACATTGGAATATTTTGAAGGCTTCATATTAATGGTATCGCCTTGCTAGAGCGTTATCAACATTAATACGAATGATGACGTCTGTTTTCTAGAATTATTTCATTTTATGACATGTTTCACCTTGCTAAGGCGTTATCAAATGTTGATAAAAAAACAAAAAAAACTTCTAGAAAAATACGTTTCCATTCGTATTTAATACGGAATAAGTGTTTATAAAACAATTTTTTTATGAAACAATTTGTTTATGAAACAATTATTACATTTTACTGTCCTAAAAAGGCAAACAATTCCACTAAAACCGTTAGAAAATGGAAGTTTTTTTACATCATTGTAATATCAAACTATAACAGATTGGGATATTTGGATCCTAAACACATAAAATGGTTACACCACAGACACAAGCAATAATGCACTAAATATCAAGTAACAAAAACGAGATTTGGAACCATCATTGTGTTACGATACCCACAGAAAGGCGGTGTAGGTTTTCTTCTACGAATAAAATATCTAAGCTATAGGTATGCGACAATCGCCGTATCGCTTACAATGGAAACTTTCTCGAGAGCTATGCTGTTAATTTATTTAAATAGCCAATGTCGGATTGATTGTGAAGAGTCCAAGAACATTCTGAGATAACATCAGCGTTAATCTAATTAATATTGTCCGGAGAAAGCATTCCCATTTAATTGATATAAAATATCATATTGTAACGGAAAGAAGAGCTCACCGTGAATTAATTTCATTTCTCAATTATTGTGTGATTATTATAAAAATGGAAAATAGATTGTATTTCTTTCATTGCGAATTAAATTATTTATGTATTCATGGTGTACAAACGGGATAAATAAAGATTTTAAAATATTTATACCATAACTTTTAGAGTATTGTATATAAAATGATACATTAATGGAAATATACTTAGGAAATTGTAAATAACTTTGTTTAATCCACTATTTATTAAAAAATATTTAAAAAAAAAACATCACATGTTTCGGAGGATACCTCCATCTTCAGGTGTAAAAATATAATATATTATATTTTTACACTTGAAGATGGAGGAGGTATCCTACGAAACATGTGATGTTTTTTTTTTTTTTTTAATATTTTTTAATAAATAGTGGATTAAACAAAGTTATTTACAATTTCCTAAGTATATTACTATGGAATTCCACAGTGTTAATGCCTTAATGTTCAATAAGTTGAGTAATGGAAATGTCTGTTCTCTAGAAGTTTTATTATATTATATTTTACGGGAATGACATGTTTTGTCATGCTAAGGGCGTTATAAAATGCCTCTCGCAAAAAATATCGCTGCCATCTTCTGGTGAAGAGCTGGCGAAACCGGTCGAAGACACAAACATTAGTGGGTTTTAACTAAATATACACTTTAAAAGATTTTTTTTAATTTTATTTTTATTTTCATTCTTTAATATAATTATAACAATTCTTCCCTTTAATTGCATTGAACGTGTATCGTTTTTTAATGGATGCTTCATTATAGAAAAGTTTTAATAAATTTAATCATCTAATGCATAGTTTCTTAATCAGTGGTTCGCGATGATTTTTGGGTGATTAAATTTTTTTTCTTTAAATATTGTTGTATCAGCACACCGTGTTTATATTAATTAAAACCACCAAATAATTTATTCCAATGTTGGTGATCCGCGAATTTTTGTTGTTGTTTTTTTTTGGTCCCCTTATGTAAAAAGGTTAAGAGACTATGATCTCTTGAATGATTGCATTATATATAAGATGAAAAAATCTTTTGTGAACAAATATAACTAGGCGTACAGCAAATGTTTCATGTAATAAATAAAAAATGTGTTCGCACAGTACACGTGAAGCTGATGTAATAGAATCAGTTGCCACATGGTTATGAGAGGGAAATGTGAAAAATGCGAGCTTCACGTAAACTCGAGGTTAGCCGTAATGATTCCACGTTGAATTATTGGTTCAAAGCGAATTGCCTGAATTGGAGCCATGACAGCAATAATGCGTGAACCATTATGATTTCAACTAAAGCAAATATGCAGAACACTGAATTGTATCACCGTTCCGGGTTACTAACCATCTTATAACATGTTCAGATGGGTGAACTGAATCACTCTTATATTTATGTAACATGTCAAGTTGTATGTGTGAATGTAGAAGAGGCGCGAGAGTTATGCCAGTATAAAACAGTGTGGCGGTCCATCCTCTCTGCCTACCGACCCGGAGAAACGTCTTGAACGTTAGTTGATTATATTGAAACATAGACCAAATACATTAAAATAGGTACACGAAAAAAATCTTATCGTTGCTGTGCAATCAATTCATCCAACGTGTCATTGTATTATAGTATCAATTACGAGAGAAGTTTTTATAAGTTCACGAAATTTTGTTAATATTAATTCTTCAATTAATAAAATAAACATGATTAGTTATACAAAACGCTGGAGAAAAATGAAGTATTTGTCTGTAGGATAAGGTAGACTTAAATAGTCCATTGTTTTGGCAGAAACACTATGACACTTCAACATTATTACTGTTAAAATTTAAAACACTGTTATAATCTAACAATTTATTTTTATTCACCGAGAGTGTCGCGACAGCTGTTTCGCCAACCGATGTTGGCATCATCAAGTGTTAAAAGTTTATTGTAACACATGATGATGTCAACATCGGTTGGCGAAACAGCTGTCGCGACACTCAGTGAATAAAAAGAAATTGTGATATTGCGTGGGAGGCGCATTACAAAACAAGGAATTCATTCCCCAAAAATATTCTGAAAGTAGGAGTAAAATTGTGCCAACAGACCTACCCAGTGTTATGAGCCGACATAACTCACCTGAGCTGTACATAAATTACAATTGCTGGGGGTGCACGTCTGTCACGGAACGATTTAGAAATCACGACGGTTTTAAAACTTTGCGATGTCATAAACAAAATTAAAAGTGGCATAAATCACAAGTGAACATTTTAATATACTCATAAAATGAAGTGAAGTGATGCGTGTTTAGGGACTTTATCGCGGGAGGAATTAATTACAATCTATTCTCAGGCGTATAATCAGTAGGCGAGACAAAAAGAAAAAGTAAAACTATAAAAAATTGTAATAAACCATCAAATATAAGAAACGCCAAATAAACGTCGGAACGTGTGCTTGTGGGAATTTGAAATCTTAACATTGAATGGCGGCTATAAAATATACGAGTATTTTAACAAAAGTAATAGTGAAACATAATCCAATAGTGATGATCTCAAGTGCGCGGTTTACGGAAGACCAATCGATGAATATGTTGGGGAATGAAGCATTCATGATGATGCTCAAGATAACATGGATGGCAGGAGTGAAGAATGAAGAGCAGATGAGACGCATGAGAACTGATCGTCAGCTGTTAACTTCAGCAAAAAAAAACTAAAAAAAAAAACTGCATTCGTGGAGTATATTATGCGCAACCCGAAATATCACATACTGCAACTGATATTCGTGGAGAGAAGATCGAGGGACGAAGATGGAACGCATGAGGATGTCATTACTGGAAAACATCAGACGATAATATAGTTTGCTGACTATGGGCTGCCTCATACACACTTCGAGGCACTGGAGTAGAATAGAGCAAGTTATCGTAAACATCCACTAATGGATATACAGCAAATGAAGAAAAAATACTTGAAGCACGCTGAAACGAAGTCAAAGCTGCACTGAACTGATTAATTTCGCGCAGACGATAACCTAAACCACCAGAGTAAGAACCGTTACGACAGCTACGTCGTGTAATATTAAATGGAATATGTATGATAGAGATGTAAGAACATCTTCTAGGCACTATACGACTATAACAGAGGAAAAAATATATCAAATCATATTTTAGAAAATTGCAAATGGAAAAAAAGTCTGTTCCTTCAGAAATTATTAATATAATCAAAGATTTAAATATGAGAGGCAACACTAGAATTAGATGCGATTATGAACTAAGTAAAACAATCTCCGTACTGACTGGTATACGACAAGGAGACAGCCTAAGCCCTTTTCTGTTCAATCTGATAATGGAAAAACATATAGAGGAGACCCAATCGCTACAACTGTGACATAGGGTGGGAGAGCAAATTGTCAAAGTGGTCTGTTAGGCAGACGATGCTGTAATCATAGCTGAAAACAATAATGACTTATTAAAAATGCTAGACAGACAACATTACGCCTGCAAGAAATACAACATGACGATCTCTATCGAAAAAACAAATTGTATGACATTTTCCAAAACATCCAAAACATGTAACCTGGTTATAGAAAATCAACCCATAGAACACGTCAGAACCTTCAAGTATCTAGGCATAGACCTGGTGGGAGGAACCTGGGGGAAGAAATGCAAGCCCAAGTGAACAAGGCAGCTGCAATCTCTGGCGCTCTAAAATCCACAATATGGAAAAACAAAGACATGGCCATTAAGAGTACGATGAGAATCTACAAAGCATGCGTAAGACCATTAATAACATATGGCGTCAAAGCAAAGGCAGACAAGGCAAGGACCAAACAAGTTTTGAGGACTTCCGAGATGAAGACACTGAGGACGATAGCAGGCAAGACACTGAGAGATCGCGTGAGAAACACCAGAATAAGAGAGATATGTGAGGTTGAGGATATTATTAGATAGAGCAGACAGCGAAAAAAGGGAATGGTACGGGCAAGTTCAAAGAATGGACACCACCAGACTCCCCTATATTGCGTTGCATAATCAGCCTCATGGGACTCGTCCTCGTGGAAGACCTCCTAAAATATGGAAGGACAGCTGGGAGTCTACCTCACAGGAGGAGCAACACTCTGGAGTACAGACCACATAGGTCTGTAACAAGGAAGAAGAAGAAGCAAATGGAAAACAATGATTGAATTCAGTCATGTTCGCAGAGTACTTGCTTCGTTTTTGCCAGTTCTATAATAAAACTTGCCGATTGGTGTATACCTTAAATGCAGGATTATTATTGTATTGTATAATGTACGTTATATTGAAACAACTGCACAGTCCGTGTTATTACGAACTCATTGTTCAAGTTTTAGCAGGCTTCGCTCGGGGAATATTTGCGTAGGCAAAACGTGCGCAGACGGAGCGAGGGATTTGTCGGTGCCGTCGTACAAACGCGAGATTTATCGTTGTTTTGCTACTTTATGTAAGATGCATTCGAATAAGGCCGCCATAATACATGATTTACACGACAAATTGCGGATATAAACTAACGTGCTCTGGCAGCAATGCCCGTAGGTACACAATTTGGACGTAAATTGTTGATTTAACATTTGTTAAAACGGATAAACAAATCGTACTTTTATTCGTCAATGGTGAACCTAATAAGGAATACTTATAAACGTTAAAATATGTTAATTATTTCTTCTATATACGCCATACGTTTATTTTTCTTTTTCTTTTTTATATATTTTGTATATACAACACTTATATTTAAAAAAAAAATTACATAGACATGTTTCGGACAAACAGCCCTTCTTCAGTGATACATATTATAAAGATACATTTTTAAAAATATTATAAAATTGTTAACATGATCTGACAAATGACAATATTTTTAAACAGGTATCTTTATAATATGTATCACTGAAGAAGGGCCGTTTGTCCGAAACATGTCTATGTAATTTTATTTTTTTAATATAAGTGTTGTTTACAAAGTACTCGTATATAAAAAAGAAAAAGAGAAATATGTTAAATATATTTCATTTATATAAATCTACGCGAATTTTTTTAATTGTGGTACACAATACAAATAAAATATTACAATATTGAAGAGCAATAAACCATCAAAACAAATAAAAAAAATTGTAAAGAAATTATTATTTTTACCGTATTACTGCATGTTTAAAAACTATTTTGCTTTTTTATTATACAATTGTTGATACCCTTTATGCCGTTTATATTCTTTTATATCGTTTTGGTTTAAGAAATTGATTTTTAATTTTTATTAATTTTATTAATATATAAAAAATAAAAGATGTTCGAAATTTGAAAACCGAGGGGAAATCTTGTATTTTAAAATTAATTCAAATGAATTTAATAGACGTCAAAGTAGAAACTCAATAAAGCACTTAGTCTTGATGTTTCAAATGTAGTAATCTCAAATAATAAAACTAATGTATGATTGATTACATGTTGCAACTATAATGAATAATTTCTGAAATCTTGTCTAGAATTATAAGTCATTTGAACGACTAATATTTGAGACAGATTTGAGAAGTGCATATTTAACGCTAATCTGCATAATGTCGGAATTATTATTGTCACTTTCACCGTTATCACTAGAGTGCGGTAGTACCGACATACGAATACATATATCCGCGAGCTACAAGAACTGGCGTTCCTAATACCAGCGTAATGTACCAAGCTCTGGAGACCAGTATTCTGAATGGAAGACTGAACAACTCCATGGATGTTTTAGAGACCATAACTTGGCGAAACTTTCCAATAATCGCGATCATGCTGATATGAATGTGATGCAAAAGACACCCAATGTGATATAATTGCGTTCTAACCATCACGCCGTCTCCCTGGAGTGGTAGGCAGAAAGAATGGAACGCCACACTGTTCTGTCCTGACATACTTCTCTCGTTCCTCTACATTCATACATCTTGTCATGAACGCACGTCGATTTCTCCGACTCCTCACGTGTCCGACATTCAATATTTGATTGATTTGATCGTGCCACGTTTTCCTCGGCCTTCCTCTATTTCTAGCTCCGTTCACGCCGTTTACATATACCTTCTTTACTTATTATAGTAATAAACGTGAATGTTTAATGGTTTTACTTTGTTTTTTATTCATATAATCTCTTATACAAATATCAGTTACAAATTTGTTTCGCCTTGCGAGGGCATTTTCAAACTGAACCTAGTCGCCAAACAATGTGTCCTTATATTGATTTTAAAGAAATTAGGGTGGGGGAAAGAATTTATATAATGCAAATCGAAGGGGCTATTACACTAAACAATTTGAGGTTTTTCCATGAACTGATTAGCCATTTGAAGAATTTATATAATGTTAGTAGATGGGGCCATTAAACTAAACAATTAAGATTTTTCTAGGAACCAATGGGTTATTTGGACCTAGAGAGATTAAATTTATTAAACAGGTGAGTACTTGATTGGGGTACCAGCTCTGTAACAATCCATTTTAATCGTTATTACAAACAATAAATTAAATTAAAAACAAGTAAAAACAGTTAGTAGAGAAATGCAATATGTGACAATACAGATAATTTAATTTTGATTTAATTTAAATATATTTAGTAATGGTGAGGAGAGGATGTTTGTCTGTTCATTAATAAGTTGAATGTTGGGGTTATTTAAGGTTTTATTAATTTCTAATTGTTCTAAAATATTGAGTCTATATCCTTTATTTTCAAGATGAAGGGGAATTGGTTTATTACTTGGGTCTAGGGAATGTTCTAATGAGTTTAAATGTTTTGCGAATTGGGAATCTAATTTATTGTTTTTATAAGATCTAACATGTTCCGTAAATCTAGTGCTAAACGATCTGCCAGTTTGTCCTATGTATATAGAGTTGCAGTCGTTACACTCTAGTTTGTGTATCCCGCTATTTTTCAGTAGCGGGATTTTAGATTTAGATTTTTTTTAAAAAGAACCTATACTATAATTTGTGCGAAAAGTTACGCTAAGCCCTAGTTCTTTAAGTAGTGATGCGATTTTGAGAGATTGATTACCAAAGAACTCGATACATGTAAACTTTCTCTTCTCATCATTAACAAATGGGTAAATGTTATTAATATCTGCTCGGTAGACCTTGTTTTTAAGGATTTTATCTATAATTATTTTACCGTAACCGTTATTTTCTGCAATGGTATATATAATATTCAATTCTAGGTTATAATTGTCTTGACTAAGGGGGGTATTCACTAGTCGGTGTATCATGGCATGGTAAGCCGCTAATTTATGGGACCAAGGATGCTGTGATTTAATATTTATGGTAGTGTCCGAAAAAGTACGTTTCCTATAAATTTTGAAACAATGTTTATTATTTTGTCTGCTAATGGTCAAATCCAGGAAGTTAATTGATTGATTAGTTTCGTATTCGACGGTAAATTGGATCTTTTTATTGATACTGTTGGCATGTTTAATGAACATATCCAATTGCCAAGTACCCTCCCAGCAGACCAGTATGTCATCTACATATCTGACATAGTATTTTATGTGTTCGGAAAGAGGTGTATTTAATATTCCTGACTCTACATGGTCCATAAAGATCTCCGCAAGTAGCGGGGACAACGGAGATCCCATTGCTAACCCATCTATTTGTGAAAATATCTCATCCCTGAATGAAAAGTAATTTGTTTTTATACATAATTCCATCATATCGTACAATTCCTTGTTGATACGTGGGTTAATATTAGGTCCTTACGTATGAAATTGGCATTTTGCCGTACTGGCAACTTTGATCTCAAATATCTTCTCTTTGGTTAGGAATTCCAAATTCAAATTTATACAGCTATTTACTCAAGTATTTGTGTTTCGAAAATTATAATTCATTTGTTTTTTCCTCAATTGTTTTTTTTCTTTGCGTCACTCAGTTTACAAAATGGAAAACTTGAAATATCGCGTTATTTAGGAGTACGAGTTCCACCGTGGCACCAGTGCTGCAGAAACGGCTCGAAGGATTAATGATGTGTATGGCGACGGTGCCGCAAAAGAAAACACAGTGCAGTTTTGGTTCCAAAGTTTTCGTTCTGGAAATTTCGACCTGCAGAACAAGCCCCGTGGACGGCCGGAGACCAAAGCTGATAATGAAGAATTGAAGGCTATTGTGGAAGCGGATCCATCGCAAACCACGTCCGAGTTAGCTGCAGGCTGCGGTGTTAGTGATAAAACTGTTTTAATCCACTTAAAGCAAATTGGGAAGGTGAAAAAGCTTGAAAGGTGGGTACCTCACGAATTGAGTGAAACAAATCAACAAACGCGCGTTGACTGCTGCGTTGCATTACTCAACCGGCACAATAATGAAGGGATTTTGAATCGAATCATTACCTGTGATGAAAAGTGGATCCTGTATGATAATCGGAAGCGCTCATCGCAATGGCTGAACCCTGCCGAACCAGCCAAACCATGCCCCAAGCGAAAATTGACTCCAAAAAAGTTACTTGTGAGCGTTTGGTGGACTAGTGCTGGTGTCGTTCACTACAGCTTTCTTAAATCTGGCCAGACGATTACGGCAGATGTCTATTGTCAGCAACTGCAAACCATGATGGAAAAGCTAGCTGCTAAACAACCGAGGCTGGTTAATCGCTCTAGGCCACTGCTGCTTCATGATAACGCTAGACCACACACTGCACAACAGACGGCTACCAAATTAGAAGAGCTTCAATTGGAATGTCTAAGACATCCACCGTACTCTCCGGACCTTGCCCCAACAGATTACTATTTTTTTCGAAATTTGGATAACTTCTTGCAAGGGAAAAAATTCAACTCCGATGGGGCAGTCCAAACCGACCTCAAAGATTTTATTGATTCCCATCCGAATGTTTTTTTTAGTAAAGGGATCGATGAACTACTTATGAGATGGCAAAAGTGCATAGATAGCAATGGTACATACTTTGATTAAATAAATATATTATGTTAAAAAAAAATCAACTTTATGTTCCTCCCATACAAAACGCCAATTTCATATGTAAGGACCTAATATTTGAACGGTCTAAAATTTGTTGGATAATCTTTAGGCATTCTTCTATCGGAATCTCATTTCTACTGCATTTATTATACTTTCATCCTTCTTTTGCCAGTTTCATGCTTCACTTCAAGGGGAAAAAATCGTTACATACTAAATATACATCAGAAAGCTAGTTTTCCATTACTATTGTTATAAAAGAGTTATGGTAATGATTATGAATAAATATAGAAGCGTACTTATTTACAAAGGGTATGCAAATAATATAATCAATCTTATTAAAATTTTACTGTTAACGGTAAGATGGAAACTTTCGTTCAACATTGTTCAAGATATTATAATACAAGATAAATTTGCGTTTGATGTTCATTCACTATTAAAATTTAATTATAATCAAAAGCGATGATAAATACTGCGTGAACATAACTCACGATGTCTTGTGGTAGTTAGCGCCGATACAATTATTATGCACACAATCAATAAACGATTTCCAACGTCCCACACTGGGGCCGATCCAGGAATTGTGCGAATAAACCCCTTTTTTAAAAATAACATTAGGTCACAAATAATTCCTGGAATTGATAGTTAAATATACCTGGCATACAGCTCAGTACTCTAAAGTCATGGTGCAAGTCAACTTTTATCCCTGTTCCAGTCGAAACTTGTCCGTCATAGGCGAAGCTTTTGCCGTCTGCGATTTCAATACGAAAAGTCACCTTGTATTCATGGCAAATACTTTATAGTGCTTCCAAATTTTGTTATTATTTCAATATGGCATTATCACCCACATGTTGGTACATATTTTTTTTGAAAATATCTTTGATATATTCTGAATTGTAATATTTTAAAGGGGTATTTACATTACTGGGGAAAATATTTGCTTTTTTTTAGTTTATTGATTTTATATGTAAAGTTTTAGTTGATATCAGTTCATATCATGTCTGCAATTTTGGGCTTATTTGCTTACGTATTCATTGTTCTTAAGGAAATATAAAAAACATTTTGCGCATATTTGCGCTTTTTCACTTAAAGGTCACTTTTGTCCAGGATGTGGAAACATAATAAAAAAGAAGGCATTTATGAGTTATTTTAAATTAATTTCAATTATTATTTTTTCTTTCAGGATCAGGTACAACTAATATTTTTATAAGTAGACGTACCTTATTTGATCAAATGAGACAATCTGGCTACGTTAAATTGGCTGATCAAGTATCATGTTTGAAGGAATTTGTCGAAATACGTACTAAATGTCTAAAAGACCAATTACCAAGCCTTCATAAAACAATTTCATTATTTGTGTCTGATTTTAAGAAGAAGTGGCAAAAGGCTATCAGAAAAGAGAACAGATATTTGGTTTTTAATAATGACTGCCTAAATACTTCAATAGGTTTTCATAACTTTTCTATTGTTTTAAGTAAAAAAGTGGGTCGCCCTCAAACAAATTTTGAAGAATCTTGTGATAGAGCTAAACGCCAAAAGACTAAATCTTTGAGATCAAAGCACTCTCTTAAGGAATGAACATTTGCAGTACAGGTGACTTTGCGAGCTGCTGGTCAAGTGGATGCCTCCAAAGTTTTGAAGGAAGTTACGACAACTTTATCCACAGCTGCCTCATAAAAAAATGCATACAAGAATATTAACATCTCTAAAAGGTTAGCAGCTTACAGAAAAAGAAGCTCTTTTGATGTTTATTGAAGTAAAACTCACCAAACATCAATACAATTTAATTCGAGAACATGACAAATTCCTATTTCCATCTTGCAAAAAAATACAACAGGCGAAAAGCGAATGTTATCCACCAAAGAAAAGCATTGCAGTCACAGATACTTTTGCTGAGATTAAATTGCAAATTTTACTTGATCATACTGCCACTCGTCTTTTGGAAGCTCATAAAGAAATTTTAGAAGTTCAGAAATCAGAAAATATAAAAAATATAACCTTAATATGCAAATGGTGCTTCGACGGATCTGCACAGTCAGAATACAAACAGAAGTTTAGTAGCGATCCAAATTCTAAGGATAATAATATTTTTACATCGTCTTAAGTACATTTAAGATTGATATCGGACAATTTAATATTACAAAATAAAATAGTTTTTTGTCAAAATGAAAGACACGATACTGTAGACCCATAAACTCTTTGCGGGAAAATATGCGTGGTACCCGATGCCTCCAACTATTCACAAAGTTTTAATTCACGGCCCAGAAATAAAAAAGTATGCTTTATTACCTATAGGCCAGCTAAGTGAAGAGGCCCAAGAAGCAAGAAACAAAGAGTTCAAAAGATACAGAGAATGCTTCTCGCGAAAAATGTCACGTATAAAAACTAATGAAGATGTATTAAATTTAATTTTAATATCTTCGGACCCTCTTATTAGCAGCTTGCGAGAAGTATCTGTAAAGAAAGATGTAAATTTTGAAAAGAATACTTTAGATCTATTGGCTCCACCTAATATTATAACGTCCGACGTTTCCACGCAATCCACGATCAGTGAAAACGAAGCCGAAAATTCTTCAGATAGTGAATAAAAAATTTAAAAATCCTGTTTTTCTTTTTAAAATTACTTAATAACAATTTATTTACATTGTTTTATTTATTTCATATTTTAAAGACCACAAAAATAATTTATTCCGACAATTCTTAATTCGGCTCCAGTGTGCGTCCACTTTCTTATTCCATAGACGAAGAAATAAAATGCTCCCGTTTCATTATTATGAAGTGCGGTGAGTACGCATTTTCGCATCCGCGAGACTAGAAAGTTCCCGACAAAACTAGATTTTTAATACGAAAATCAATAAATAAAAAGCCATTCAGTAGATTCCGATATAAAAGCCTGTAGCATGATCACAGTATAACACGAAATCAACAATACACGTAAATAAAGTTTTTTGTTAGAAACTATATATTTTCTAAAAACGAATTTAAGACATATATCTTGGTAATGGGAAGAAAAAAAAACGATTTTAGAAGTTAACCAAATTCAGAATAATAAATAAAGCGATGTTTTTTTTTTAAACTATTTCTACTTTTACAAAAGTGGCAGTAGTTTATTTATGTTAAGTAAAAAACTATTAAAATGATTTTCGTACAAATAAATCACATTCCCACTTATGAAATATGTCATACCTTGAAATTCAGATCAAATCACCAGCTATGTATATATCATACAGTGAAATTAATGTCTATAGAACTCAAATGAATCGTCAAAATCAAAAAATCAACGTATCCGACGTGCGACACTCAAAAATAAAATAACACGTGTTTTTTTTTATTTAACTGCCAGTTAAAAGTTCAACCGATAAAGTTGGTAAATGTTTTATCGTAATATTCAATAATGGCGCTAGATGACTGGAGTGAGTAAACTTAGGAAACGTAACTCCCAATCACCTTTTTAGAGCAATTTCGAAAGTGGGAATACGTATTCCCACCTGCCACGAAAGGGTTTAAATGAACTTCCATCAAGAGATTTCAGTAAAATCATGTGATTATCATATCATTTAGTTTTATCTAACTTGTTTTTTTTATCTCGACCGGTTTCGGCAGCTCGCTGCCATCTTCTCGGCCTGCTAAAGCCAGTCGAAACAAAAAATAAATAAACATAATAAAATTATATAAAATATATAGATATTATTGTTTGTACGAGTATATTTACTATTTATAATACTATGAACTTCTATCAAAAGATTCAATTAACACCATTAATATTAACCAGTTCAATTCAACTTGATCGAAATGTTAGTATAACATATAGTTATTAATATTAATTCTTTATTATAAATAAAAATAAAATAGATAAATGGAGAAATTCGATTAAAAAAATACGACAAATCATATATAATAGAGTGAAATGTGAATTCAACGAAAGTGACAAAAATTAAGCGTAAACTACAGATTAATCGCCAATGAGGCGTAGTAAATTCGTTTTATTGTAAAAAAAAACAAGTAAAAAAACTTCAATTGCTTGTTCTGTTCAAAGCATTTTCGAAACGAAATACGAATTTAAAATTTAAAAACTTAGATACAACTACGTATTGAATTTAAAGTAAAAAATAATGTGTCCAGTGTTGACATTTTGATCGCGATGACAGTCACCAGTAACCGATTATAAAATCAATAATAATAATAATTATGCTGCTGTACGGGGTCATCTTCGGGAATAACTTACCTCAAGGGCGCTTTAGATCAAAATACTGATATCTATAAATATGCAGGTGGAAAGAATCCCAGAGGGTAGAACACCACAAATTATATCCAGATGGGTGCCTCGCGAAAAGAAACCAAGAGGCAGGCCGAGGAAAAGATGGGCGGATTGCGTGGAACAAGATTGGGAGAAAATGGAAGGAGCGGGGGAATGGAGAGAGATGGCCAGAGACAGAAATCAGTGGAGGACCGTTGTGGAGAAGGCCAAGTCCCACACCGGGATGTAGCGCCGAGAAATGAATGATGATGAATGGTTGTGAACTTCATATTGGCCCCATGGCTGACAACGGTGAACGACGCTTTAAAAAAAACGTATCCCGTAAAACATATATCAAAGGAAAAAATCTATATAACACAAAAAATACAAAACTTAACTCAAATACAAAAAGCACATTTGAATGAATGAACGTGACATTCGTAATTTCAAATCTTTAAATAAACATGTTTTAAAAAATAATCTATAATTAATTAATAAATAATAACAAATAAATAAACTATAATATAATAAATACATTGTTGGAGTGATTCACAAGTTAAGACAGCAGATATAATATTGACAGACCACGAGATTTTTTGTACATTAAATAATATTTTATAGCACAAATCAACTTTGGCACACTGACCGACATGGTTTGATAATAAATTCTTCACTACGAGTTATGATGATGGGTAATTTGAAATTACATGTTTATGAACGGAACTCACTTCCGCTCTCGGTAATCTGGCAATCATCATTGTCTCTATCAGCCGAGCACATGTTACAATACATCTGCCGGTGGTCAGGGCATTCGGGTTATTAGAAAATTTGTACCATTTACTATGAACAATGAAGGCAATATAATTCATTTTATATTATCTGTGGTATGTGCGTAGAAAATCACGGTTGGCAGGAATATATTATTTACCGAGTCTCTTGGTATCCTCTTCAACCGATGTTGAAATCTTCATCTTCGGGGTAGTAAGTATCCCAAAGATCATTATCTGGGTCGATGAAAAAGTGCATAATACACGAACTTATTTATTTCTAAATAATTACTTTATGATATTCTGGATAGCCATAGAGCGGCAGCAACTTCTTAATTTCTTTCTCTTATCTTCTTGATTTGTCTTAACAACGCGTGTCTTCTTTTAGTTACTTAAATGATGAAATAAATATAATAGATAGTTAAATATTTTTTTTAAACTATGTAACAATACGAACTTTAAGGATTAATTGTATCTCAATAGAGACGAAGATGTAAATTATTTGGAAACAGAATATGATAGTCGAGGCGTTTACAGGACTTATGACATGTCATTGGTTGGGTTGAGCGATCGCTTTATCGATCCAATGACAGGTCGTAAGTCCTGTAAACGCCTCGACTACCATATTGTTTCCAAATAATTTACATCTTCGTCTCTATTGAGATACAATTAATCCTTTAAAATGATTAACCCGCAATGGGTAAAAATCCAGTATTTGTCTACAAGTATTTGTATTAAAAAAAAACAAATACGAACTTTATTTAAAAAATAATACAAACATGTTTCGGACACAAAACCCTTCATCAGTGTTTTGTATATACAATATAAATATTTAAAACACACTTTTCATTAATGTGGTCAGTTTTGACAGATATAAAAAAAGTTAGTTAGTTAGTTTAAAACAATTAATGAATATATATTATAATATATTAAAACTATGCTGAAAACTGTGAATCGTATGTTGTTTTATCGTTAATCTAAATGACTGACATATAAAAACACAAACAAACACATTTTCCAAACCGACATACGGAATTCTCATACTAATTAAGCAGCGAGAATATTCGTATCATTGTGTTTATTATCTTGACGGTCAACAACAGATGAACAGCTTTATAAATAGCCGACATCTTGGGGCATCCGGTTCCGAGATGAGAAGACATGCTCATACGATGCTGGATGCGTGTTTCGGAGTCAGTAGGCCGAATGTGGCCCGCGGGCCCTCGAAAAGTTTCCCGGCTCGGGATATCTCACATATCGCATGGCGCGGACTTGCAGATGACAAGATGACTAGACAGCTTAAGTTAATTCAATAGTACAAATGTCCACACGACATGCTAACGATACCGATAATAACAAAAATACCTGAATTTGCTACTAGATTTTAAAAATAATAATTAGCCGTTTTTTTTAATACTCTTAATTAAATCTTGACGATACTAAATAATATTACTCTCACTCCCAATATATTATTATTTTTTTTTAATTTATGAAAATAAATTTAAAAATATACAATTTAAACGGTGTATTTTTACTATGGAATTTGAACATCCCAAGATTAAAATACAAATATACTTTGGAAATTGAAAAACTTTGTTTAATCCACCATTTAATAAAAAAATATTAAAAAAAAAACACGACATCTTTCGGAGGATACCTCGATCTTCGGGTGTAAAAATATAATAAAAACTAAACAAAACAACAAAACTTGAAAATTTAGAAATCCGTAATTTTAAATGCGTTTTTTATTAGTCTTTCTTTGTTTAATTTTTATTATATTTTTACATGTCGTGTTTTTTAATATTTTTTATTAAATAGTGGATTAAACAAAGTTTTTCAATTTCCAAATTATATTACTATGGAATTCCACAGTGATAATGCCTTAGCGTTCAATAAGTTAAAATACAAAGTATTTCTTTGTTGTTATATTTATAAATTTAAATGTCTTACTACAGAGTTAGTGCTTTATATGATAAAAATATATATTTTGCGTTGAAAATTGTATTTTCATTGAAATTGTTAAACTCTTTCTTACAAACGATATGATTGGTTTTATAAGGACATGATCAAAACACGTAAACAAGAATATTATTTAATGCATACCTAGTTGTACGCGAACTCTATCAAGACTGAACATTATTGAACGTATGATATACAATTAAAAAAATATATTGTATTTTGAAAATTCATGGTAGAAGTTCATTGTAAATAATGAAAAAAAAAAAACTAAAGATCTTTAGATTTTTACATACGAAATAAACATTACATCATTTCAATTCATCAAAGAAAATTATTTTATTTTATTGGAATATGCGAGTATTTGTGATTACAACCTTTACGTGCCCTGTGACTTATTCCGAGAGTTGTAAGAGAGAATATCAGATTAAATGATTACATAAACTCAATACATACATTCTAAATTACCCAATTACTTATAATGTGATAGAAAGAAATATTCTATTCCGTTATATATAATAGAAAGGTTGGCCTTAGGGAAGGTATCTAAATGGTTAAATTAGCAGTAATTTATTTTAAGATATCGTGTTCTAGTGTTGAGTTAATTTCTCACATATCTTCGATCAAAAACGGTAGACAAATCTAAACGTTACGTATATAAATATTTATATATAAGGTGGTAAATTTATTTGGGAGACTGTAAATTCAAATTACATAACATTTCACGTGTCTGGTTCAATCCGAAATACTATTTATCATATTATACTCGTATATTATATTTAAGATTTATAATTAAAATATACACTTTTATTCAAGTCACACTTAAATCATACTAAAAATAATGATTCGCAAATTTAACACGACGACATTTAACAATTTGATATTGAAAAAAAATATTTTTAACTTTGGGTACATGCGTGTCTCTTGGTATCCTCTTCAACCGACGTTTCGGAGATCGTTGCAGTCCCCATCTTCACGGTAGTATATAAATGTACTACCCTAAAGATGGAGACTGCAAACTATCTCAGAAATGTCAATCGAAGAGTGTAACAAAATACACGGATATATCCTTAGATAACACACTTTTACTAACCGTTAAAGTCTACGTGCCTAATAGAAAAAAAATCTTTAGAAAATCAATCTAAAAATCATTAGTAGACAACAATCTATCATAATACACCCTTGAGGTGATTACATCACGAAAACGACGTTTTTATTTTGATTATTATTATTATTATAAACCACCACGCCGTTAGCCGGAAGTGGGAAGCAGAGATAATGGACCGCCACAGTACTCTATCCTTACACATCTCTCTAACTTCCTTCAGATTCATATAGCGAGTCACACACGCACATTGAGCCTTCCGACTTCATGGCCTACTTTTAAAATGTCATTTAATGTTTTCCTCCATCTTCTTCGACTCATTACTCTATTCACATGATTCACGTATACTGTATCAACAGTTCATTATTCACCCATGCATTCGATATGCCCAAACCAGTGAAGTTAAATAAAACAAACAATTTAAATTATTGCAAAAATCATAGAAATAGTGCGTTATATAATTTCATTACTTACTTGCATATCGAGTGTGTACTAAAGATGTAACATTCTTATCTATATAAAATCTAATGGGTATATTCCGCACGCATTTCTCTTAAACGTCATAAAATATTTTTTGTGTCATGTTTACATGGCATTAGGTATCTACCTCTCCTACCTCTGTTCGTATTAAATAAGACAGTGGCTACAGTGAAATAATGCTATTTGAACAATACTCGGTGGGTAATTATATAATAGCCAGAGAAAAAAAACCACTATAGTGATGTAACTTTCCATCAAATCGATCCCACGGCGAAGGGACTACAATACATAAACCATTATTGCTATAATTACGTTACAGAACCTATCTCTCTTGCAATATTTAATAAGCCACCTAATACGAGCGTGTACCCCGCGTTATCAACTTTTCCGGACTCGGCGCGAATTTCTCAATGGAGGAAATCAAATATTAAAATGAATTATCACTTACAGAGGTCTTACTAAAATTGTTATCCAATTAGGCGGAGCAAATTTTTGATCAGAGCAAGACCGGGATAAGTAATAGAGCGAAAAGGGAATGTTGTAATCTGAAAACGGCGAAGATAATTTAGCAGTTCACAGGAAACATACGACCGAAATGTGCTGTAAAAAAATAATGGTATATAAAACATTAAAACACCGCGCATTAAACCATTTTTGGCTGAAAATGAAGACGATGTGCAAAGCTATTTAAAATACAACATGAAAATTGCAATGACCAAAACTAAAAAATGACACCCTCGAAACAGCCTATGAGATGTAAACTAGCCTTTGAAAATACATCCATTGAACAGGTGATGGATTTTAAATATCTTGGTGTCACTGGTTGGAAAAAGTGAAATGCCATGTGACGAAAGCTTCGGTTTTATCAGGATACCTGAATAAACTCACGGGAAAACAAAGACATACAACTGTAGAGTAAAGTTTGAATCTACTTGTGTCAGACCGTAATGTCATATGGCATTGAAACAAGAGCTGACACATCGCACGCTTAATAGAACACTGGCTTAACTCAAAAAAGCAAATTTTTCTCAATCTGACATGAGTCGGTGTTTTAACAAAAACAGTCGAAAAACACGTACGAATGAACAACAACAACAACAAACCATCACGCCGTTTCCCCGCAGGGGTAGGCAGAGAGAATGGACCGCCACACTACTCTATCCTGGCAAATCTCTCTAGCTTCTTCCACATTCATACAACGAGTCATACACGCACGTCGATTCCTCCGACTTCTAACATGACCAACCTTTAAAATTTGATTAATTTGGTCATGCCATGTTTTCCTCGGTCTGCCTCGACTTCGTACCCCATTTACATCATTAACGTATACTTTCTTAACCATTCTTTCTCCATCCATGCGTTCCATATGTCCGAACCAACGCAGCGATCCTTTCATAATTTTGTTCATAATACCTTCTTCCGCTCTACATTCCTTTCTTATATCAGCATTTGAGATTCTGTCGTATATCGTTCTACCACACATACGTCTTAGGGACCTCATCTCTACCGCATTTATTCTACTTTCATCCTTCTTTTGCCAGTACGTACGAATGAAAAATACCGATATAGTGTAATGGAGGTCAATTGGCGGAATTTTGACTTAATTTTAACGCGAAACGATGGATAGCGTTAACACGAGTCTCTGTCTAATGTTAACTCAATTATGACCTAAACCATAATCGGTCAGTTTACTATTAAGCGTACGACATGTGAAACCAAATCACTTCTCAGAACCACAGAATATAAAACACTCAGTAAAATAACAGACAGGACTCTACGCGACAGAATAAGAAACACCACGATCTGAGAAATTTGTGATATCCAGAATGTTGTCAGATGGAAGAAACAGCGTAGTGGAGAGACCATGTAAAAAGAAGAGACACCCAAAGATTACCACATCTTGTCTTACATTGGAAACCAGGGGGAAGAAGGATGCCTGGAAGACCCCCCAAAACATGGAAAGACAGCTGGGAGTACATATGGCAAGAAGCGGTAACTCTGTACGAACAGGCCATAGCGGCCTTCGGCCAGTATACGAAATAGACATTTAACCACAATTATAAAGTATGCTATAACTAGACAATAGATATAATATATTTGGAAATAAATAAAAATATATATTCGGAATCTAGATCACCCATTCATGTAAGCATATCTAATATAAAAATAGTAGAATTTCGGATTTTACTTGATTTATTGTTTGGATGTCTTTTCCACACATTTCCGATA